>JANZLQ010000029.1:47206391-47308999 GCA_026212715.1 Elanus axillaris | reverse complement strand
CCAGCTGCACAGGGGCACAGGGAATGGGGTTTAGGTACAGTTCATCACACGGTATTTCTGTGGCTTCATCCTCCTCATAGGCAGGACTCCTCACACTCTTCCCCTGCTCCAGCGTGGGGTCCCTCCCACGGGAGACAGTCCTCCAGGAACTTCCCCAGTGTGGATCCTTCCCATGGGCTGCAGTTCTTCACAAACTGCTGCAGTGTGGGTCCTTTCCATGGGCTGCAGTCCTTTAGGCACAGACTGCTTCAGCGTGGGTCCCCCACGACGTCACAACTCCTGCCAGAAAACCTGCTCCAGCCTGGGCTCCTCTTTCCACAGGGCCACAGGTCCTGCCAGGAGCCTGATCCAGCGTGGGCTTCCCACGGGACCACAGCCTCCTTCGGGCATCCCCCTGCTCCAGCGTGGGGTCCTCCCCAGGCTGCAGGAGAAGATCTGCTCTCCTGTGGACCTCCATGGACTGCAGGGGGACAACCTGCCTCACCATGGTCTTCCCCACGGGCTGCAGGGGAATCTCTGCTCCGGCACCTGGAGCATCTCCCCCTCCTTCTGCACTGACCTGGGGGTCTGCAGAGTTGTTTCTCTTACATGTTCTCAGTCTCCAGTTGCTGTTTCTCTCTGTCCCACAACTTATTTCCTCCTTAAAGATGTTATCACAGAGGCGTTACCACTATCACTGATTGGCTCAGCCTTGGCTGGTGGAGAGTCTATCTTAGAGCCGGCTGGCATTGGCTCTGTCAGACACAGCGGAAGCTTCCAGCAGCTTCTCACAGAAGCCGCCCCTGTAACCCCCCCCCCGCTACCAAAACCTTGCCACAGAAACCCAATGCAGTGAGAAAAAAATAGACTATCATAAAATCTGAAGAGGAAGAAATTTTAATAAAAGGCAAGGTAAGCAGATGTGAAATTGGGCAGATGAAGTTTATTGGGAAGTGTCTTGCTACTACAGTTTTTCTCTTAATGTGACCACTTAGATAAAAAAATCTTTGTAGTCCAGCATCCTGTCATCACCTGGTTACTAGTGAATGCTTATGGAATCAAAGACAGCGCAAGTGCAGTGTGATCCTCAATACACCCTCTGAGTCATAATCAGATCAGGTGTCCCTGAGAAGATGGTTACCTCTAGGTAATCTTATTTAAAACCTGCAAGTGGACTGTCCTCCGTGGTTTTGCTAATTCTTTTATGACTTGTTTCTATGTTTGGCCTTGGTAATATTTTGCAGCAGTGAGCTGCCCAATATAATTATATACTGTGTGAAATATTATCTTCTCTGTTTTAATCCTGTTGTCTAACAAATTCCCTCAGCGGCCCTTAATTTTTTAATTGTGATAGTGCCTTTTTTTTTTTTTCCTTTTTTATCTTATTTCTGCCACTCATTATTTCATATACTCCTATCACACCTTGGATTTAGAAAAACGACATCCTAACACTGCAGCTGAAATTACTAGGATTAAACTGAGGGAACAGGAACAATGCTTTCAAAGAACATGGGAAAGTGATTCAATGTGTTAAATGTGGCTAGCGAGTGGTTGAAGCAACTTTAAAAAAGAGCAAACTGTTGAAGGACTGGGTTCTGTTGTGGCATTGGATGCAAGTCTCTTGCCTGAATCAATGCCACAAAATGAAGTTGAAACTCAATGCAGTCACCGTTAAAAGATGTAAGAGCCATTTTAGCATGAAAAGTCTTGGGCCAGAAAATGCAGAGCCACTGTGTTGCCTCTTCTATATGCTGCTGGAGTGTTTGCTGTTGGAGTGTTTGCTGTCCTCCGTCAGTGTCTTTGCACATAGTAGATCCATAATGTTAAATAACACAAAGCCAAGGATTAAGCTCAATCTTTCAACCATGATTTCCTAAACTGGTTATTACCAGTGTACAAGTGGGTTTGGTTGTGCCCTATGCCACCAAGCACTCTCCCAGGTAATACCTGGGCATGGTTTAATTAATGGTTAGGGCAGTTCCCATCAGGCAGTATGGAGAACTTAAGATCAGGTTAATCTTTCTCCAGTCTATGTAGACCTCCAAACTAGCTCAGCAGGCTTTCATCCTCAGTTTAGTATGTAATGGCATTGTACCCTGGAGTGTGCAAGATCAGCTTTTTGTTATACAAACACCGCTGTGTGGGGCTTCAACACAATTTCATCTGGGGTTGGGCAGGAAGGCACAGACACAAAGAGCAATAAGAACATCTCAAGGCCAAAAGATGCCTCATGGAAGTGAAGGGTAGCCCAGGGCCAAATTTTATGTGGTACCAACACTTAGCTCATGAAAATTGGATGCTGAGTCTTGTTGTATTTCAAAGTATAGATGTAGCCATACAGATGGGCTCCTGGCAGGAAGCAAGAAAGTCAGACCACATCTTTCCTGATATCTGAGCAGCGAACAAGCAGAATCTGTTCCCCAGGACTCAGCTTGCTCAGTTTTGTACCTAGTTATTTTGAACGATGTTAGACATCCTGATCTTTGAGTTTCTTGAAACAGATGTTGCACATTCCAGGGTACTATGTAACTACACACCTTTTCTTGAAACTCAGAGCAAGAAAAGGTGAATAGTTTAGTAAACAGATTATCCTGATAAATTTGCATATCCATTGAGTTACTCACCATACACGTCTTTTTTCCCGCCCTCCTATATTATTGTTTTTACCATCTTACCTGTTTATGTTGTAAAAAACCTTTGGGAATGGGACTGTTTCTTACTACATAGCTCTATTGTATCTACTTCTGAGCCCTAGTTAGTGCCTGGGTGTTGTTATATTGAAAATAAAAACAAAAAGATCTGGTTGACAGCCTCCTGAAATCTTCATGACAAAATGCTGATTCAACGGTAGCAGCTTTAGCTGGAAGGTGCTGATTTAAACTAAAAAATATTTTGAAATACAGCTTTTAAAAGTTTTGAAACGTTTCAGATTGAAACAATAGGAAACTACAGAAATGGAGGGAAAAAAAAATAATCAAGCTTCAGTTTACCCAAACAAAAGGACTCCTTTGTTTACAAGGAATTTAGTTCTGAGAGGTCTTTTTTCTCATTTCTTCCTGGAAAAAAAAGGTCTTTTGTGCAAAACAAAAAAAAATCTGTTCCCTGCTCAGATTTAATAATAAATGATGCAGTTTTTAATTTTTTTGAAAACTGGCAGACATTTTGTCAGTGCCCAATAAATTGGCAATACTTATGGGGACTCGTCTTAGAGATATTAGCTATTTGAATCAAGCAGCAGCAACTTTTGACTCTGGAAAGGTAGCTTTCTGTGTAGCTGTCATCCTTAAAGAATAGTACTCTTAAAGCTCAGCCTATAATCACCTAACACAACCTATACCATATGCAAATATGTAATTCACATGAGATTGGCTCCTGAGGGAATTCCTATTAGAAGCATGAACTGTATTGAGAGCGACAGTCTTTTTAGTGCCATTAAGGTAAATGAGGTGGTAATGGGAAGTGCAGATTATACTAACTTCAATAATTTATTTCATACTTCCCATCAGGGTAGCTTTTACAAACAGCTAGTGTTCTTAATTGAAATGTAAATGCATGATAAATTATGAAAAATGTATTACGAAAAGAAAAACAGGGTAAAATAAGGGAGTAAAAGCAAGATTCTTAAAGCATACGAAAAACATGAGCTTCCACGTTAATTAGATAGCACAAAATGATAGGAAAACAAGAAAGCACACAGAGGAATGCCTGTGTGAATACAACGAGGCACACATGTCCACAGTATTAATGTAGTCTTGATAGCTGTTACTGAGCATCCGCGAGCAGCAATGTATTCCTCAGTCTGTCTGTCTGATGACCTAGCATCTGGGGTTTTCATGTGTACATCCCCTAACAGGAGGTTTGTAGTTCATGACATTGTTCTACATCAATGGAATGTGAACTACATCCTGACCCCCCTGAAAGACACTGGCAAGGATTTTCAAAGGCAGTCAATGATTTTGGTTGCTTCAGACTTGTTTTTTTCATCGTACTCACATTCAGGGTGTCCTAGCAGGCAGGATTCAGAAGAGTGTGTCAGATTAGGCACCAAAATGATTCTTCCAGTATAATTAGCAATTATGAAAAATCTTGATGTGTTCCACTGAAGGTGGCCCTAAATAGCCCCGTTCATAGTCTCATAGACATGCTTTCTTTCCACAGAAATTTGAAAATAGGAAAATTTACCAGGCTGAGAAAATTTAATGGAAGTATGAATCATGTTGACTTGTATTGCTGCAGTTTAGTTACAGTACGTTCTGATTTTTTAACTATTTATAAGTTGCATCAACAGAGCCTGGAGAATACAATTAAAGTGTTGGAAGGTTACTGATACTGCATACTAGAATAAAACACATCTCTACAATTTCTGGCAATGCCTGCACGTGTCTTTCCAAAAGTATCTCATATATTTGAAGTAGTAAGTGTCTAATTAAAGACTAAGGAAATTTCAGAAAATATTTAAATCTTTTCAAGAAATGAACATATTGTGACTTCTATTCCTTCAATAAGAGATAAGTTTACTGAAAACATTTTTGAAAATAAAAAATTTGAAAAGTCAGTAAGTCTTCAGAGCAATTAGAAATGTATTTGTTCAAAAATCCCTGACCCAACGTAAGTCCTGAGTGATTAAATATAAATGCATTTTTCCTTATTGATGTCATAAGACACATTAGTTTTAAAAATTTGGAAATGCACTGACGAATCACTTACTGAGGAGCTGTCACACCATCTTCACTACAAGAATATCTAGACCTTCTTTGGCAAATCTATGGAAGCTTTCTTCACTGCACAGAAGTCTGTTCTCTCACAAAACCTGGCAGGTCAAAAGTGATGTAAAGAGCAAAGTGTGCAAGTCAGATTTCTTTATCTCACAGAAAGCACAAGGCAGCAAAAATAAAAAAATTGACCCATTACTAACTTAAGTCTTTATGTCCTCTTTAGAGACAAGCAGCCTACTGACCTACCAGCAGAGGAAATCATCAAGATGATTCTCAAGGGAATATTGTTTACTGAAAGTATTCAGTAGAATATTTTGTTAGAGCCACGGAAAATAAAAATTGAGCGTGAAAACTGCAGCACTAGCTACAAAAGAAATGCCTTTGGCAAACAGTTCAGATTCATTAATGATCAAAAGACAAGACAAGCATAGTGTGGAGATTGAAACTGCCGGATGACCTGCTGAGAACCATGACAAACATTTCTACATACACTCTTTTCTGGGCCAGTTAACGTTTAAATCTGTCAGGCCAAGATATTTCTGTCACACCTCCAAAATGTAGGGAGGACAGAGAGGTGAATTCAAACTGCAGTAGTTTTCCTATCCCATGGACCACAAGAAGTCATGAAGGTAACTGTTGCCATCTCCATTTTATGACCAAATATAGGGTCTAGCAAATGTCTCTCCTCTGCTTTAAGGAAGACAGATAATCTCTCAGGGAGGTTGTAAGATGCCTCGGGAATCGCTGTCACCAGGCTGCTCCCGACTCCCAGAATCATGGTCCTTGTAAACATCTGCCTTGAAGTGCCTTGACAGCGGTGATGGATGTCGTTGTGCCTCCAGGGCAGAAGCAAATGGATGAAGAGCGGCTGCTGAGGTGAAAATCTAGCAACCCGGAGGCAAAAGCGGACTGTCAGATAAAAGCTCTTAGGGATGATAGGTGACGTACTAAACCTAACAGCCAGGGAGGGGTCCCTCTCCTTCTAGATTACTGAGCAATATTAAGATGAAATAGGCCGCCTTCTCTTTTGACTCAGTAGATAAAAATATATTCTGACATCTTTCACTATACTGAAAGCTTCAGCCTTTCCTCTTGGTCCTGAAAATGGGGATGCTGAACAGAAATTTAAGGAAGGAGTAACATAGCTGTTAACAGACTGAAAAGCATATGATGATAAATGTGCTTCAGGAAGGCAGATGGGCCCTGGGAAACTGTAGGGCCCAGCATGCTTTTTTGATTTTTACCCCAGAAGACTCTGTTATAACATTCTGGGCTTGAATACTTGGACCAAGGAGAAAACTCAAATGTATCTTTCCAAGAGTAATTCTAAACTTCTGTTATCGTTATTTGATTTCTCACAGTTAACATCCTTCTCATGGATGAAGACAGCATCCTTCTCATGCAAGCATAGTTCCTCATATCCTCATACAGTAGTTACTAAAATTCAGAGCAGATTCAGACGGACAAGGCTTTCATGAAGCATGGCATAAGCAATATGAAATACAAACTCTTTTAACTTAGTTCAGCTTGGAAAAAGGTTTTCAAGGAACCTTAATTAAATACTCGATTGCTGTGGCTAGGTTGCAATTATACAATTCAATATTTGAGTTAATTGGAGGATAAGACAACCTTATAAAAAAAACTATAAAAACAAACTATAAAAACAATAACTCAGAAAAAGATTTCATAAATCTGCTCAAATTTGGAAAAAAATACTACAAAGAGCAAGAACTGTGATACCAGTGATGACTGCCGGTAATACCACTCCTATTTTGCTTTAGATTTTTATCATATGTAGCAAAATGAGCTACTTTCAAATGACATCAAATGTTTAAGATCTGTGGACAAAAGATGCTTTCAGAGTAGATTAGTCTTCAGTTCATCTCAAATGCACAGTGACTAGGTGTCTACTAGAACAGCCTGGAAGGTATGGTGAAGACCTCTGCAGGCCCATGGACTAAGCAGAATAGCTACAAGTTACATTTAAAAGTTTCACAAAAAAAAATAGTTAAATCAAGTGGGCTGTACAAACTCTTAAGTTCTGTGTGACGATTGAAAGAGAACATCAATAAATCAATAACTGCCTCTTCCCACTCTATTGTTAAACATACTCTCCTATAATGCCTTGCCTTCTATTTGAAACACATCATCTAACATTATACAAAATGGCATATAAGAAGTGATTCATTCTGCCTCCAGAGGCTTTAGTTTTCCCACTCGCCATTTCTAAATTTTGTACTGAATATGAAATCAACAACTGATTAGGCTATAACAAGGAGAAAGTGTTATGTCCACTTCCTAGTCACTTTGGACTATTTATATCCTTCTAACCTGAACTTTAATCTTTATAGTTCCACTGGGTCTTTCTGTACCTTTCACTTCCAGCTCTCCATTTCATTTCAAGGACTCTTCTTTCGTTTAAACTTTGTCTTGTCTTCTATTTTAATAACGGTCTTCTTCATTTTCCACCATGTTCCACTCATTTCTCAGTGAAAAGAGAAAAAAAAATACAAGGTCACTTTGTCAAAGAATGATAGTGGATATACATAGGAGCTTAACTTTCAGTGAAATAAATCATTTGAATGTATCACTGTCCTCAAGACAAATAGAACAATAATTCTGATTTCCCAAAATGGTTTATAAATTCCATCACCTTTACATTAAGCTCTCAGTTTTAGAACTCTGTAAATGCAGTTGAAAGGGAAAGAATAACATCTGAAAACAGGTAATTTTTTGAACATGGCCAGTTGGTCATTTGCTTAATTGCAATATTCAGTAATTGACTTGATTGGAAAATAGGACTAAAAATGTCAGGACCTCAGGAAATTATCTGATCTCATTTTGACACCAGATTTCTCACTTGGGTATTCATGTCTAACTGCAAGCATGTAATTCTGCTGATTTTGCTTATTTTTAACCAACAATAGTACCCAAGAACTGAAGGCCAGTATTGAAAATCTCGTTTCAAACAATGCACCTTTTGTTTTTTCATTTTCCTTACTTTCAGTGGTTAATTACTCAGATTTGGTAATGATCCTTCATTGCTGAATGGGGTGAAGGTGTTAGAAAAGATGTGAGGAGAGAGATAGACAGTTTCGCTATGAATGGATTATCCCATCTGTTGCAATGTTTTCCACTAGTAGTCTTCAATTGTTTCCTTTATTTCTTGGATCTCTCTTTGAGGAGGATATATTTTTATATATTTGATGTTGATTGCCCAGAAAACTTCAGAAATATCTCAGTAGGCAACTTATAAATGGCTTAAGCAAATGATCAGGGTCTATCTTCACGTTTGTATAGAGGTACCTACTTTTCAAGACTTTTATGAGGTTTACAGATAAATTGAAGCCTGGTATAAGTAGCAGTGAATTAAGTGCCCTGTGTGTGGCTTCTAAAGTTTGATTAATTAGTCCATAAAGCATTTTGTACTACTTAGACTAAAGGTCTGTAAATGCATAGAACAAAATACAGTAATTATTAATCCTGTATCTCACTGTGTGTGGGAGTATCAGCAGAGCCTCTTGGTACAGGTACTATAAATTTAGAGAGCCTTAAACTTCCAAAGCCACCTCCCCCTGCTGTAGCTCCATTAGCTTTGCTGCTCTTTTCCTGGAACAAGTTTTTTTTTCTTTTTTTTTTTTTTTTGTGATTTCATGAAGAATAAAAATGAGGGGCTATACAATGTTTTTTTACAGCTGTGTGCTTTGACACACAGAAGATATTTCAGCCCCTGTGATGACAGTGTGCCATTCTGATGAAATAATGCAGCAGTCACTTAATAACATGGAAGGAACAGATACAACCTAAACATGCAAATATGGTAATTACCAGCCTCAAACACAATTATCTCATGTGCGAGTACTCATAATGGGACCAATATTTCTGTACTGTTTTTTCCCAGAGTCATTTGCAAAACACTCGCTCTGTCTGTTTCCTTCCTTGTGGAAATTTGTCTCTCCCACAAAATTTCATTTTCTGTAATGACACAAAACCCACTGGTTCAGTGACCTTGGCAGCTCCTTCACAGGGTACAGAATTTATGCTGTCTTTCTACCTTTATATGAACTGTGTGTCTCAGCTCCCACGAGCTGATGAGGGAAACATGCTTTAGACCAACACATGCATGGTTGAAGATGCAATTACTGTAACTGGCTTTCCTAGCTGTCCACTGCAAGAGCAAGAGGTCAGATCCTCGGTGTGCCTAAAACTCGCTCCAGATTCATAATGACACTAGGATGATTTATGCTAGGAAAGAGTTTGTGCCAGCTTGTATATCTATATAAAATTTGCTTGTATAATAACACTGCTCTGAGATTTTATTCTTTAAAATAGTTACAGCTGTTTGGTACATCTTTTTCTTCAGCTAGGATAATGCACTGGTTACTGCCCAGAGTTACAGAGGGAAGGGACTGTTGTTATGTGAATACAGTCTTCTAGTGAGCAGCTATAAGGGATTTGTTTTAGAGATTTGGGAGAGGCAAGTTGAATCCTTCCTTCACTTTAGGTAGAAACAAAGGTTAACTTTCTTCTAGTTTTGTAGAACTTCTTATTAGATGAGATAGGGTGGTTCTTGTATTCATATTATCCCTGATAATGAAGTAAAAAATGTGAAACATCATCAGAGACATTGCTGTAAAGAACTGATGGTTCCTCAGAAACAGCAGAGAATTATAATTCTGAGTGAAAGGGTTTCTGTCAGATATTTGGCCTCGTTTCTGTAGGCTGTATGTTGGTCTGAATATTTCAGGCAAGAGCAGGATTCCTGTATGCTCATGCACACCCAGCTTCTGCAGTCAGTGGCAGTTTACACACAGAACATTCATTAATTTCCCATAGCTGGGCTGCTACAGCTCCAGCTTACCTTTCCCTGGTGGTCTTATGTTAAGATAGAGCTGTAGAGCGAACCTAAGAAAGAGGTTTTCAGACTACTCTTTCCCAAGTACATCTAAAAGGATCAAACTTAGATATAGAATTGTGCTCTTGCTTCTATTTTATACTTCAATATAGACATGAAAATTACTTAGAGTGTCCAGTTTGTTCCATGTTTTGTGCCAGGTGTCAAGATAGGATTGGCATGGACATTGCACAAGTAATCTAATACGTAGTGCAATGAACTAATGGGGACAGCAAAAATGTTACTTGATCCCTTGAGAGGTAAAGATCAGCGACTAGAACAATGTAGATTGTTACAGAGTCATTTGTCATCTGCTTGTCAGGTCTTTGCTGCTGTTGTTGCAGGTGGGGTTATATGGAAATCAGCAGCTATTTCTGTGAAAATTGGCTCTAGCAAACTGTTTATGTTCTCTTACCTCCAGGCTGCGGTGGGAGAGTCAAATTGCTGTTCATTAAACCTTTGTCAGCCTCTCTACTCAGGTCCCACTTGTCAGTAACCACATGGCAAGATCAAGTCCTTCCCTACACCCCTATTCCAGCAGCTCTCAGAAAAATTATCTTGCTGATTTTGCGCTCTAATCAAATGTTAGTATATTCTGTAGTTTCATGCTGGAAATAACATACACACGGTGTTATGGATCAGTAACAATTTCAAAAGTCATCACTATATATTTTCAGACACAACCAGAATCTGAACTCCATTTGTATTCCATAATCCATTTGTTTGTGGCACCAAAGATCCATGCATTGCTTTGGCAAATAATGAAAATGGAAACAATTACAGACCATTAACAATTATATAGATAACAAAACTCATTAATTTAACTCCCAGCTAAGAATATCACCTTCACAAACACCTACTGAAACTTGGACTTTCAGCCTTCAACTCCTTTCTTGCAGCTATGCTGTAAGAAACCCCACAGTTTTCGTAATATTAGCCCTTTAAACTCTACACGTGTGTGGCTCCATGCAATCAATTGGTTGAGTGCAAGACCTACTCACATGAAAAGAGAGAGATCTTCCATCATGAGAGCAGAATGTGACCTCACTTTTTGAATAAGAACTGCTTCATGGCATTTTATAGCAGATAGAGCCATAGTGAGGTTGGTTGAAAGCAAAGCTTTCCCCTGCATCACTCTGAGGGGCAGGAGAGACAACAACTGGGATGTGAACAGAGCAATGCAAGCAAGTGCTGCCCACAAATGCAACATGCTGCTTTGAAACCAAAGAGGTGTCAAAGACTGAGGCTTCCAAGTCCCTGAGCGGCCCCACTCAGTGCACAGACAAGGTCATTGCCTCCAAGGGGAAGCCCATGGATTTGAGCCAGGATAGGATTTTATTCAACACTAGTAATGAGAAGGAACAATGTATGACCACACATGCTGTGGAGGTGTACCGTCCTTTCTAGCTCAGTTGTCATTACAAATTTTGACCTAAGCCCTGCAGATAAGTACTGGTGGAAGAACCCTGTGCCCCATTGAAATTAGTGACACTGAACCCACAAGAAGTGAATATGTTATAAGGCTTAAGCCACTAACCTGCAGCTGATTCTTCAAAGGTGACTCTTGGCGTTGTCACGTTAGCCCAGAGACATCATCAGAAGCATTAAAATTAGTATTTTTTAGTTTTCTATGCAATCCTTTGAAAACTGCTAAGTTTGCATGGGGCCTTAATGAAAGTGCAAAGAAAACATTTTAAGTTTGAAAGAGATTCACTTTGAATTTATAGATTTTTTTTTTCCTATGCAGTGGTTACTCAAGACTAGAAAATTGAAGGATACATTCGCTGAAATTCATTAACACTTTATTATTTCAGGGCAATGGGATTCCCAGCACTAGAATTAGAAATGTTCTGGGTGTCTTTTTTTCAGTGTTTTAGACTCCTCCTTTAGTTTTCTGTAACAATATGTTTCTCCTACCCTGATCTGACAACTTTCCGTTGGACCAGACTCTCAGGAAGTTTAATAGAAATGTGTTCCCTGACTAGGGCCTTACAAATGGTACCACATTGCATCTCACAATACCTATTTTCATGTTCCACTAGATCATTTCCTCATGTCACCTACAGTGCAGTTCATCTGAATAAATTTTGACATTTCCATCTAGGACCTCTTTCTAGTCTCTGAAGAGATATAAATCCTTGTAGGGTCTGAATTTAGACTTCTAAAGTAGGTCATGGGAATTGTATTTATTAATTCATGCCTGTTCTCTCAGCTGACTACAAAGAGACCTAGGGTGACTCGCACAGCTGGAGGCACCTACACTGAAGATCTCTAAAGCTGGATGAGATGACTCCCACCCCCGTTCCTTAATAAAGGCAAATTGTCAGCAACAATGGAAAGTCAGATTCTCGCTTGTTTGGCCCCTTGTTCAGTTATCTGAATCTTTGCAGAATGACCATAAATATATCATGATTGACTTTTCACAAAATTTGGGACAAATCTAGTTATACTACAGCCTGCTGTGAAAAAGACTATTTTATTACTCTTGCTCAGGTAAGAGACTAAATCTCTCCCTTTGTTATAAAAGGCCTACAACTATTTATCTGAATGTGAGAACATTGATATTCTGTGATCCTTTTGTTACAGCTGAGCAACAGACTAGGAGGCCCCGATGTGGAATTCACAGGAATCCCACGAGCTATTTAGAAGCTTGATTTTTATTTCACTTTCTTAAAAAAAAAAAAAAAAAAAAGCACTCAAAAATCAGAAACTAGGGTAAGGGAAGAAGGAAAAGAAAATGATGAACTATTTTGGAGAACTTGGGATCCAAGCAGAGACTTGGCCTACTTTCATTATTTAATAGCCAGGAGAAGAATTTCCTCCCTCATATCTTTTTTAAAAAGAAAAAAACCCTCACCACCACCACCCCCCCCTCATTCTCCTGCATAGGGAGTGAGCTTCTTAGTTAAAATGAAAATATCAAAAGTTGACATTTTACTGAACTGTTTCTTTTTATCCACATAATTCATTAAGATTCCTTTTATTTAGGGAAGAAGCTAGGCAATCAGGCTGGGTGACAGATCATGTTCAGCTATTCATGGAGTATCCTTACCATTGTTTATCTTTCATTAAGTGGGCTATGCCACTCTTGAATTCCCAGACTGGGTGGAGTACTTCTGCTGAGACCTTTACTGAGTTAAAAAGGGGGATGGAAATACCTGAAATCCTTTGGTGTTTGAGCTTTCACTCCTAAATTTTCCTAGGAGATTCTCTTGATGGTTTCTGTGACGCAGGTATCTCTGTTCTTAAGAGAGAAAGCACTCTTTGAAATAATTTAGCCTGTAGACTACTAAGTGGTGACCATATCGGCAATATGAGTTAGCTTCCAACTAGACACATCCTCTGAAGGAGAAGCTCTAGACTGCATTGGCACGCCCTTAAGTCATCTAAGTCTCCTTCACATAATTTGTACCTCCTGGTGCAAATCCATCTTTGTCTTTTGCTTTTCATGGTCTGACTTATTATTTTGCCCTTTCTCTCCATTAATAGAAGTATTAGTCATTTCCCGGGGTGGGAGAAGGGAAAGGGATCTTGAAGATATGCTACTACTGATTATGCTTCCAAACTGACAAAAAAGTGTTGTTCCCAAATTTAGTACCATTCACTAGATTGCAAGACAGCAATGCACCATAAATTACTGTATTTATGACATGCAGTACAATATATGGACAATTTTGCCAAATTTCTGTGGCAAGTGCACAAGAATTATTGAAAAAGTACCACCCCATTAGGTACCAAATTAAATGGAAATTTATAGCTACCTCAGTTTCTACACCTGCAGGAAATGGTGTCAACAGTATATTTCCCCTCTTCTCCCAGTCTTGAACACTTCATCCTTGTACCCATAGTATGAAGCAAATAACATTCATCCATTAGGTAAATAAGTGTGTTTGTGTTGAGGACAAAGCTTTTTTTTTTTTTTTTTTTTTTTTTTTTTCCCAGTATTATATGTCTGTGCACAGGTTTCCCAGGGGACTAAGCTGATAAAAAGTAATTTGTGAAAAAGCCTGAACTGGGAAACAGAAAAAGGGAGCTTGCTGCAATTTATGTGATAGGATGGCTTCTATCATAGATTTAATAGGAACTTGGCATCCCTGTAAACATGATAAAGACCACTGATGTTTGTATCAGAGATAGGTGTTTTTCCCTGTGTTTCAACTAACATCTGAAATAACTTGCAAATAATGTAGCCCACACAATAACAGTGTGTCACCTTTGTAAATCAAACCTCTGTAAACTAGCAAGCAGGAAGAAAAAAGAGACAGTAGCTAATTGAGCAGCTAATTATGCTTGACAAACTCCTCAGCTAGCATATACTAATTTTCCTGGTTAGGAGGCTGGGCTGGAGCTTAGGAAAATTTTCCTTTAATATCTAATGTCCTGTCCCTCAAAGATGACTAAAACTTAATATTTAAAAGATCAGTTTAGGCTGCTAAATCCATCTGTATGCTCCTAAACCCAGCATTTAGATTCTCAAAGACCCCTACTTACTTACTTCTGGAAGACTTAAGGCATTTCAGATTTCTCCAGTATGGACTAAAAGTATATCACTACCAGGTGCACTCAGAATTGCATATAGTCCTGGCGTTTTAGAGGGACAGAGAGGGTCCAAGTGTTTTGAGGACCTAGATATTAAGCCAAGCAACTTATCAGCAAGGCCCATAGTCAGGCATCTTGGGATGCCTGATTTAGGTTCTTCTGATTTAGGTTCTGCGTCTCCTGTATTTAAGGAAATACAAGGTAGTCCCTCACCATTTTTACTACTTCATCAGAGTTTGTTCTTCTTCTTTCCTTCTTCTCTGGTTTTCCTGGGTGGATTTGAAAGCACACCTCCTATGTGGATGCTCTGATCACCAAGCTAGGACAGTCTGTGTAAGGCTCCCTCAATTCCTCCTGCTACAGCAGTTCTGCTTTGCAAGAGACAGTTTCTGTGGACTAGCAGCAATCAGAACAGAAGTTAGGGTTGAAGAATGAAGGTGCTAGAGTTGGCTGAGGGAAATGTGGCTTTGTAAACCTGTCTGAGGAGCTCTACTACGGTGCTGAAAGACCTTGGAGCTAAGCCCTGTCCCCACCTGAAAACAGCAGTAGCTGTTTAGTTGTAGTCACCTAAATAAATTATGTTTCTCAGAACTCTGTCTGTAAAAAGAAGCTAATAGTAATTCTTGATAAAGTTACTATGGTAAACACACCAAGGACTGTGAGATGATAAGGAGCCCTTGTGCCTGGCCACTTTTGAGCAAAAAATAACCCTCAAAAACCAAAACAAAAGCCCAACAAATTGCCTAGAAAACGTAGACACAGATCTGTGATTTGATCAGGTTAACACTGATTATTACATATGTGCCTCTGTATTGTACTACATTGAAACAAGTCTGATTATGTTTCATTTTCCTCTTAGTAAGCTCTGATTTACATGGATGGAAAAAGAAGAGATTAATCTCAGTGTTCTCTCAAGGTCACACAATGACTTTGGGCATCTACGTCTAATACCTCTTTTCCAAGCATGAGTCTTTTTTGTCACATCACACTTTTTCTTTTTAAATTTTATGAGTCCAGTTTCTCTGAAAACAATATTGTAAAAGGAACTCCTTTTTCTCCTGAACATAAAATGAAAATGCAGCATAAAACCATTGAATCTGTTCTTACACCTTGGTCAAGTCCCTGTACCATGCTTTGTTCTACATAACACTGGTGTCTTGGGTAATGTGACTTGGGTCTTTCCAGGTGAGTATAACCAAAAGATGCAGGTGTTAGCCCCAAGGGGAATATATTATAAGAAAAGGAAAATAAATTAATTTACTAGACAATACAACATAATTTATTTCCTCCAGAGAGTGTATTTTCAGTGCAGATTTTGTTTTAATAAACATTTCATACAAGAGTTCCCAGTACCACTTTCAATCCAACTTCAAACATATAAAAACCTCAAAATATAAACGATAGTTTACCTAACGTAACTTGGAGATTCAGCTCAGACTCAAGACTACTGATTAGCGTTCTCATTTGCAAAAGACACTGGGTCTGCATCTGACATTTTGAGGCAGAATACTTATATACCTTTTGTGTCCCAGTCTCAGGTTCATTTTTGTCTCTTGTGTTCCCTTCCTGTGCTAACTGAATCAACTTATTGTAAACCTTGTGAGGCCTGAATGAAGCATCAGAGCTAAGTTTCATAATGTAACATAACTAAATAAAGAAAGAAAGGGAAGAAGACTGTTTCTGCCAGTGAAAAACTTGCTGGAAGGTAGTAAATAACAGCAGCCTCCCTACTGGGTCCATTTGGTAAAGAAAGTTCTCTTTATTACAGAGATTATTTTCCCTCTGCTTGGAAACTGCCCTAAATCCAACAGGGAGTAGCCTGTCTTCTACCATTATCTATGATTACACAGTCATAAACTATGGTTGAGATAGTTTAAGTGGCAAAAGAATATCTTCCTGTTAGCAACACATCACACATACTGTTTTTATAACACTCCCTGGTATTTAAGCCAAAAGAAACCAAGCTCAGATGTAAGCCACGTGAATCAAGAAAGCTCCAGCTTTGCCACTACAAGTAATCTACATGCCTCCACGAAGAAAAAGAGCAGATTGCCCTTTTTTGTGGCTGTAATGCATACTTAAGATTGCATCTCTAACAATCAGGAGGAGTAGCTTTTGTTTTTTTGCACTTTACAATTAGTCTAAGTCCTTTCTGATGATTTTAGCTCTTTTGTCTAATGTCTTCCATTACTAATAACTGCCAAAGCATTGACAGCAGGATCCCTGACTGAAAGGGAGTTTGAAATAAGAGCATAAAATGCATATCTGTGTGTTTCTTCTGGATGGGTTTTACCATGTAACTGAAACCATGCTATTGGAGGAGAGAAGAAAAAGCAGTGGGAAGGAAGGGGAAAAGCAAAAGCACTTTGTGGGCAAGTACGTAAGTCATAATGCTAAAGAAAAAAACACCGACAGATAATGCCATGGGCAAATCCATAAAACTAATAACATGCTTGAAAAGGTGAATTGGACCTAGGTATATTTCATGAAGCAAAACATTGTCACTTAATATTCTGATCACTGAAAACTAATATAAAGGATTCGTTAAGTTACCCACAGAGGCACCTATAGATGAATGTTCAGAGAATGGAGCTGAGTACGCTGCTGTTTTGTAATCCTACCTGCTCTAATGATCATCCCTGCTTTAGTGATTATGGAATCAGCCAAAAGATGCTACAGAATTATAAAGCAAGATGCCTTAATTTCAACCAGTAAGCATTGCATATTGATATTTGAACTTATAGAATTTCCTATAAAATGTTACGGGTTTTCTTGGGGAAATGTTGTGATGTGATTGCAGCATGTGAGCAGTAGAAGCTCCTGACAATGCAACTAGGAAGATGCCAAGTAGTCTTTCTAGTTATTTGTGTTGCTTAAACATGTTTTATACAAGTTTACTATGTGCTATATTTTTTTGGTGATGCCATTCCTCCAGCTATGATAAAAAAAAGAGAAAAGAATTCCAAGATCTCCTAGAGGCAGTGGCATTCCTATCAGTTTCACTGTTATAACTGATGTTACTGTATTTATTTACAAAGTTTATCAGTTACAAAGTGCTTAGCTGGCTTCAGCAATAGAAGAGACACCTAAGCTTCATGCTTAGCTCTGTTCTTCCTTCAGGACATCCTGATGGAGGAGGACTTGCAGCTGGGAGAAAATGTTTCCATCAGAGGAATTTAATCAGTGGGATATAGAAAGCTGGTCCAATGCCATCCCCATCACTTGCACCAATGTCAGCCACATGGCAGAGCAAGGAGTGGGTAATGTGAATCACTGCGGTAAAATACCTGCTGTCCTTCCTGCCTCAGAGCAGGTATTAGCATCAGTTCTGCCCAGGCAAGTAAATATTAGGAGGATGCAGAGTTTGTTTTTTTGAGCTGTAATTTACTCTACAGAAATTCAATCTCTCAACGTATAAATATCACTTCTACCACATAGTAGTGGGCTGAAGGAGGATTTCAGCACTGCTGAGACCTCTGCATAGGAGTGGGTACCATTCCTCAATACTTCTGCATAACCCAGATCATGTTTGCCTTAACACTCCCTTTGAGTGCTCATCTCCACACATGATGGACTATGGGAGAGGTGATGGGGAATGTAGGCTGCAACTGCATCCTACCTCCTTTATTTGGGATATTAATTTTATTAAGTTCTTACCTCCTTTTTTCTAACTTTAAAATCTCAGTTGCTCAATGTTTTCCTTTTAGAAGCTGGCTTTACAAATGGAAGTAGAATTGCAGCTAAAAAACAACCAAATAATCAAGCAAACTGAAAAATCCAGCAATAAATCCCACTCTCTTGCTCTGTCAGTCTTGTTAATTGCCACTTTATTTAATACCTTCCTCTTCTGCTAAAGGTTATTAAGAAGGATGTTGAAGCCAGACTCACTTTGAAGCTGGTATTTTATTAGACAGAGATTACACTGTGAGATTTCCATCTAGGCTCTCACACTAGGGACTCCCTCTGCTCACTGGTCCATAATGACTGACCTACATATCTCTGCCAACCAGGGTTTTGCTGGATGACTGCATTACCCAGCAGAATTTGACTCCCCTCCCTATATTTATTTGTCACAGCAATTAAACCCATGTGTTGATTTATTGAGTGCAGGCCTGGTGTGAAATGTAGGAATGCATATGACATTCTTTTTCTTTCTGACATTACACTAGTTCTGCCCAAATTGCATTTGGCTGTCTTCATGTTGCCTAGAACTACTTTTGTCTTCTAGAGTAAAATAATGACCATATCCCTTTATTTTGCAATACCTTGTTCTTTCCCTCTCTCACTCTTTTTCCTTTATTTTTATTAACTTTACGTTGTTCATTGATGCCATGTCTTCCCTTTACTGACTGATCTGGAATTTATTCCCTCCCTAACAGCCATTTCCTTATGAAAATCTGAGCAAGACTTGAAGATGCATCGTAACCCTGGCTGGGGATCTGAGTTGGAAATGAGCATACAGAACCCCAAAAGATGATCTAGTGTTAATGCCTCTTCAATTCACTTCTTCAAGAAATGAATGACAGCTATGTCCTTTGAAAATTAAGAATTGTAAAGGGTTTAATCACAAAGGCTATGCGGTATGCCCCTGGATATGAATAAGCAATTGCCAGGATGGCAACTAGGGCTAAGTTTCATCAGATACTTTGGATGCAAATCGTACAGTCTGCATATGTGGTGTGAAAACCTAGCCCGAAAGATTTTGGAGAGCAGACCTGTACTGAAACCTTCACCAAGATATTCACCCTTGATTACAGCACTTATGGCAAGATGTAGGAATGGCCTGATACCTCAAACCAGTTCACATCCACAACCCTCAAAGGACTTCAAAGCTCTCTTGCTCAGGACTCAGATCTGAAAAAGGGCTTAACCTAAAGAGACTGAGTTCAGTGGGGATTTTCATGTCTTTGCTTCAGCCTCTCCACCAGCCCTCAGGGTGCCCAAGCTGTGCAGACAATAGAGTATTTTACATTACAGTGAGCCAGGAAGCAGAACTTTTGCTTCAGACAGGGCTGAGCAGTCCTGTGCTAAGCTGATATACTGTGGTTCCTTGGGAGAGACAAACAGCTTTTCTCTCATGCATGCTTACCATTGCAGGGACCACAGAAAACTCTTGGCCACTTTTTTTTAAAGCTTAGCCATGGTAAAGACAGAGAGCAGTTCTGCTCTCTATTCTTCTTCAAGGATAAAGCCTACATCGTTATGGTGTTCCCTAAGGATATACTCACCAGCAGCTCAGTTCCTTCATCAAACTGAGAAGTTCCAAGCCCATGTTTTCCCCTCCAGGAGAAAATCTTTAAAGAAAAGTGAGAAAGAAGAGGGGAATGCAAGAAAGAAAAAAAGAAAAAGGTATAATATTCTGAAAAGGGCAAGCTGTCCCTGTCATTTCGGGCATACCCAGAGGACAAAGCAAGGAGCTTCAACCCTCTGTTACAACAAGGTGATTTTTGCACTCTTATTGAATATTCTTACCGTTTTTGTGTTGTATTAAATGCAGACAAAAAGGATTGAGGTTAACTGTGCATATTTTCAAGCCTTTGCTGTTGTACAATTTTCGAAGTATAGGAACTACATAGCTTCCTTTAGAAACAGGCTTGGGGCAATGAGTGGAATGGACAAAGAAGATTTTAGGGTAGTCTTGGGAAGAATGTCACAATACTGGCAGAAGGAGGCACCTGAGTAACCTTTCTTGTTTTTGTCATCCTTATGGTGCTCACCAGATCCCATAGTGCTGGGACCCTTGGGGAAGACTGACTTGTCCCACTCTATACAGTGATCCCAGACAGGATTCACTGGGATCTATAAGCTAGAATGTGCATCCTCTAGTCACATGAAGGGTAATCAAGACTATTGATTTTATGCAAGCAAATGAATTGTTCAGCCTCCACCTCTGTCATTTCTCTGACCTTTAAAATAGGGAAACATCACACTTTTACCTTTTGGTGCTTTTAATTCACCAATCTTTGCTACATGGTTACTGACCAGTAGGAAGGAATGAGCATCACAGTATGCTTAAGACACAGACTAGAATCAAATAATATGTTTTTCTGATTATTTCTCACATTATACATGCACTGTGTGGGGTTAGCACAACAGCACAGAATTAACAAAAGTCATAATATCAAGGAAACCTCTAATTTGTTTCAAGTACTGAAGCTCTAAGTGTTTATAAACAAAAAATTCACATTCTTCCTCTCCACTGACATGATTTGTCAATAGTTGCATTAATTTCCTTTTTAAACTCTTCCCCTTGTGATGACCTTAAACCTTGCCACAATCTACAAAAATGTGACATGTGGAATTGAATAAAATATATATAAATAACTGGTTCAAATCATCCCCTATACAATAACAGATCCCCAGTGTCTCTTCTTTCCAAAGACAGAGTCAGACAAGCAGGATGAAAAGGATAGCAAGGAGGGGTTTCCTTGGCAACATGCACTTGAAAGGATTCAGAACTTTCCCCTTCTTCCTAAGACTCAATTTTTATTGTTTGTTTGTTTGTTTGTTTGTTCTCCCAACAGTCTTGTGTGAAGGGGAGGCAGGAATGGGAATCAAGCCACTGAACCTGATCACTTCCAGCTGCCAGAGGTCGTTGCCTACATCAGACACATGATTTGGCCTCTTTTAGGGCCTGAATTGGCCGCTTCTCATGATGGATTCCACCACCTCTTGAGTGAGAAGCAAACTCTCCTTGATATGTTCAGAATCAGAGCTCGTTGTTAGTCTTGTTTGGGTTCACTTACCCACAGGTTTGGGTTTTTTTGTGGTTTTCTTTTCTTTCCCTTAAGGCTAAGCCAAGAAATGGGGTAGGAAAATTATATCAAACAACTTATGTGATTAAAAGATTTTAAGACACAGATTAATTTCACCTAATTTCAGATGCCTAAGTGTGAAGTGGCCATCAGAGTGGAATCATTGTGTGTTTCCATTCAACTGACAAACATCCAGAGTAATTCCGATCTTTGTTGGGCTGTTTTGTCTCCTGCAAGCACAGTCCAGATATGTTCATTCAGGGTTTCTAGAATGACTATGCTTCTGTGTATCTCACTGTGCATCTAAAGTCTTTAGAGACTATTTATTTCCATGAAAACAGCTCAAAGTACAGAAGAGTGCAAGCTTACAACCGCTTACAATCAGTCCTGCAGTTACAAATCTGCTCTTCTTTCTACTAATTCCTCCAATTTTCCAAATCAAACAAATATTATTTGATGGTTTCAGGCTGTTTTAACTCTGTTCAGGTCTCTGGAACTACTCCAGATTTACACCAATGAGCTGAGATAAATAGGGCTGATTAAACCTACAGACATGCTGAATGAATTTTGGTCCCATTGAAGTCAATGGGAAGTTGCCATCCCATTGAGTAGAGCAGTTGCCATTCACAGATTTAATAGGCACGTCTTTAATGAGGAATCACCTCAAAATATCTGTATTCAGGTTAGTCTGATATGAGTGAGGAAGGCCACAGCAATGTTCTTTTACCCTTGCTATTGTTCCATTTACTCAGCAGGGTTGTTCTTAACTCTGCATCACTTTTCAGTACAAGCTGGTTTATGAAGTCTGGTATGAGAACTTCTTGTCTGGGCATCTCGAAGAAACTATGAGAAGGCAATTGAGGACTGATGACTCTTTTCTGTATTTATTCTATAGGATGTGCATGGTAAGAGTTGTTAAATTGTGTTGCCTAGGTTTCTGTCCTTTATGAACTGATCTAACAAACTCGATAACAACACTATTGTGGTGTGAAGGAACATTGTGTGTGGATGCAAATCCACAGTTAGAGGCAATGGAATGGCCAAGTAATAACCTGCACTACTTTTATACTGGAGGCAACCACTTTCGAGTCCTGTGACAGCTTGTTGTCCTTAGACAGAGAAAAAAAAGGACCTGGATAAGAACAGAGATAAATATGGAATAATGGGCTTTCATTTATAAAAAAATAAATAGATATATTACACATAAAGTGTTAAAGACAGACAGCTTGGAGGAAGTAGGCAGGCTGAATTAAGTTCAATATCAGAGGAATGGAGGGAAAGTCTGTGACCTTTAGTACTCAGGAAGTCAGGCTGATAGATCAGAGAGTCACAGAAGAGCCTGCAAAATAAGGAGGGGAAATATGAACTTTCAGTGAGGAGCAGATTGGGACATAGAGCAAGATGTCCTATTTACTTTCTTTGAGCTTTGACCTCTTTGAATTTAATAACTGGGGTATCATATAAAGCAATATGAAGCTTACACACTGCTTTTGCTTATTTGGAAAAACCTTATTCAGTCTTTGGAAGTAATTAGGGTATTTTGGTGGTTGTGTTTTTTCATAACAGCTATTCCACACATTCATTTTTTACCATAATAATTAATTTGAACAAACTCCAGAAATATGTTTTAATACATTTGCAATTCCCAATTGAATAAGGCAGATTGCATTTTTACATCAGAGGACAAACCAGTGACTCTTTCTTCTGGATGCACTAGAATTGTGCAAATAACAACCCACTGGGAACCCTGCAAAGTCTCAACTTCTTATTTGTTTAACCATAATTGCATATTTATAAATTACTGCAGACTTTCCTAATTAATTCTGTATCATGTGAATAACATTGGTTTGTTACAACCTGCTATATTAGTAAAACCATTGCCAAGAAAACATAGCAGTCTGGAGTCACATTTAGTTTGAAGGGAAATGAAAGGCAGCCAGAGCAGAGACTAGCCTTTTGTTTCACTCATGAGAGGTAATTACCAACTCCAAAATACGAAGATAAAAGCCTTTCAATAAACTGACACCTTCTGCACATTAAGTCCCCAGAATGTTTTTAATTCTGTCAGACACAAAGGAGATGTACAAATAAAAACACGATTTCTAGTCAAGCCAACCAAAGCAGTATTATTTGGCAAAAAAGTGGTTATGATGGATTTTGTTCTGTGCCTAAGCAGTCAGCATATGGAACAGTGCAAGGCTCCATCATCCCCTGTGCAAAACTAGCTTTGATTACATGAATGCTTAGGTCTTTCTGCAATCAAACCTGTGGTCTGTGTAGTCAGGGGATCATTTGGATATGAGCTGGCAGATACGCACAGAATTTATGAGAAATCCATAAACCACAGCCACTGGAAGCCAGGCAGGATGTCTCAAAGGGCATTAAATTCCTGTGTTTAGGTAACTGAATCCTTACTTTGATCTCTACAAGTCCATAGTACATGGTCCTCATTCTGCCTGAGATCAAGCAGCTTACAAATCCCATTTGTTTTTACAAGAAAAATCTTGTTATGGGCATCCGATTGGCAGAGCTGAGAATTTCTTTTTAGTATAATTAATGTATTAACTTTCTAAGCAAAAATACTACAGTTCTTCTTAGGCCAGGTACACAGCTATACATTTATTGTTAATAATGCACTTAGTATTTGCCCCCTTTATTGTTGTTACGCTCAGCCTTCAGTCTCTCTGGCTGCTAAGGTCGACGTTACCTGTTTTTCCCAAGGAGGAAGGGATTACGATGTGTTACCGATAACGCAGGTTCTTCACCCATCTTCACAAGCTACTTAAAATGAGGAAGTTCTTATGCCAGTTTGGGGAGCTTCCTGGGCATAATTTTATGTGTTCTTAAAACAGTCTGCTTTTTTTCATTGATTCCCAGCTAAAGTTTGAAGCTACACCATTACCTTTCCCTTCTTCACTTAACACAAAGGTGTGATGGTTTTTACGCAATGACTACCCAGGTTTGCTAGACCTTTCCATACATGGCATTCAGACAGCTAAGCTAAAACTATTTGGGCAATAGTCACCTGACAGCCAGGCAGCTGTTATTACAGCTAAAATAGGCTAAAATCAGGTCAGCCTGAGACTAGCCTGGACAAATCCTGATTCCAGCCTTGTGCATTCTTCAGTTATTTTTGCATGATGTCATCACCTAAGTGGCATAGCTAGAGCTGTTATACAGGGCCATGACCTGTCTGGCAGCTGAATGTGCTCTGAAGGTCCTCTTCCTTGAAAGAGGAAATGCTCACTGGAGTCTTTTCAAAGATCTCCAAGAATCAAGGAATACATTGAGTGGACATTTTTGGCCTGGAAGATACTTTCAACGAAGAGGTAGCCAAGGATTGCCCTCTCAGTTTTGCCATGGACCTGAAGATTTGCCTTGGGTATGTGACCTTTCTTTATACTTTGCAATCTTAACTTGTATCAATAAGAAAATTAAAGTGAAGACTGTCCTGCATTCTCAGAACAATGCAGCACTAGTGCTGCCTGGACATTAAGAAGGTCACGAAAATTGCTGACCTGAGTACTCTAGTTGACATTTTTTCTCCTCAGAAATGTGAAATTCTTTAACTTAAGGGTTTAAAAAAAAAAATCTTTAGGTTTTTCTTCTCTTTCAGATCTCCAGAATGAAATCTCATAGAGCAAAGGATCATTGCAAACCTTTATGGCTGATTCCCCACCTTCAATGAGGGCTTTTCAATTATTTTTAAAACTTTTGCCTTTAATAGTAGCACAAAGCTGTGTGCACATGAAACGCAAACAAAACCAGTTTTCTCTCTGGAGAGAAGATGAGAGAGAATGAATTGCACATGACCAATGTTAGTCACATTATTTGATATACTGCTGGCAGGCATCCAAACATCACAGCGATGATGGTGGAATAATAACTTACAAAGAGCACAATAATACAAATTATGAGAACTAATACCTCCCTTGTCTATCTCATTTGCTTGATCAGTAGCAGATCAGTATGAAGGCTATTTGCAGTGCAGATCTTAACTGCAAAGAGGAATTTGGAGCTGTTGTAGGAAACTTTACTAAGAAATCTACAATTCAGAAAAGACTACTGCCTATTTTGTTAATTTGGCAAAGCAACTTAGTGGAATTCTGATTCTATAAAATGTGATTCACAGACAGTATAAATAAGCATAGCTTCATTGAAGTGCTCTGGTTAGCCCTCAGGAAACACATGTTGTTGGTGTAAACTGAGTAATCCTAATGAATTCAACGGAGTTGTGATGATTTATACCAGCTGAGAATATGGCCCATATTGTTCCATTCGTTATCTATTGCTAACAAGCATCATGAGAAGCAGTGTCTGCCCATGTCACTGTTCTGCAGAGCCATGTGAGCAGCACCACATGCAGAAAAACAGTGGAAAAATCATGCTTTATGCTGCTTGCGTTTGGTTTTTTTTCTGTTGCATTATGGCAATTTTTGCATTCAGGATTACCATTCTCAGTTTTAATATGTTTGCTTACATGAAATGCAGATTGTAATTAAAATTCACATTGCTTAATTGTGCCTTCATTTGTATAAATTAGAATGTTGCTATAGAAAAAGAGAAGAAATAAACCACCTTTCATTTCCCTCTCAATATTATATCTGAATTAATAGTTAATAAGAAAAGACAAAATATTTTTTCAGGGAATCAGTGTTAATTAGTATTTGACAGTCTGGAAAGAATATGTTGCCACAGACCATGTATCACTTGCTTCACAAAGACAAAATGCTTCAATAAAATATTTTTCTGCCCAGGGAGTGAGGAATGAGCACTGGCTCAGCAAACCAGAATTCAAAGATTTTGCATCATTCTGCTCACTCTGGGTAATTGTTTGGAGCCAGCTCTGAGAAGGAATATGGGCTTTTAAGGTGGGGTTTGAGTAGAATTAAGGCACCTGAATCCAGAAGGACTAATATAGAAATTTCTTTTACTTAGACTTAAGGCACCTGAATTGATGGAATTCAGTTCATACTAAGCCTTATCATATTTCAGAAACCAGGCTATCTTATGTTCTGGTGAGCACCCTCAGACCCTCAGAAATATACTGCCGACTGAATTAAAGTTCTGTATAACAGGCTGGTTACCACACTGCTTCCCAGAAGCAGAAGGCCTGCCTATGTACATTGCTTTCCTCAAAGGAGTGCTAAACTTATGTCAAATATGTGTTAGGGACAGAGTTGCAGGGAAAGGAAGGTTGCTTTGTATTTCTTCCTTTGAAATTTTGCCAGTGGGAAATGAAAACTTATTCTTGGGCAAAGGGCATGGAGAGAGAAGTTAGGACGATAAAGAGCTCTGTAGGCCAGGGATTGGGTTGATGCTTTTGTTTATTCTCTCTTATTTTATGATGGGAAAATAGTTGTCTAAAGGATACGAGCAGCCTTGGCAGCCCGGACCAGACTTTGACCCCCAGGGCACTGGACCATGGTAAAAATCTTGAATGGTTTTGCATACAGTGGTAGATCTGCTAAGGGATGGCCAGGAGTGATGCCTCCAATCTGTGTGCAATGACCTACACCAAGATGGTTAGGGCTTTCCCCAGAAGATAGGGCATATGAGTAAAACCTTTCTTGGTGGAGAAAAAGCAAAATAATTCTTTCAGTAGCTGGGCAAGATATAAATATATCGATATCGATGACTCGATATTCACTGAGCCCTAGCTGAGATCTCTTTTCATTATTTCTTTGTTACTGTCACTGTGACTATTCTGGCTATTCTGGCTATCTTCATAAATCACCAGTTGGTTATTAAACCAACCGGCATGTTATCTGAGGACCAGCTGCCAGCAAAAGAGAAATTTTGAAGTCTTCAGCAGATTGTTGCTTCCTTGCAGTGGGGTCTGAAATGAAAGTAGATTGTGCTCAGCCACGACAGAATGTATTACTGACAGGTTAGGTTAGTTGTAATGATAGCATCAAGCTAGCAGGACAGAAGGGCCTCACAGCAGTAAGGCATGACTGGATCCTGGTCTCTGTAAGAAGCAGCAAGCAGATGTCTCCTTGTGCTGCTGAGATTGTCCTATGAATAAGACATCACCAGGACAGAAATTTTGCTGCTGAAAAAGGAGGACACACAAAGAAGAGCAGGCACTGCTAGGCCTGGTTTCTGTAGGGTTTCCCTGCCTTAGCTCATTAGACTGAAAACTAATGGGCACACTTTGTAGCAAACAAGCACCATGCAAAGAGATATTATTTTAGATGCAAAGTAGACAGGGACTGAACGCTCCTTTTGTACTCATGCTGACCTGGTTTATCCGTAACAGGGTAGGGCTCATTCTGCATTGTACTGGACTAGCATTTCTCCAGGCTGACATATATAATAAAATATATGTGCCTAGGACTGTTTCACAGTCCTAGGATGGGAACTGTGTGGCAACATACCAAATGGCCTGTGCACAGGCCAGGGAGCATCGCTCTTCCCAGGGACACCCCTTGGCACTATTTATTTCAGCAGGAAAGATACAGCTTAAAAACTGAGCTTGAGTCCTATGTCCATTGGCAGAAAAGAGAAAAAGTTCTTATTCACACAGTGGTTATTCACAGGTTAAAGAATGAAGCACAGGGACTAATTAGTCTTGAGTCTTGAATTAAATTCACTTTCATGGGCTTGAGGTGGGGAATATTGTCAAAGACATTTTTAATTGCCCAGTTAGAGTTGCAACTGTCTAAAGTTAACAACTATTTATATGTATCTTTAAACATCAGGTCCTACATGAAAAATGGAAATCAGTCATTATTCCTTCTGTTTATGTATTTTGGATCAAAGTATCACAGAAAGGAGAATAAAAAGCTTAATCAAATCCTTCCAAATATCTACTGTCCAAGAAGAGCTTAGATGGAGAAATCCAAGGGTTGGGTGGGAATGAAATACATTCCCCTCTAACACCTGTAATGAATGGTTTCTTAAAGAATGCTCATTAATTCATTGTGTAAGTCAGGGACTCAGGAAGCAGAGGACCTATCTCGGCTGTGCACTCAGTGATGGTGCGTTTCAGGGCTGGTGACCCCATACGGGTGTCGTGAGTACAGCTTGGTTTGGGGTGTGCTGCTGCAGAGATGCCTTTGACAGAGCAGTGCAGTGCTGCAACCAAGCAGCAGGGTAGATATGCCAGCACTCCATACCACCCATTCGCTTTTTGGGATAAGCCACAGTCTCACCCAAGCTTTGGACGTGTTATTTCTCTTCTCCAGGTGTGAGAGACTGAAAGAGTTAACGTCTCAAACACTGTGTTGGGGCAAGTTCTTCTTAAAGAACCAGCAACTGCCTGGGAGGCCATGCCGGAGGGTGAGCAGCTCCCTGGTCTGACACACTGAGCAGGGCAGCTCACCCTGGATGACCAAAGACCAAACAACGGTCCCATCTGCAGGGAAGGGGGAGTTACTCCCCAACTGACCCCCCCAAGCCCACCGACCTGTTCCCCAAAGCCTCACAAACCACTCATGACACCTGATTAGCCTAATGAGTTCGAGTGCCCGCCCTAAGGAGGGGCAAGGATAATAAAAGGGCATGAACTGAGGCCCCAGGTGTGTACCCACTAGAACTGGGCCTCTTGGCTGACTGGACCGAGGACTGCTGAGGTCTTTGTCATTCCCTTTTTGTCTCTTTACTTTTCCATAACCCTACACCTCATCCTTTGAAGACACAAACCACTGACCAAGTCTGGGACTTGGAGTGGATCCAGCTGCCCCTGGGCCCTTCTCTGAGGAAGAGTCTAGAAAGCGAGGGGGTCTGCTCTGAACCTCCTGACCCAACAGGAGGGATCTCCTCATTCCTTGACTTCATTCATATGGTACTATGGGTTATATGGGTCACTGAGGTAGTTCCATGCCAATTCCTGTTGTGAGGAACCCTGCCACCTGCTGTTACACCTTCCAAGTTCAGTTTGCTCCTGTCATGAGTAAAATATTTAACTGATTGTTTGGTGTTGTTTCACCTTAATTTAGCATGAGGGAATTCTGAATTCAACACAGCTCCCAGCTCTGTTGAGCCGAGGTCATGACACCAGGTCTCTAATCTTCTGCCTTTTCATGCCTTTTAAATTTTTATTTTAATACACACTTTTTTTCTAATATGTGCATTACCAATGCAATCCACTCTTTTGCTGTTGCAGTTCCTATTATCAAGCAATATATTGTTATCAGTAGACCAATTGAATTATACATTTAAAAACCTATTATGATTATTCATACTATGGTTGTACTCCAAGACTTCAATCAAGAGAATGATTCCATAGTGCAAGATGCTGTACGAGACATAGATTTTCCCTCTGTAGTCTTTAGGGAGGTTAGCAAAATAAGATCTTAGCAGTAAAACCAGGCAAATTGAAATGAATTTATTGTAAATATTTTTTCTTTGCTTTTAACAAGAAAACCTGCCGTGACAATAGCAAGAGTTACAATTGAACAAGTTCCAGGATCAAGCAGATTTGAGAATGGCAGTTTCAGCTGCTGGTCAAATTTATCTTTGATCCATCAGTTGAAGCATTCTTAATCAAACTGTTCAGAGTCTTTTTAAACCTGTTTGACTCATCACTATTCATGAAGGTGAAATCATTTCACGTGCAAAATTAGAATGACCTACTTGATAAGTCTGTGATAAAAATGTAGCTGACTACAGCGGAGAGGCAGTACTTGCACCTGAGAGATAAGTGAATGAGGTACTTCTTTTCCACTGACTTGGAAGGTCAAAAAGAAGAGGCAGAATTTGGGTGTGATACAGTTTTCTATAACAGTGAGTGTATGTTTTCTTGTCTTGCTGAGCACTAATACAAACTTGCAAAGAAAATGGATCATTTCTAAGGAAATAATTCCTTAGCATTCATGTTAGAACTTTGTTTAATATTTAGGATCAGATAAGTATTTTTTCACAAGTTTCTACTGATAAAACAGTGGAATTTGACACAGTTTTGAAAACAATTAACATGTACATTGAAATAAATCTGGACAGCTTACATTTCTTGATTATTTTTTTGAGGAATTATAACTGTTACATATAAAATAACAAATCTACATACATGGCATTTCAGATCAGACAAAATACTACAGGTGGTCAGAATAAATTCCTTACTGTCCTTGTCATTTGTTTGCTTGTTTGTTTGTTTTGGTTTTAATAAAAATGAAAAATAATCCAAGGAATATCAAGTTTCCATTCACTTCCGTGAGTCTAGGGCTTGGTTTGTTTCCTTTTTTAAGGGGGTAGAATATGCTTTCAAGGAAAATGCTGTCAAAACCAAGAGGTATTTTTTTCTCAATGAAATAGCTACTGGAAATGAATAACATTTATTTTTCCAGCTTTGTAAATCCCCATTTCTAATAGCATATATTATGTTCTGCATATTCTAATGCCCATTTCACCAAGCATATTTAATCTCACTCTGCCAATACTCTGAGCCAACTAAAAGCCGTGTAGCCACATAGCTGTGGCAAAAGAAAGCAAATTATCTCTGAGACACATTTCCTTTCCTGTGTCCCCAAGATTCTTTGAAGCTGTTTGTGTACTAAGGTTTAATGACTGAAGTTGAGATTATTAGTGTCATGCTAACATGTTTAAATGATTCCTGGATCCAAATTAGCCCTTGTCATGTAGTACATAGTAAAACTGTGTCCTAGTTTATTCAGTCATGTTTTGAATCCTTCATGGAGTTAAAACTTGATTCCTGAACTCCTAACTCCTATTCTAAAGCCTTAAGCACAAGACCAGCTTTACACAAGTTGGCCTTGCCAACAAAAAACATGCAAAATCTTTCCAAAAGAAAAAACACAGTTGTGAATATCACAGGGTGCAGGGACTTTGCAGTCTTTGTATGCCTCCCTCTTTTCTCACCTGTCTCCTGAAAACGGGTGTGACTTTTCTATGAAAGCCATTTTAAATTATGTTACAATAATATCAATTTATTTTTTCCAGTTGTTGACCAAATATAGTCTGGAAATGGAATAGTCCTACTTTGTCGTTGGGGGGGGCGGGAAATGAGAGAGAGAAGAGGTGTTCGGATCAGTTAAAGAATCACCTCCAAGTGTATTAACAATAGAGAAATGATTTAATAGAAATGTATATAAAAGTGCAACTTCACAGAATTTTATGGCAAGATTCATTCTATTAGTACATGGATGAAATGCACTCAGGAAAATTAAGTTGGAATCAGACTAAGCTTATGTAAGTTTTGTAACCTAACAAAAGTTGCCTTTTAAGTTCATATTTTTCAACTTTTACTGCCACAGATTTCAAAGACAAGGTACACTGAAGTTCTGTTGTCTTTAATGGGAGTTGCATTTAGTCACATGAAGTGGGAACTAGTTCTACCTCTTTGAGCTGATCTTCACCTTTTCCATGTCAGGCAAAGACTGAAAAGAGTTTAATCTGTGGACTCCTTCTGAGTTTTAAAACTTCTTTAACTCCTGGAATATTTGTGTTTCCCATAACCAATTATCTCAGACGCGTAACTTTATCAAAAGCCTTTTGAAACTCAAAGTTGATGGCAACCCCTGTGGTTTGCACATCTCGCCATAGCAGGAATAACTTCAGAAATGTGTTATCTGTTTCTTTGCTCTGCAGAGTCTATCCTGATGCACCTGGAAATATGATCACTATCACTGATAGCTTTTTATCTCCCTCTGTCATAAAAGAAACAAACAAAACACTCTGGGCTTTAAAAAAAGTGCCAATTTCTTACCCTGGGCTCTGCCTCCCCACTAGCTTCTTTACTGACCTGAATTTTTTGGGTTTTGTTTCATCTTCTGTCCACTGCAAATGTTTTGGAAGAAGAACCTGTGGTTATTTATCCAAATAAAAGTCAGAGCCTACAGTGTAACTGAGTGATGAGTAAGAAGCAGGTGCAAAAATACAAAATGCTTTACAGGACATAAAGAATAAAGGAGGAAACAAGTATTGGAGAAATGGTTACCTATTTAGATTTGAATTTATTTTTTAAATATGCTGTTTACCAATTATAGTGGTCATATTTCAGTCTGAGCAATATATCTCTTCTTATTCTACAGTCTTAATTCAACATATAACACTTTCATTCCCTCTTTCAGTCACTAACAACATCGATTTCTGCCCTCTCATCCACCTAGACATCTTTGTACCTTACTGTTTCTCTTTTCTACTGTTACATTTCTATAAATTCACAGTGACCTTGACTGTCCCTTTTACATTTTATTGGAATAGTTTTAATTTTTAGTGTCTTTCTAACTGCTCTTTTCCTGATTTGGGGTATTTGATTTGTTAGCATCTTCAAGAAAAGGTGAATGAACTACTGGATTATTGTATCTGAGGCACTGTCTTGATATAGTATTTATCCTACACTTCTAACCTTTAAAAGGGTCATGAAAGCATTTGGCTTTCCCCCTGTACTTTTTATATATATATATATATATATATATATATTTCTGAGGGGTTTGGATGGCAGTTCAATTTTAGCATCTTTCTTTGAAAGGTATTGGCCCATGATAGAGAGACATTTGGGCTGGATAAACTGTGGCTTCTAGACATATTGGAAGTTCTTGGGCATCTAGCTTGTATGTCTTTCTCATACACTTATGATTTACATATTTTTGGGATAAGGAAAAAATTTTCCTTCAAATTTTTTTAAGGGACTTGAAACACTGATAGTGTCTTCGGATTTTGTTTTTCCTTCTTTCAACAGTATAGTTTAATTTTTGTAGACTTCTGGCCTTTTGCCCTAATGGTATGAGGAAGCTGTTTTTGCTATATGTGGAATGAAGATTTTTGTGGGGATTTCCTATCAAACATCTAGTACACGGTTGCCAATAATCCTGAAATGTACAGCAATCCTGTGTTCAGCTAGTTATTAACTGTCTTATTCTGCTTATCAGAATACAGGCTGTGAATAGCCTGATTTTAAAATGACGCACACGAAGAAGAGAGAACAAAAAGCATTTACTCTCCTCATAACTCTGAAACGTAAGAACTGCTAGGTGGATCAAAATGCTCTTGGTGGAGTCTGAATGGTTCCCATGTTCCTGTAACTTACACCAGGGAGAATAACTCTATTTGCAGAAGTTACAGGACTGCAACATTTAATGTGTCCTTTTGATCCTTACATTTGTCCTAGAAAACCCCTTGAAAATGGAAAGGCATTGACTGCACTGGTAGATCAGAAGCCTTGGTCAAAGAGCATATTAGAACTGGTTTTCTCTTTATCAAAGTAATTATTTAGGCCACTGATTTCATATCTGGGAGTCTCAGTTCCAAGATATTCCTGGTTGCAAATACATAACTACTATTGATGGTAAGGGGAAAGGACCTTCCACACCCACGAACATGGAAAAAGCTCTAGTTCTAATTGGAGAAGCCTCCCAAGGATGAATCCAGGTATCCCCTGGATACCACCAGTCTTGGAGATTATCAACTAAAATCCCAGAAACAAAGAAGAGAGAACTTTCCAGCAAATTTGCTAGAGCCTTTATTTCATCTACCTACGATCTTCCCATGCTATGAGTTGCATGAAAATCTTAGAGCTAACTCCCTCATTACCCCTCCAATTTAAATATTTTGAAAGATCCAGTTCATCAACCCAAAATGCAATCAGCTCAGCCAGCTAAGTGAACACAACAGAGAAATCTATACCGGTTGCCATGCAAGGAAGAAACTCTGAGATTGATTCATTAGAGTCTGTCTTTCTTTTGCTAACCTGCTCAATCAGAAAGCACATCCTGTTGAAAATTTAAAGGACTTCCTGATAACTTAAAAATATGGAAGCAGTTCCTCCCTGTCAGCAGATTTAACACTGTAGTTTTCTGTTTGCTTCATGTTCCCTGGATATAAATTGTTCCTCCAAGTTCCTCAGTTGTTAAAAGCAGAGGGTCTTGAGACATGAAATCATTTATAATTGATCATCAACAATTTGCAAGAATGCCTTGTCTCAGCGGAAAAAAAAAGTCCCCCCCCCCCAAAAAAAAAAAAAAAGAAAAAGAAGCAAAAGCAAACAAACCGGCTAAATTAATTCTGCTGCAGTATATTTAGCATGAACGGGCAACAAAGGCACAGCCTGGGGGTACTATGCATCATAATCTATCATGACCAAGATAATTTATATCCAGATTTCCTGCTCTGCAGGAGATCAGACTAAAGAGAGAAATCTCAAGTGAACAAAGGACTTTTGTTGCTCCTGTTACCTTTAGTAAAAGTCTGAGCATTTATTTACAAACCCCAGATTTCTGTCTGGAGCTGGGCATTTACTTAACTGTATATCCTCAAATGGTTGTGCTGAGTTAGTGACGTGTGAATGGGTTTCAGTGATGAACACAGGCCTTTTTGGATTCAAGTTCTCCATGAATAAAATACTTTGGTCCAGATAACTGGGTATTCAAAATTAAAGATGCAGTTACCATGTTGGATTATCAGGCCCATGTCCTTCCAGCTCAGAAGGAAATTATTTCCAGGAGTTTTTTTGTAAAGAATTGGAACTGTCTCTTGTAATTCATGAACTGGTTCTTGAGAGTCCTACTGATTCACCAGAGAGCCTCTTCCATAGCGCATCACTTCAGGGGCTGTCTGCGACTCAGTGAAAATAGTGCGGTTACAGTGAGTTACGTACACTTGCAGCAGTGTTTGCCAGCCCTCTTAGTTGTTTCGTTCAACACTCCTCAACTGTGCAAACAGTAGAGTTCTCTTAACTGCATTAGTCAAACTTCAAATGGCCGAGTCCTGGCCTGTATCTATACTAACAATGTAATACTCACAGTAGTTTTATTTTCTTTAGACTGCCTATAAGTAGCATATTGAATTTCCCTGCTGATATATATATATAATGTTCTTTTTTGTCGTTGTTTTTTAATTATTGTAATGTAATTGGTGACCTTTGTATGACAGTTCCTTCTGAGGCTCTCCCCTATAGGCATTACCCATTTACCGTAGTCAGTTTGAGATTTAGCTCAAGATCAAGGTGCTTTAATGTAGGATTCTGTATGCAGGGGTCTACATACGAGTGATATGTCTAAATTCCTATCACAGTGTGCAAAGATCTAGTTTATTGATTACCAGGATGGACTAGATTTTTTTTTTTTGTGTGTTTTTTTTTTCTTTCGCCCCCCCCAACATAAGCATTTAGTGCCATTTGAGATGTCACAGTGTATCCAAGGCATCCATGTAGCTGTCAGCTATGAATAGGTCTGCTGGGAGATTTGCAACCAGGAGTGATACCCTGTCCTTATGAACTTGATCAAGCCTTGCTATTTAATACAGGACAGAGTGAATTTCTGTTATTGCTCAGACAGCTACAGGTAGACATCTACACTTAAGGGTCTTTAACTGGAGCTGAACTCCATTCTAGCTCTACAGTAAAAGAAACAAAGAAAAGCTGCATTTTTAATGAAGGTGGAACCAAGTTCTGTGTTTCCTTGAAAAGAAGCAAAGTTTTCTTACATAATCCTATTGTTGTAATGTGCAAGTGGTTTACAACCACACACAGATTTTCCCAAGCATTCAGGAAGGATTTTTACATGCCTGTTCATTGGAGTAGCTGAACTGAAGTGTTCTCTGAAAACAGAGATATGTTGAAGTCAGTAGGAGTCACTTTATATTACTACAATGGTTCACTCCTCTAGACTGTCTAGAGCCTATGCACACCAAATAGCCTTTGTACATACTTATAGCAGAGAACAAGGCAACTGAAATGTTTGACATAGCTCAGGGATATGTGTTGTTTGGCTTTGGGCCAATATTTTCCAAAAATGCTGTCTGAAGTATGAACCTATTAGGTAAACATTTGCTCCTTTCCCAAAGTACTTGCATCCATTTTTATGTTAAAGGTGAGTTTTGTTTCAGAGCTGCAAAAATAAAGCTATTGCTTTAAACATCATAAAGCACCTGGTTAAGCACAAGCCACTCATCATTAAGATTTGGTAGCATTCTGCATGTGTGTATCATCTGAAAAACAAAATTGGAATTGAACAAACAAAACAAGCAAACAAACAACAAAAAAAAGCCAATGAAAAACTGAGGTGTAGGTTTCAGCAATTTAAGTCTCGTTCATCTTCAAACAGACTTAATGTGCTGTATTACAATCCAGCCAAATTACATTCAGATCTGCCATGAAAACAAATTCAGGTGCACAATGGGCTTAATTATGCTTTAGAAAATAGGAGCATCACCAATAGCAGAAGGGGCACTAGAAACTAGCTGCTATATTTTCTGAATCCTTTTCTTCTTTTGCAATCACCTTAACATTTATGTATATAAAAAAATGCATGTGCACAGTCTCATTTACTAACTAGTTGCCCTTCTACCCCTTCTCAAGGTCTTAGTGGGTGTTCTGTGATGTGCATCCAGTCGTCAGCCTTTACCTTTTGTGACTGGTATTCTTTAGCTGCTCTAATGTTGCATAAGAGACAGCCACTTCAGCAGACCCAGCAGGGGTAATTGGACCCTACAGGAGTTTCCTTTTAGAAAATCATGATAGCATGCTTTCAGTGATGCAGAAACAAAGTATTACCTTCCAAAGGAAGTATTATCTATTAACTCCTTCAAGGAACAAAAGCATTTGGAGCAAAGCACAAAACTAACAGAAGGTCTGAAAGCTAGGGCAGTACTTACACCTTGTTGGAACTTCCTTTTAAGAACCTGGAAACTTCTCTGGAAGAAACAAGGATCACCATCTCCTCTCAGCAGCAGCATCAACTTGTCTTTCTCACAATAACTAGATCTTTTTTACCTGTTATATTCAACTAGTTTCAATGAAGAACTCTTTATTATTCCAAGATCTTGGTGATTCTAGGCTTCCTTTGATTGCAGGCATGATCATAGGAAAAGAAAACCTTTCAAGACAAGAGGCATCGAAAGCAGTGGTTAGCCTGTTATCCTAGCTGATTTAAAGATAAGGCTGATAATTCTTTCATTTTCTTTGGCTTCACTAATTTTTGCCCTTGAGAATTACAGTAGGCTGTCTACCCTGAAAAGCTTCTCTGTGCAATATGTTTTCTCTTTTTTTTTTCCTTGCTAGTTTTAGGTGTCCCAGGATTCAGTCCCTTCCTTTGAGAAGCCATAGACTCTTCCATGGGCCAACAGGTTTTACATCCAGAGATACTTTCTTAATTTTTTTTTCCCCATCTATTAGCCAAAGGAAGGAAGATCATCCCACCTGAGAAGGCAACACATAAGCTAAATTTCATCTTTTAGACTTTTTTATCTAGTTCAAATTTTCCATTATTCAATTCAAGCCATTACGCTTTTCTTTTGAAGAGACATACAGAAATCTTTCCTCCCCCAAGTGTCCTGAAATGTAATAAGAAAGGGAAGGAAATATGCTTTAAAATTTTATATTGAGGGGTTATAGTGGGTGACATTGCAATTAGAGGTTAAGAAAATGCTAAAGGCATGTTGTCCTTTTAATGGAGGTTCCAATTCAGATCTTTTTTTTCTCCCCGGGTAGAAGCAGGTATACAGGGACTCTGAAATGGATGCATGCAGGATCTGCTAAATGTGTTTCTAATTGTCTGAGTTTAATAATTGATAATATAGACATAGCTTGCGAATTTTTCTTTCACATAAAAGATAATTGTGCCTGAGTATAGCATAGTCTGAAATTAAATGTGTTAAGTGCTCCAGGGACTAGCATGTACGTGCTATGAAAGATCATTCCTCTTGATCAGTGTAAGTTAGAACATGTGACAACTTTTATTTATTTATTTAGATTGCATTGCAGTGGCATTCAAAGAGCTAAAGCAGGACTGATGAGCCATGATGACAGGTGATGTCTATTCTCTTCCCCATAAGGAGGCAGTAACAGCTGTTGCATACCTTCATTCTTCCATTTTTTTCTCCCATCTGAAAGCTCAAAACGGGACCTCTGGCCTTCCAGGTTGCTCCTTCTAAGATGACCTGTCTTTCTTTTGAGCAGAAGGCTCTTTTATCCCCTTTTTTTCAATCTCCTGCACCTCAGGGGAGTGAAGAAGAGGCAGGAAAAAAAAAAAAGGTTTCTCCTATTTTCTACTCCAACACTATTTGGAGGAAGAGGAAGGATTTTTCAAGGACTGAGAGGAGCAAAGGGCATAGGGCATATGAGGGATGTCTTAGGAGGATATAAGATCCTAAAATTTTGGAGAAAAGAGAAGCTATGAAAAGACAGCAAGGGAGGTGAGGTGAAAACTGCTCATTGGGGGAATTTTCCAGGAAACAGAGGGGTCGGAGTGCATCAGAAGGAAAAGAGAGAAATTTTTGCTGAAATATGATGGACGAGCAAGACGTGAAATTGGGCAAGAGAGAGAAGGAAAGAAAAGGAAGAAAAGAGAACCACGGGTGTGTAAGATTTTTAGCCTGTGTTTCTAACACTTGTGTAATCATGGCAACAAGTGTGTCAGAATCTTTATATATTTATAGAAGAAGAGATGAAACTCATGGGCCAGAAAGGTAGGAAGAGTCTAGGAAATGGATGGAAGAAAAGAAGGGCTGTGGGATATAGCAAAAACATTTTTTGCTACATTTTCAGAAGAAGGCATAGTGTGCAAAAGAAATGGTAAACAGGCAGCAGTAATTTTAGCAAACAGTATCTGTGTTTACAGAGATTAATGTTAGGCCTGAGTAGAAACCCATCAAAATTTAGATCAGTATTGGCTTCAAAGAGCTTTGAATTAGGGTTCAGTGGACTCCATCTTTTGAGATGCCATATGATGACTTTTTCTAAAGGGATGGTAGGTATTTATTACCGAGTAGCATTTTAGTTTAGCAAATGAAACATACCCCAATTTTATGAAGTAGTGACTAAATCAGAAAAAAGGTACTTTCACAACACTGGCTGCAGTGAGGTGTCCGCAGGTAGTTTGGAGTATTCCTTCTGCCCACAATGGCTCACTGCAGTGGGCTTTGGTGATGGGCTGAAAAGGGTAACCATTGACAAAAGAACTCCTGAGTGTTTTCCACGCTGCTTGCTGAGCACACGGATGATTTTGCAGGACTACCTTTCCCTGTGTTGCTTGGTTTTCCTGGAAGGTAAGCAACATCACCTTCCAGAAGGCAAAGTGCAGCTCTTTTCTCCCAGATCTTTTCTGTGTAGTTTTGCAAGTCTGTGCTCTTCAATCATCACATAGCCAGGCAACAAAGGTTCAGAAGATGGGTTGGGTTCTTCTGGTTTTATTTTGTTTTGTAATGATGCTCTTATATACTAGCCTAAACAGTACAAATACTACTCTGCTTGCAAAACTTCTGTGCCCACACTGAATGCTTTTATGCGTTTGAAATCACAAGCTTTCATCTCTCATTCTAAGGCACAGCAGTCTTTAATGTGTGTGGTCAGGTGCCTGCAATTGCTTTCTTTCAATACAGAGAATGAGCACTCCAGAAAATCTGACATGAATCCTATATATAGGAATAACTCTGGATGAAGATGACTCCTCTGCTGCATTTCTGAACTGAAACTGGCTTAATGTAACGTTTTCTCTCCCTACACGCACACCTTTCCAATCAAATCAAATAAATTCAGTGAAGGACAGGAAGCTGCATGCCAAATAAATAATAATAGTAGTAGTAATAATAATAATCTGTAATTTTAAATCATAGGCAAAAGCTAGCCATCAAATTAAGAAATTAAAATGAAATACACAATGAGTAATTTAAATGCAAAACTGACTCAAGAAAAGCACTTTTCTAGTGATAAGCAAATCTGTGTGCAATTACATCAGTGTAATAAAGGACACTGGTAACTGCATAGATTCTGTTAGTGAAGACAAATGGCAGCGATACACAAGATGATCCTAAGAGCTGGATAAAAAATCACTGCAATATTACAGCAGAAATAGATGATATTTTAAATGATTCATTGATGACAAAGTAATAGTCATTAAAGCAAATCTAGAAAAAAAAAAACCAAACCAGTGCTAGAAATATGTTTGTGTTATATTAAAGATACCTTCATAAATATTTTGTGAAGACTTATTAAATGGTTAATCAATTCCAGGAGACTGTCCAAGAGGTCTGTAAGTTTGTGATAACCCTTATTTACACTCAACTACGTAGTCTCTAATTAATAGGTCTCTGGATCAGCACATGCATTATTAACACACACTAAATAAATGGCTATTATGAATCCTTTATATATTAGCTACTTAAGTCTGCTTTATGGGGTAAGGTACATTGGGGTAAAGTGAAAGCCCAAATACATTTAGAAATTTATGCAGTGATAGATAAAAATACAAAGTTAACAAGACACTAGAGAACTGTGAATAAAACACTTTGCAGTTGACTAAATACTAACAGTGATGAATACTAAAGCTCGTAACAGCTAGTTCACTCACTACTGTCATCTTTCTGTGTGACATGAACACAGCTACTTTGGTAAACAGAAAAATTTCTTTTAAGTCTCTTCTTTTCTCATTGGTATTATGGCCTCAATAGACCACTATGATTCTTAGATCAAAAAGGTCTTTGGATCATTGGCTTTTTTTTTGAGATAGTAACATTTTTTTTTCCATTCTTGAATTAGTCTCAAAGCTTGACAGTCTTATAAAGTTCAGCACAGACAATCATTGCTTTGATCCAATGTCATAGACTCTATAAATAATTATCCTATATTTTCAAATAAGAAGTCACTTGGAACAAAGGACTTCCTACTTTCATTTTAAAAAGATGAACTTGATCTATTATGAAAATTCAGTGATTTTTTTATCAAGAAATGTGTGAATACAGGAGACCAAGATTGTCTCTTGTAAATTTATATTTCCTAAAAAAGGGTTTCTTGAACATGGATTCCAATAGAAACATTCCTTCTATATAATTCATTAGCTGTATATGATTGAGAAAAATACTGCCATTTTAGCTCATCAAAGGGTGAACATAGACATGTCAATGCGAAGTATTGTGGGGAAAAAAAAAAAAAAGGCCGTCCCTTTCATCAAAGGATGAAATTTCTGTAGAAATACCAAAAACTTGATACCATTTTTCCAGCAAAACATTTATTAGAATATTCTATGCAGTTGTGGCAGGAATTATGGGACTTAAGTTCTAGGTGAGTTGTAATTGTGAAAATCAAGTTTGTTCTTTAGTTATACCAGTTGAGTAGCTGTGCATCAGAGCTGTGCCTGTGTGCACACCCAGTTCACTTGAAAGTCTTACTGGTGTGGTCCAGGGTGTTCCCAGACAGGCATCTGCATAGACGTGACAATGGACTGCCTTGAGACAACCTGAAAAGTCAAAAGTAGGTGACTGCCCCAGCCTTCACAATTAAATATTGGACTGATTGTTACAGGAGCTGTTCAGATGGGAATTTCAAACAATTCTACAATTTCCACCTGAGACAGCTCCTGCTGCGTCAGGCCCAATTGGTACATGTGGTGGGCTGAGTAAACTCTTGGATGAACTATCCTGAAGACTTGCATACATCATTCCTGCTGCAGGAGTGTTGTGTATAGATAATACAGTTATAAATAGAGGATATAAATGTTTTCTTGCAGAACTGGTTGTGTAGGACAGTAGGCAGTGCAGATATTCAAGACATGCTTTGTATGTATTTAAGGTGTATGAACAGCCAAGGGTTTCATATGTAGTGAGGTAGTCATGTCAGTCTGGCCATCTGGATCGTACAAACTGAGCAAAGCAGTGGTTTGGGACATCTTTCTTGATGCAGGTGAAGACACTGATGCAAGGACCCTTGCAACAGAGATTCTCATCACCATGAGACAGCAACTGACCATTCTGTTTGGGCAAATCCAAATTATCGTGGTGTTACCACCTGTGAGAATCCCAAAAACTTTGTTTGCTTGCTTGCTTCTTTCTTTTAAAAGTCTGTGTATCTGTGTAGCACAGTTCTGATCATTCATGTGTAAGTAAAAAAAATCAAATCAGGCTAGAATAGGTATTGAGACAAGTGATTATATACAGGGAATGAAAAAAAACATTCCTCATGAGAGTGTACTGAAAGAGCTTGGCTTATTTAGGATAATAAAACAAAGACTGACAAGGAATATAATTGTGATCTATAAATATGCCAGAAGAGTGAACTTTAGTGAGAGACATGTACTGTTAAAGGACAATGTTTTTACATAGCTACTATAAAGTAGCTATGAACAGACAGATACTGAAAGCTAGAAGTTTATTCCCATGGAGAAAATGAGACAAAGTATTCTGGTAGAAGTAATATGGGTAAAAAACTAGAGTTTTATGTTGAAGCTATTAGATTTATGAAAGGGCTCACATGATGCATGCCTGGGGCAGCAAAGCACTGGACTTAGTGGCCCAGCAAGTCCCTTTCTTTCCAGTATTCCATGTTTCTCTTTCAAAGTGTTAGAGAATGATGGTCTTTTAGCTGTTGGATTGACTATTCCCCTACGAGATTGAGGAGTGTAGTGAAGACTACCACCACTACCGCAGCTTGTTATTTCCAGCCTAAAACATGGGCCCACAGGGTTTTGCAAGTTTGAATAACTATCTGTTTTGAGGCACCTTCCTGAACCAACCGTGGCGATGTATAATACAGCAGTGGCTTGTGCATTCATGTACTGAGCAAAATAGGGTGGGTTCAGAGTCATTCGAAAGCTGAAGACGACTGTATTTTGGGCTGAATCCAGCCCTGCAACCACAGTCTGCATAGACTTGACTGACATTATATCTTCTAAAGTGTCAATAAGCAAAGAAATCACTGATTTCTGGTGGAGGGTGCTACCCTCACTCTGTGTTGATGATCCTGATTGAAGATGTATTCAATGAATTTAACAACCCCATCAAATTGCTTATAGGATTCAACATGCTTCAGCTGCATCTGATAACCTGTCATCTGGACAAGGGTACCAAAGCTCCATTAAGCTACGCTGCTCTGTGCTGCAAGGCACTGAAGGTACTATTTGTGTGAGTATAGTGAACCATCTGCAAAATGGAGAAAGCAAGATAGAGGTCTACAGGTCCTGTCTGGATATTTTAGTAATAGCCCTTTTGGTTAGACTCATTCCTAATGATACCTGTGAAGTGGGTTACATCTGCAAGATGGATTTATCAGAGGCTATGTCTCTTACTGTCCTCTGGCTCTGTTACAACACTCTTCAAAGTAATAAAATTGAATATCTGCTTTTTGGCACTAAGGCAAGACCCTTAGGCAGGAGAAAAAAAATAGTAAATGAAATAAACCGACAGCTGAAGATAATCACAAGTCATGTGCAAACAACCCTCTCTTTTTCAGAGATGGTCTTTAATAATGATATTTTTCTGGATTCACTCAGATTTCAGCAGGCGCTCATCAGCAGCACAGGAGTCATTAAAAGCAATAGCTAGCTTTTTGCTCATTTCAGTGAACACTCTTCACTTCAATGAGTTTCAGTTCAGTCCAATTAGTCAGTGCAATTTAGTTTGTTCAATGCAAATCACTGGGTTTTAATTGAGTCCAATTAGGCACAAATCAATAAAAGTCAATTCAAACTAATTATCTTCTATACAAATCAATACAATTCAATTAAAATCAATGAGGGTCTTATTCACTCTAATGACTGACCTGTTCCCCCTCTTCAGTTGTTATAAAAAAAGCCCACACATTGTTCAGTGTGGTGGCTCTTGGCAAGTTTATCTCCTTTAGTGAGGGAATATAAATCATTAGAGAAAGTATAGAGAAAAAGATATGTAACTGGGTTATCTTTTTCCCATTTCTGACTCTTCTGCAGTGAATTTTCTGTAGTGAAATCTCTTTCAGATTATGCAAGTAGTTGAATATGTGTGCAAATTTAGACATACTTATGTGAAACCTGAGCTCTGCACTCACAGAAGTTAAAAAATGATGAATGTATTTAGTCTGATACATATTGTTTATTTTTACCCTAGAAATTTCTCTTGATCTTTAAAATGTAATTGTGCTTTGAAAAATGGACCTGAAGTTTGTTGTTAGCCATGTCTTTAACTGCTTAGCTTAAATGAGAGCAGCCTCTTGCTGGTGTTAATCTATAGAGTAAGAAGTCTTCCAGTAAAGACCTTTTTACATGCTTTTATAAGGCGTACTACAAAGAAAGCTTTGCTATAAGTAGAGTGGGGAGGCTATACACCCTGGTAATCACAATCATAAAATCATTAAGGTTGTGTACTAGTTTTGGCTGGGATAGAGTTAATAATCTTCACAGCAGCTCATATGGTGCTCTATTTTTTGTGACCAAAACAATACTGAAAACACAGTAATGTTCTAACTTTTGTTGAACAGTGTTTGCACAGCATCAGGACCTCTCTGTTTCTCAAACTACCCCCCCAAGTGGATAGATTGGGGGTGTGCAATAGGTTGGGAAGGGACACAGCTGGGACAGCTGACCCCAACTGACCCAAGGGATATCCCATACTAAATGACATTTTGCTCAGCAATAAAAGCTGAGGGGAGGGACGTTTGGATTATGGCATTTATCTTCCCAAGTAACCAACACAGATGATGAAGCCCTGCTTTCCTGAAAATGGTTAAACACCTGCCTGCCCATGGGAAGTGGTGAATGAATTCCCTATTTTGCTTTGCTTGTGCACACAGCTTTTGCTTTACCTATTAAACTATCTATATTTGCAGCTACATATCTTCATGCTTTTACCCTTCTGATTGTCTCTCACATCCCACTGGGGGTAGTGAGGAGGCTGCTGTGTGGTGCTTAGGTGATGGTCAGAGTTAAGCTACAACTGTTTGGAAGGGACCTCTTAAAATCGTCTATCACATCTAGCAGATGAGCTAGAACATGTTGTCCAGGAACATGTCAGGTCAGGTTTTGAAAATCTCCAAGGATACAGACTGGACAGCATCTCTGCATAACCCCTTCAAGTGTTTGAGCATGCTGACATTTCAAAAGTGTTTTTTCTGTGTTCAGATGGAATTTAATGAGTTTTTATTTGTGCCCATTGCCCCTTGTTCTGTCAATGGGCACTATTGGGAAGAGTCTGGTTCCTTCTCCTTCATCCCTTCTCATCAGGTATTTGTACACAGGGATAAGATTCACCAGAGCCTTGTCTTCTCCTGAACAGTCCCAGCTCTTTCAGAGTCTTCTCATATGGTAACACAGATAAATAACAAGAATAATTTATGTAGCAAAACTTTCTTTTACCCCTAATGCATGCAAATGTCATTTTTAGAACCACATTTCTGACCTGTGGTTTTGAATCCAAAATCGTCCTTTCATAATTAGCATCCAGTTCTCCTTTAAGAACTATTTTCTTAGGAAAATAGAAAGCAGAAAGCATATCACAAAGGCATTTCATGCAGGTTTTTGTTACAGCTGATTAAACATCCTTCGTATTTAGGGTATGCCTACATCTACAAGTCTGCTCAGAAGGTGAGACTTGATTCTGGGTAAAGAACACGGTCCTAAGACCGATGCCTGGCACAGTCCAGGATCACTTGGCAGCATACAAGGGAAGGCAGTGATTAGTGGCTTAACTTGTTGCTTAAGATCTCAGCGTGCTGTGGAGCACACCTGAGTCTAGGCACCCAGCTTATGTGCAAACATGTGGTTAGGATGTGGGTACCTTGTAGATCCAGCTGTGCTGAGCTTTGCTCTCTACTGGGGTAGAGACACATTGTTAGAGGCTTGGCTAGGTTATGTTTCAAGAGAAGGTAATATCTGTGTCCCTTGGGTGCCTGTGAAACTCTCTTTCTACTCTGGTAATGCTTTCCTAGTTCTACTTAGCTACCTCCGACAGAAATGTACAGAGACTGTCTCTGAATTTAGCAAACAATTGGTCAAGCTTTTAGGAAGGGTGGACCTCAGGGGGAGGCAGGGTGCAAAGTAGGGGCTATTGAACCTATAAATGAGAGCAGAGAACTACATAAGCTGCTCACAAGAAGGGAAAGGAAGGTGAAGGTGGATTGAATAATGAGAAATGGAAAAGAGAAGCTGATAGACCAACAATGGCAATTTAGAACAGCTAGACAGCAGGCAGTACCCTAACTCCCATGGTGGAAGTAGAATTTCCTTCCAAAACAGCCATGTCAATATTCCTTCAAAATTATGAGATAACAGGAAAGATAACAAGATCAATAATTGCTGGATTACAAAGCAACTAATTATCAAGAAATTGTACCCTGTTTCTGCTAAGAAACCAAACGTAACCTCTTCAGTATTTTAAAATATAACATGTTGGTCTCATACGGTACAATAGATCTGCACTCAGCAATTTTTCATTTAAAGATGAGACTATTTTGTCACGTATTATTTTTATTTGTGGGTTAGATGTCATTATGCACTTCTCTAACAACTGCTTCTAAAATGAAATTTCTTAGAGAGAGAGAGACTGTGTATCAAACTGATGTAGCCCCTGAACATGGAATAAAGGAGCGGAGATAATACCTTGATTCTGAAATTTGTTTTTTTAATGCATTGTCTAATATTCATTGTGAATGTCCACAACACTTGCATTTTTAAGAATAAATTGCATTTTTTAAATTGTATAAATGATAAAGATGTATGTCCCAAGCAGTTTTCAAAGCTTGGAAATAGAGAGCATCTCAATGTAGGCTTCAACATACAGATACGAGATGGTAGATTGCTTCAGTTTGGGCAGCTTAGCCAAAAGGTTGCTTTATTTCTATTTACCTTAAACATTACACACAATCAACATTTAGCAAACACTAAGAATACCACTGATGTCAGTTAGATGTGTGACATATATTAATTCAATCAGCCTTATTCATAAAGAGTGAAGCTGTCCTGACATGGCATAGAATTAAAACATGTTTCAAGTGCAGAGATCTGTCATAATACTTGATACTGCAATTTAAAACAAAACAAACAAACAAACAAAATATATATATATATAATGAAAGCACAAAACCACCTTTTTTTTAAAAAATAAATGGCTGCAAGAGTGGGAAGATATAGCTGTCTGGCTCCTTAGAAAACAGCAGGATAAGGACAAGTATTTAAAATTCTTCAGTTAAGCTTTCCAGTGCGATTTGAAAAAATGGAGTTGAAAGTGCAGTGCTAGGTTTGTGGAGTGGCTTTCGTGTGGAGTCAGATTATAGTATGGGATCAAGCTACTTATGTTAACGCATTAGAGAAGAGATTATTAAAGGTTGGACCGTGACCTACATGACTCCCAAGCTTGAAATGAATTGGATGTTTTTTGTTTTACTGAAAGTGGAGTCTCAAGCAGAAGTGAAATGGAAATTTCTGCCCTAAGGCCTCACTAAGAACAGTAAAACTGTTTCCTGAATTCCTGCCCACCTGTACATCTCCAATTTCAAATAAAGTACCTTGTTTTCCATTATATAAATCACTTCTTTGTACCAGATTGTTCTTGCTCATGCTGAGTAGTTAACTATTTTAATGTCTCTACTGATGTCAACAGCTTTATATGAGATTAAAATACCACCTGACTTCCTGCGGGTATCATGTTAGAACCTAAGTATGCACATTTAAAAATAGCATTCAAATTATTATGATTCCAAGGCCTTTAGGACAAAAAAGTAGAAGCGCTCTCTTTTTATTTTTTATTTTTTTATTTCTACTGTGCAGACATATTTGTTAAGGAAGGGAAAGAACTGATAGAGGTTTTCTTAACCTTAAATGTCTTCAATGTTCCATCTCCTCAAGTGCAGTCATGGTTTATAAGACTCTATTACCAATTTGCAATGTTTCTGTTAAAGTGAATGCTCAAATGCACAGCCCAGTGGAGCTAAATGGATATGGAGGCAATACTGTTCGTAAATATTTCTTGAATTGATGGGTAGACTAGGAAAAAAAAAGAAAAGAAAAAAGAAAACGGGAATTATACAAGACTATGTAATACAAGGATGCACATAAATTTGCAAATAATAGCTGAAGGAACAGCATAACAAAATCAGGCTAAAGCTTTATTGAAATACCATGAAAATTCATCAAATGTATAATAAACAATTTTATACGATACCAAGAGGTTGTAAAAAGGAGAAAGTGCCAGTTACTAGATCTATAAGAAAAAGTCTACTTGTTTCACTCTAGATATGACATTACGGTATTTATTTCAGTGCCAAAATTAATAAAAACTCTATGGGTGCAGGTGAGCTGGACCAAAGAGGCGTGTAACTTGGTATCTTGTATACAGAAAAACCATCCTATATGATACTTTCTCTGAGTGCTCTCTCAGACTCCTGTGGTTTGCTGTTGAGGAACTTCTGGAGTAAGAGTTGGTACCTTGCTGCTCCAGCGCTCTGATGGAGTCTTCCTCTGTGACCTTGACCAGCAGTTTGGAGTCTGTAGTCAAAAAAGTTCTTTCAGGTTCTGCAAGAAATTGGTAAGAATACAGTTCTTACTCCAATTAGCTCTAATTACTCCCATTTCCCTAGAGCAGGCCTATCAATCAGATAAATGTTAGATGATCTACTGCCTTCTACACATCCTTATAATCAGCTTTTGTCATCCTTATCCAGTGATCATCCCATTCCATTGCTCAATTTCTCTACTTCTTACTAAATTTTCAAGATATTCATTCTTCTTATATTCCCCAATCCATTTTCTTCTGGTATTTTTCATATTTCTAATCAGTCTTTTATACTGTATAACACATTTTGATTCCTTGTGGTTCCCCTTTTACCCTCTTTGTTATTTGGCATTTTTAATTACTTAATTAGTGAATGAAGATGGTATTTGAAAAAAAAAATATCAATCTCATTACTGGAAATGTTAAAGCAAAAATGTATACAAAAGCTGCCCAAGACCTTCTTACCATTTTAATAACCTATAAAGAGTGGATTTCTCTTTTTTTATCTAGAAAAAAAAAAAGAAAAAGGAGGATGATAACATGTCTAAAGAAAGTAAGAGCAAACCCATATTTGTGAGATTGATTCTACTGAGTCCTCAATAGCTTTTGTCACTGTCATTTCTGTGGCTAGAAATTTGCCTTACAGTTAAGAGCATGTGTGCAGGTAATCTTGGAAGGCTGGAAGGTACTGTTCAAACAGAAGGGAGGGAGGGAGGGAACTTTTCAAATTTCATTCTTCCAGAGCATGACTTTTCGTGATGCCACCAAACACCTTCTAAAGTTTTCTGTTATTGCTTTTCAAAATGTTTCTCCTGCATTGTTTTGTAGTCTAATGTCTTTTGGGTGGAGTCTGCCAGCAGTTTACGTATGGGTTGGGAGGGTCTGAAGTACATGAGAGTAGGACTATATCATTTGTTTGGAAAGTAGCTAAGAGGTGGAGGCACTTATTCTTAAGAGTTTTCCCTCTGTCCCCTGTTTCATGAAGGAAGGGAAAAGTTTATAGCCCATGTTCCTGAAGAGCAGAATGGAAGTAACTTATGGAAAAAGTGAAAGGTTGCAATGTTTAGAATCGGTAGAGGATTCAGAAAGAAGACTTGGGCTTAAGACTGAAGGACCATGGATAGACCAACTCCACATGTGCTGATGAATTAAATCCTATTTCAGATTTCTTTGCCCCATATCAGTGAGTTGATTATTAATAGTAATAAAATTTCTGCCTAATGCCTTAATCCCTTCAACAAATTTAGTAATTCTTCAGAGATGATAATTTTTTCTCTAATGACTAAACTGAGGGAATAGGGAAAGTTTGGCTGAGATGAGCATAAATATTTTCCTGGACCTGGGGGCATGAGACTCGCTTCACATACAGTGTTGCAAAGGTAACTCCCTGCCCGCTGTCTGAACCCAAACTACTGCTAGGTCCTCATAAACTATAGATCTTGTACATCCAGTCCCAGTTTCCTTTTCATCTTGTTTACAGCTGGATCTATACTCAGGGGTACAAGGTATGAAGCATGGATGACACAAAGCCAGAATCTCCTCAGTTAACTCATTTGGCTTCTTCCCCAATCTTTTTTGACATTTCAGTGGAACAAATGGGATGTTCTGGACTTCACAGCAGTCCACAGAAGATTTCCAGACATTTGTTTGAATTCTCATTTTGGCAAACATTGCTATGAATGTGGCTTGGGGATATAAATGGTGTCTGGTAAAACCAGCTGTATTTTGTTAGGGTCACCTCCAGTGGTGGTAATTGAGCCAGCTCCATTTAATAGCTGTTTAATTCTCTTCCCCTTCAGTGTCACATTGAATCAAAAGTTCTCATTTTTATTTTCTTTATGCTTTATTTCAAAGCTAAATGGGCTGTACATATTACTGGTCCTAATCCTTCATGGAACTAGCGCAAATTGACATTTTCCACATCCCAGGGTAAGACAAAGATTAATTAAAAACTCATGCTGGCCTATTATCCTCCTTTTTAATTTTGTTTCTAATTCCCATGAATTTTAGACTAACTTTAAAATGATTCCTTTTCCAAATATGAATAAATCCGAGCATCCAACTGTCTCAACCCCCCCCTCTTGGGAGATACCCTTGCATCAGTAATATGTATGCCCAAGTGATGACAGGAAATATCCCAAGTCATCCAGTTCTCTAGAAAATCCCAGGCCAGTTTTGCAGAGTTCAGATAAATAAAGATGAATGCCCAAACTTCTAATTACTCATCCAATTAAAGACTGTGAATCATAGTCATATGCATCTTAAAGGTTACCAGGAAGAAAAAAGCAGTGGAGTTGTGGGGAAAGCAGAATGGGAAATTACTCTTTAGACTCTCTGTTTTCAATATTCTACAGTTTTATCTTATACAGAAAGATACAATATTAGCTATTTGTTTGTGTGCTTTTGTGTGACTTCTGTTACTAGTAAGCAAACCATAACAAACAGATGCAATACAAGCAGTTAATTTGGAATGAGGGTTTGCACAATAAGGGCCCTGTCCCTTCAGGAGAATTGAGGAGGTAGGAGTGGATGATGAAGAAATTCAGTGTTGCTGTCTTGGACTTTTACCACTTTCAGTATTGGCCATAACTCTGAGGAAAATAACTTTTGCTTTGGTGATTCTTATTATTAAATACTCAGAGAAATCAGGCACCTCAAAAGAACAGAAAAGTCACATTTGGTTACCTAGTAAATATTTATCTGGTAAATAAATGACCAGTCATATTTGGAAGGTTGAATTGTAAGTATATTCAATTCAGAATTGCTAGAAGTTTGAAGGATTACCCACAAAATACCCTGTTCTTATGCTTTCCTTTAAGCATCTGATTGTACTACACAAATCTTTACTTTTACCGTTTATAGCATTTTGTGTGTTCTTAAGTGCTCAAGAAACCTCCAGCGGCATCATCCAGACACTTACCATATCCCATAAGATAAGATCCCTAATAGAGATAAGAAATGTCTCTGTTCCTGATGTGGGGCGAGTCCAACAAGCCCTGTGCTGGGGGAGGACTCAGCGTCACATCTCCGCTTCTTCTCCAGTAACCACGGGCAGATGGAGAAAATACAAGACATGGACACTGTGACGGTGGTGGCGGAAGGCTGCAAAGGGCACACACAGGTTCTTCTCTGCCACATTGCACGGGGCAGAGGTGGTGCTCAGGAGGAAGGAAAACATGGGTACATCCGAGAGAGTGAAAAAGTTTTTAGTTTTCTCCACTTTTTTTTCCCCCTTACTCCTCCACCCATTACTCTTTTCACTTGGCCCATTGCTAAACATATCCACAGACCAGTGGCATGTTTTCTCTTTGGATTCACGTTGCATAGGAGGAAGACAAAAAAGGATCTTTGCTCCAATCAAGGAAAGAAAGAGTGCAGGACAGTATGTCGCCTTGTAACCTGGCACAGAAGTAGAGTTCATCCCCACATACACTCATACCGTGTCCAGTCACGGGAGGCAATGACAGCCTTGTTATTCCTCAGGAAAAATCCAGCACACAGTTGTAAAAATCCAGAGGCAGCTACCATTTGTTCTATTATTTTTACTTTTTTTTTGCAAAAAGTTTTATTCACTCACAGACCTGTCCCTTCCCATAATTCTTACTGTCCTACTGTATTAGTTTTTGCTTGTATGAATTGTCATCTAGCAGCATTACCAAGTTATGCTGTTATTAAAAGCTAAAAAATGTTATAATTAGTTTAGAACAGAGAATAGAAGATGTAATTCTGATTGTGCTCACATTATGTCTGTTGTAAAACTATGTGCTGAACCGGATTGAATAATATAATTATACAAGATTTGCTGCCATGTAATTATACTCTCCTGAAAAAAGTCAATTTATACATCAATTTGTAGTGTTTGAATAACTGTTTCAAAATAAATTATTCTATTAAAAAACCTCAACAATCGAAAAGTCAGGAGTAGGAAAAAGTTATATAAATTATTTCATACTTGTTAATATATTTTCTCCACCTTTCTAATGTATAAAATATTTTCTTGTTATTATGCTGGCTAGTTCATAGATAGAGAACACACAATTTACTCTAGCTCACAGGGCCAGCAAAAGCCCTTACTCTTGTTCTAATTCTATTCTATTCTTCACACCACATCATTACTAAAGTACTGAGGTGTTTTCGAGAAATTAATGAAGCAGTGTTTTTAGGTGTTTCCAATGCAGAAGTCCCTACCTTTCTCTTTCTTTTCCAATTTTCTCTAAAACAGGCATTAAATAAAGGCCTTTTTTTTTGTTAATTTGTATTAATACTATTTGATTTTTATTATGCATTATTTTATGATCCAATAGCTCATTTTCTACCTGGAACAGAAAATTGCAGTCTTTCAGCCAGTCTTAAAGCTCTACTGGTAGAGCCTGGGGAAGTGGTGTAACTCCCTATCCTGCATACTCTGGCATTCAGTTCCACCCACATGCACTGCAGGACACGTAACTTGGGGTGCGTGTGGATTTACAGGTTCTTGTTTTGTACATGGACACAGCATTACTTTAAGAAATTAGTTGGAAAGTGCTGCTTCTGGAAAACCTATTGTCTTTCCATGCAGCTTGGTAGGAACCTGTGTGCCACAGGGAAAAGAGATGGAATTGGATGAATAAAAATATATACTGCATCAGGCACATTGCAAATGGCAAACATGTAGCTTCAGGGGAAAAAAAAAAAACCACAAACCAAACAAAAAAAAACCCACAAAAAAAACCCCAAACCCCAAACCGAAACCACAAAACCCCTTATCCTCTTTCTGTATAGAAATCCCTACTTTTCACTTTTTGAAATTCTTGGTTTCTTGGAGAAAGAAACTGTTTTTCTTGTTAATGCCCTTGTAGATTGTTTCCTTCCTTTGTAATATTTACTCATCTGTATAAAATTTTAGAAATGACTATGAAGAATAGAAGAGCAATGTCATTTGGGTGATGCTGCTTTGAATAAAAAAGGGTTGGCAAAGAACAACATTGGTAAAATTAAAAGCACTGCTATTAATCAGCTGACCTGGCTGTTATTAACTCCAAGTCACTTGTGAACTAGATAATCTAAGCAATTATTAAAGCATGAATGTGAATTTAGCTAATGCCCTCGTCCTCCACATCATTATCTTTAGGCATAATCACCCTTTGGTCCTTGAATGTCTTTTTCATATGAGTACTGAAACTCTCAGCATGCTGTTTTCTTTAATGACTGCAAGATGAGGCAAAATTCCTAGCTAACATGGATCCTATGTTTTCCAGTATTCCTCTTGCTTATTTGGAGATTTGCTATGCCACTCATAAAAAAGACAAGATATATAAACAATGCATTTTACAATAACAATTTTGCACTGGAATATTTTAGTTCTGAAACTAGACATAATGTAAGCTGTGGGAAAAGAAGCCTTTGCAAAGACAGATTTATTCCACCAGGGAAGCTGTCGAAGGCAGGTTGGATAAATTGCCCTCTTCCCTGTGCCTGTCTCTCTTCACTGACTGTAGAAGAACTCTCCATGAGTAGCTAAGGCTCGATATCTATGCTGGATATTGAATCCCATCCCAGCTTGCAGAGTGGGCTGAGTGACGAGGCAAACATTGTTTTCTCATCCCTGACAGTGATCTATTGTGCGAGCTGAACAAGGCACTCTTTGCAGTTCTCTCTTCTCTGTCCCTAGGACCTTAGATTGTGAGTTTTTCATGGCAGTGACTCTTCAGCTGTGTGTTAGTTGCTTTTATCACTGCAAGAAAAATACTGCTCCAGAGTTCACGCTGTTCCGCTCTCCAGTAGCATCCTTTCTTAACAAATTTATTATTTTGTGATTCAATTCTAGGATCACTTATGTTTCCTTGAATCCTACAGGATAAGATAAAAAAAAGAGCTGCCACAACTGTAAATACACAAGTAGCACCTTGTAATTCAGTTATGAAATTACTCGTATATACATAAGTATAATGGGTGCTTGTGTTTCTGTTATTATTTTCATTATCCTACCAATGCAGTTGTTGTTACTGTACACCTTGTGCATAACAGAGGAGATATGTGCCTTTTAAATTTAGTGGTAGGAATTAATCAAAGTCTATGTGTTCCCATGCTGCTCTATTAAAAAAAAAAAAAAGCTTCACTTTTGCACTTCTTGAACTAATAATAATAACAAAAAAATATTTGAGGCAACCTATGACATCTGCTATAGTGTTATTAGTATCCCTTTTGCTAAAGGGTAAAGAAATAATCTCAACATAACTGATAAACTCAGAAAAAAAACATAGTTGGAACGTGGTTTATCTGAGAATGACAGCCCAGTAGTGGGTGGGAAGAAGGCATCAAGAAGCTACCTAAAATTGAAATGTAACCTTATTTGTTTAGAAGCTTTCTTTTAATATTAATGACTGTATTTCTTACCTTATGTCTGCTGACATTTGACAAGTCCTAGGGTATACCACTTGGTATATAGCTCTTGCTCTGGTAGTACATGGTCTTCTGTAAGTCAAACTTGATATTTACATATTTTATATATACCATTTCATATCTACCAGTTCAGGTATCCTAGACATTTCAGGTGGCTCTTGATGCCTTTATTTGACACTTGAGATTAGCCTCTGATGAGCTGTGATTTACCACAGACTACTTGCTCAGCTTAAAACTATCGAATTTCTTGTTTCCTTGTGATTGTCCCCATGTTTGTCACCTGTACTGAGGTCCATCTAACTAAATAGAGCTGTTAATAGTGTTATAACATAAACCTCAGCAAGAGCCAATGAAGAGCTATTCAGTGCCGTTTTGGAGCCTGGGAAATGACTTAGCTACCTAAGGGTTGGCCCCGGTGCTTTTTTGAGATAAACTATGGCATCTCACGAAGAGACTCCATGTTGAAATAGCTAATCTCTGGTACCCTAATGTATTTTATGTATCCCTGGATGCCTACATGTGGGTGAATGGATCCATTGCCTAATGTCTGCTGTGTAGGTGTTTGTACGTGAACTGACCATCTGTTGTGGGCTGACCCCATCTGGCAGCTCAGCCCCACACGGCCGCTCGCTCGCTCCCCCCGGTGGGAGAGGGGAGAGAATGGGAAGGGCAAAAGTGACAAAGCTCGTGGGTTGAGATAAGAACAATTTAATAGGTAAAGCAAAAGCCGTGCACTCAAGCAAAGCAAAACAAGGAACTTGTTCACCACTTCCCATGGTCAGGCAGGCGTTCAGCCATCTCCGGGAAAGCAGGGCTCCGTCACACGTAATGGTTACTTGGGAGGACAAACGCCATCACTCCGAACGTCCCCCCCTTCCTTCTTCTTCCCCCAGCTTTCTATGCTGAACATGACATCCTGTGGTCTGGAATATCCCTTGGGTCAGTGGGGGTCAGCTGTCCCAGCTGGGTCCCCTCCCAACTCCTTGTGCCCCCCCAGCCTCCTCGCTGGTGGGGTGGGGTGAGGAGCAGAAAAGCCTTAATGTTGTGTAAGCACTGCTCAGCAATAACTAAAACATTCCTGTGTTACCAACACTGGTCACAAATCCAAAACACAGCACTGTACAAGTTATCATGAAGAAAATTAACTCTGTTCCTTGCAAAACCACTACACCATCCTTTATAATCAGTGGAGAGGAATGATAGAGTGTGGTAGACGTGACCCATTTAGGCTGAGCTATATCAGACCCTGGAAGGATTTATTTCCTTCCACTACCTGTAATGGGAGCCTACATAACTAACTAACTTGTAGAAACATTTGATAAAGTAAAACTTAAACTAGGTTGAAGAAATATGTCATTTTGCCTGGTGAAGATGCAGCTACTGCAGTTCTGGGTCTCACCCATGCCAGTCACCTAGATTCATGAGTGTAAGTGGATAGACCTGCTTGAGATGTTCCTGATCTCAGACTAGAAGAATCTTGTTATATATAGTTATTCCTCTCATTATATTCAATTTACAAATAGTGTAGAAAATTAGGTAGAAAGTCTGCTGCCAGGATATCTTGCTCCATGTTGAATTAAGTAGCTTTTAGACTGCCTTAGGAAGAGACAACATGTCATTTCTGTTTTCTTTTTTGATTGTAATCTCATTCCTTGCTTTTTGTATGGTATAGTCCAATTTCATCTAAAACTTGATTCCAAGGAAATTGTTATCAACATTCTCAATGAGATATTTTATATAAACAAAAGTTAGTTATTAAGAATTTATTCAATCAGAACAAAAAATACATTTTGTGTTGTGAATTTTCCTTGGGATTTATTGACTCTTGCTCAAATATCACTTGAGAGAAAAACAAATAGGTTTCAGACACTTACCAGTGGTTTGGAATTTATAGCTGCTTATACCATTCAGAGATTTAAAAGATAAATGAAAACTGCTGGAATAAAAAAAAAGCCACCCAAATAGCTCCTAACAACCTAAATGATTTAGGTCACAACAAACTGCTTTGTCACAATGGAGAGCTAAGAGTGTGTTACTGAAAGTTAAAAAAAAATAAAAAAGAAAAAGCTTTAGTTTATCTGTAGAAGAAGAATGCACATTTATAATCACTTATTCAAGGGTACTAAATATGGCAAAAAAGATTTTCTAGGTGTGGCTAGTAGATAGGTTTTGGATAAAGCTCACACATTTTATAGACAACAAATTCAAATTTTATTAGAATCATGTAGCTTGAAACAAACTTCATCTTGGTTTACTGAAAAAAATTCCCTGGAAGAACAAGAACATAAGAAAAATAGAAATATTTTAAGAAAATAGATAATATTTTTTGTATAAATAGAGAATATGTGTGTATAAATGTCCATGCAGGCAAACATATTTATATATAAACATAAAATTATACAGGCTTTTAACAGACTGCAAATTTAAGAATTAATCAGGTTTAATCCCAAAGTATTATGAAAGGCCAGTAACTGAAAACTGTATTTCTGTGGACTTCTTTCCTAATTCTGATGAAGTATAAGCTTTGTTGTTATGCATCACTTTCTAGTTGAAATAAATAAACAAACAAACAAACAAACAAACAAACAAATTAATAAATAAATCCTGACTGAGAATCCTTAATTGAGAAAAGACTTAAAAGAGGTCTTTTCTGGTTTAAATTGATTTCCTTGTCCAGCTGAAAACCAAAGGGGTGAATTGCTGTGTTACTACCTGTAGAACAGGTTTCATGTTGTCTGATTTCAAGTATTTGCAGTATAACTTCCACTACCGAGCTGTCAAATCGCTCATTAAAGCAAATTGAGTTTAGACTGAAATTATTTTGACCACCTGTTAGCAAGTATTTCAGCACACTATGAATTGTTCCCAAGCCCAGGAGATAATATCACTGTTGTATTCATTTGATTATACCATCCCAGACCATTATGAGCAATAGAAATGGGATAGTTGGGGAATTCATACTGGGATTTAGGACTTCAAAGACATACATTCATACCCGAGATTTCTCTATAATTTCCATGAATGGTTCAACGGTGGTTGAGAGCTCTCAGAAGTTAGATGATTTTAAACTAATCTCTTTGCAGATATCTCCTAATGACAATGTTTTACACCAGAACTGATAGTGAAATGAAAAGTAAAAGTGTGCTCTCTCATGGTGGAGCTGGACTTAGGTACAATTTGAAGGAAGGTGAGTGGCTGAATATGGATGAATTGAGCAGGATGAATAGTTAACGTCACCATACTGTGGGCAAAAAGAAAGAATTTTCACTTTCTTTAACTAAATATTTTTGTCATATAATCATCTCCATTAAGTACAATAGTTAGCACTTGGATACATTACCTTAGCAGAAATCAAAATATAAATTTAGACACAAAAGAGATCTTTTGGCATCAGGATTGACACACGTTACCTCTTAAAGAGTTAAACTCATTTAAACTTTCATATAACTGGAACTTACCTGATAAACAGCTGCAACAAATATGTGCTGACAGGTACGACTTCCAGTCTTTATTTTTCCAGCTAGGGTCACCAATGCCAACTCTGTCAGCCACGAAAGGCCTCCCTCATCCCGTGAAACCTCTTCTGCTGAGCAGGATGTGGGATTGGAAGGGAAAATACACAGTGAACTTCTTGCTTTACATCATCATCCTTGTTTGGTGGTACACGAGGTATAGGAGACATAACTGAGCTAATAGGGACTGATTTACTCGCTGTCGTGTGTGTATACGTGTGTGTGCTAGGAAGGTTGCCCGAGCATCCATGGATCAACCACGAGGCAGAAGCGTGATCTGCATGCTGGAGATGTAGGCTTGGGGAATGGCAAAAGTATGTAACTTCTCTGTTTTCCGGGCAGACTGCAAGTTTTACAGGCTTGACGGAGTCATACATGGAACGACGGTAAATCCCAAGGCACATTTTCACTAGTTTCTCAAGCCATCCACCAACAACTGGGCAGGAGGTTAAAATTCTCCCTGCGTACGGTGCAGCCCCTGCACTCTGCCGTGCAGTTCTCAGATCATGTTTTCTGTCTGTTTGCTGTTCCTTCTGAGAGTAAGGAAATCTCATTTGATTCCTGAGGGTTGGCCATGTAATTCTCAAACACCAGCACGGTGCATTTGTGTAATGCCCTCACCTATTTAAATGCAAGAAGATATACGCTGAGCAAAGATATGTACCTACCAGCCATTGAAGAATTAATTACTGGGGCAATGACAAAAATTAAAAGCAAATTTAGTGAAGTGGACTTTTATTTTGGTTACTCAGTGGTTTAACTATGAAAGAATTAATATAGATTCTTCCCATTTGTGGGCTTAGATCATGTCATGATTACTCAGGTTGACAGCCATGCATTTACATTAATTGTTCTGGAGGAAATGGTCCTCATAAATATCATTTGGTAGGGTTCTCTGAGAAGAAGATGCTAATCCTTTTCCACACTCTGATTGTCATTTTATGGTATATATACGATCATGTAAGTTGAAGTGCTTGTAAGGTAAACTGTTATTCAATAAGGATAAAAGATCTGTGTTGGTGAGTTCCTCTCCTTGGGAAATGTGACAGCATTTTGCTGTTTTCAGATAACAATACTATTCTGTGTTAGTGCACTTTAATGCCATCAGCTCTTATTTTTATACATTACAGCTGTCTGATCCTCGTAGGGTAGAGTTTTTAAAATGTCCATGCCTGATCAATCCTTGACTTTCCTGCTCACACAGCTATTTGGGATATCACTTAGTGCTATTTGCCACAGTGTTTTCTTGTGACAGGGTTCTTGCTACCAATATACTCTATTGGTAATCACTATTCAGGCTTAAATGCATCCAGTTTTGTTCTGGGCCTGGGATTTAAAGAGCCACTTGATCTCTAATTATGGCTTGTTTGATACTACTGGAGGCAATTGTATTTTAATTGATCAGCATTATTAGTAATAATTACAGATTTATGGATTTCTAAAGATCCAATTTGATTTTTAATGATTCACAAATCAGGCAGTTAGTTAGTCTGTGCAATGTAGCCTCTGATCCCTGGATAGCTGCATTCCATTTCAAAATCATGGAGAAGAAAATCTAAGTTCTCTAATAAGCTTCCTTTTGTTTACTCCCATTTTTAATTTTTTTTTTTTAAATTTCAAGAAGAATACATTTTAGATTTCATCTCTTCTGAAACTAACTATGATTGTGATAAAGACCCAACATTATGGTCATAATCTTTAAATAAATATTACTTATTTGCTTCAAGTTGCTAATATATTCCTGAACTGTTCATTTTAATACAGATTTTTAGTGACAATAAGTAACTGGGGAACAAACTGAAACTCATTACCCAATGGGATGTCCACGGAATGGTCAAAAACCTGAAATAATAATTTCTCAAAAAAAGTCATGGTATTTGACATTTTCTTTCAATCAGAAATGCATGAAAAATAAACAATACAAAGGAAATTTGATGTGATTAAAAAAAATAATAATGGAAAATAAGTCTGAAAGAGATACTGAGTATTCATGTAGTCACTTGCAAGGGAATATGGTATTCCCCTTTACCCAGGAGGATCAGTGTGCCTTAAACCATACCATTTGAAGTTTAATTTAACTTTTATTTTAATTCATGTTAAATTTTGTACACAGACATACACTGTAATGAAGAGAAAGTTGGGGATAATCCCACTCTAAACTAAAACCCCTTAATTTCCCAATAAAATTATTTCAGATTGTTCCAAACCATTGAAAATTTTTTGGGTAAAAAAATGAAATCTTATATTTTCTACATATTTATGGGAAGATTGTATTTTACTATAACAGCATTTTTTGATGGAGAAAAGAAATCCCAAGACATTCTCTCTGAAAGTTTACTTACTGGCTGTAACTATCTGTGCGCTTATGACTGGGATGCTTTCATCTTTCCCTAATAGTCATTAAAAAAACCCAAACCCAAGACAAAACAAAACCAACCCAGGAAGGTTAAACAGAAAAGGTGAACTTTGGATTCCCAGAAAGCATAACTTTCTATTGTCTCTGCTCACTTTTCAAACCGGGGAAATCCACTGCCGTCCCCTTCCTCAGGCCTCCTGCGAGCTCTGTACCGATGCTGGTTGAGAACGGCCGGGGAGGTGGGGGGTCAGTTTGTTGCCCCTCTTCCTTTTTTGAGGGATGCTCCAGGCCTTTGAGGTCTATGAAAATGTCTGCCTCTAGGACCCAGGATGTCTTTGCCCTGTCTCACATTAGGCCTGTTGGAAGATATTTTTGCAAAACCCGCTCTATTGATAATGAACCCTGGCAATGGTTGGTCAGTTCCGAGGCTCTGAATCTACACACAAAACTCATGAAGTGCCCTTTTTTAATATCAAATTTCTCAGGAGTTAAACCAACTGTTTTCTTTTTTAATCTTTAAACCCAAAGTGCTTTCCCTTAGGTGTACGCCTCGTTTGGCATGTATCACGTCAAATGTGCAGGGAGGGCTTGGTATTGAGAAGGCGGCAAACCGAAATTTCACATTTCCCTGTGCAAATGTGCAGAGCAATCCCTCTTTGGCACTTCTACTAAGCTCCTACTTCTACTTGTATTATCACTTAAGCAATGCAGCCACATAAAGAGAATAATGCTAAACCTTCTAACAAACAATGTGAGACAGAAACTCCTTGAAATAAAGAAGGTATAGGGAGTGGTGACTGAAAGAGTTTTCCCGTTTAAATGGGGTGTTGATCTTCTGCGTGAAGATGGTTATATCAACCTTGTGCCAGGAACTTCACATAAATTCCCATCAACTGTCAGGGTGGTCAAGCCACAAGTACCTGCCTCTGACTAACAAGCTGTTCTGTCAACCTGAATACGTGGCAGTGCCTTTGTTGACTTTCCGTCCCATTCTCTGTCCTCTCTTTGTACACCACAAGCTCTTCAGAGAAGTGACAACCTCTGACTATGCATTTGCACAGAGCACCATGTAACACAAAGTTAGTCCTATTCTCTAGCATTGTTTGAATATAAATAATAAACTTCTAGAAGGATCGGATAAGTTGGAGAAATAACATTAGGTCCACGGGATATATTTTTTTTTTCTTCTTTTTGAGTTCGTGTTTCAATTTTAATGAAGTTTATCTGACAAAATGATCTACAGGAGACATAGGATCAATGTAACCTTCATCTTGACTAACTCTGACCAACAGAAGATGTGACTTAGGAAGGCAACAATTTAGAAAGGAAACTTATTTCTGCTTTACGATTGATGCAGAACAACGGGTTGATATTTCAAAGTTTGTTAATTTCTCCTGGCCAGAGTAAAATGTTGAAATATACAGGCCTCAAACTATTCTTATATAAAAAAAAAGCCATCAATTGCTTGCTTTGTGATTTGCTAAAAGATTATGCCATTTGCTGTTGCTAACAAAATAGGGATTTTTGTGTAATTTATTGACCTAGGACAGCTCAGCAGAGATGCAACATCTGGTTGCTCAATGAAGTCTTGCATTTCAACCAATTTTCCACCTGGGTTGACTAGAAGATATAAATCTAAACTTGATAAATACCAACCGCTGTTTCTGTGTCTGAGAAATTAATTTCCAAACTCCATTGTAAGACTGCACAGCAATCAAGAGCACACACAAGCAGCAAAAATAATATTGGTTCAGTGCATTATACTGGCAACAACAACGCTCACCTCTAACTGTTCTGCCTCGGATTTCATTTGAGAAATATGCAAATACAAGGTTGTTAAAGTAACTGATTGCAGAAATATGGAATCAGTAGGGGTGTTATCTTTGCTGTCCTGGCTAAATTCCAGTTCAGGTAATTAAATTCCACCTACCTAAATTCTCTTGTTTTATTTCTTCACTTAAACTACAGATACTTATTTGCCTTTTAAGCAGTGAGGCTTTGTGAGTATTTCAGCACCTTGTTGTATGCTTTCTCTAAATAAAAGCATGCATAGAGCTTTGTCCACATGATTATCTTCCTAAATTTATCATAACTCTGATAAAGAAATCTTGGTATGTCCACTTGTGGCAACTTAAACATCCTTTTGATCTTAAAACAAGAAAACACTGTTATATGAGTTTTCCAGGAAAAGACATAATTCCTTGTCACCAGATGTAGAACATAAGGAATTTCTGTTCATTTTTCTGTGTGAGGAAATGGCTTTGAGAATGCCATAATACCTGCACTGACCAACTGGGGGAAGTTTTAGGACTCAGAATTTAGGCTTCAGGTGCTGGTTTGATGCAGAGTTTTTTGGTGCTGTCATTGAGCCAGTTTTGTTTGAACTGGAGGGGTGGAGTCTCATATCTTGAAACTAAGAGAGAACAGTTTTACTATCCCTTCCATAAGTGCATTGATAAGAGAGGGATTTATCTTGTAATTACTTCTGACTGCAGATACAAATCTGTTTCAGAATCCTTCCTCCCAAATCCGTTCTTAAGAAATTCTGATCATAGATGAAGCAACCTAGATCACTTACTTTTTATTAAAGTGTTATGAAGCTGGTGAAAGGACTTATTTTGATGAGTAGTAATTTAAAAATATTAAATCAGAGAAAAATAATTTGTTTGTAGATTGATCATTTAGTCTTTCAACTATTTGAAACTTCATTCTGCTCCTGGTAGGGGCATGAGAATATTGGGGCTGTCATTAAATGGTTGATACTCAGGCTTGAAATAGTATGTAGTCACAAGACCCCACATTCTATAAAGATTTAAGTTTCATTTTACACATAAAGGACCAAATTCACCACACTTTACTGCAAGCATTGACCTGAATGCCCAGTTTGGGATTATAGTCTATTTTATCAGTAGAAAAAGTTAGAAATGGCAGAGGTAAACTCACATTGTAGCGGAAAGGCTGTGTCTGGAAATGCCTGTTCTTCTGCACTGACTGTAAAGAGATATTAGCACAAGAGTATACTCCATGTAGGTCAATGTCTAGTGCCTGGTAGGAGATATCTGAGTCCTCACCTGCAAACAAAAGTTGTGCATACTTGAGTACCTCCATTTAAAAAACGGATTATGTAAATCAGAGGAATTCTTCCGTACAATGGCAATACAGTGCCTTTTGATTGAAGCTCTTTTCACGGAATACTTTTGCTTTCAAAAGTGCCAACAGAACCCAGGAGTTGGAACTGAAAAAATAGTTTCAGGCTCTACAACAGGATTAAGGAAATTTGGGGTGTTTAAAACTCAATAGCAGTGCCTTCTGGGAAGTCACTTAGCCCTGGACCCTGTTCTTTGACCTAAACGTTAACTTGACATGCATTTCTACTTGCAGCAATGCTCAGAGCTATTCCTGCCACTTTCAGCCTCCTTTTGTGTTACTATAACCACAAAAAAGATCTTTAAGTGTATTAGGCTCCTTGGTTTGTAAACTAAACCTCATGCTGGGTTCTTCACAGATTTAGTCTATTATGGAACAATGTGTAATGTGTAATTGTAATAATAGCAGTTTTATTTTGTCTTTGCAAATAATGTTACTGTCAGCTGCCATTGTTTAGGAATACTTCTGAAGATAGGGGTAATTGTATGAACTTTCATTTCCTTAATTTTCATGTGGTATTTCATTCTTGTTTATTTTTGCCACAGAGACACGGAAAATACAGTAAAATGAGGCTTGAAGTTTTGAGGTTGAGCAAAGTTGCAATAAAACTTATTTTCTGTGGCTTCACTTTTATTTACTAAAGCAATCAACTTTCTTATTGCTAGTAGATATTTTACAGTTGACATACTTAATCTCTGGACCTCCTAATTCCAACAAAATCAACTTTTCACATTATAATATAGAATTGCAATAAATATGAGAACTAATTGGCTTGAAAGAGTGCATTAGGAATATACTATCGGGTCATTAATCGGTGTCTGAGTTTCTAGAAATGCAAAAAATACTCTGCTGACTTGTAAACCGCATATGAATAATAAAAAGAATGGAGACTAGGCTGCTACGACAAAATTATCATGCACTCACCATCCTGACATTTAAAGAATATGTCAACAGTTTAAAAGCTTCCCTTATACCAAAGATATATTTATTCCATCTATCTTAGAATCTCAGACTGCTGACACTTTTCTGATTATGCTAGTCTTCTGCAGCATAGAGCTTCCTGTTTATTATTTTAATCACTTTAGAGCAAAATAAGGCTGTTTGTTGCATATAAGAATATCCCTGCATTTTATTAGTGGGGTTTTTTTTCTTCTAGATTTGCAGTTGATGTTTGTTGTTTTTTTTTTTTATAATCTTTATTGTGTGTCCCAATAGAAATTAACATGCTAATAGGATTAGGAGATTTTTCTATTTCTGAAATTTTGATTTTTTTTAAATTTTTCCTTCTACACTTGAATTATTTGTCAACCATAAACGGTCCAACAACATTAGCTAATAAGGAGACAGGTAAAATTTTGTTTTCATGCTGCATACTGTGTACACTAAGCAATTCATTTCTAGCCCTTCTCCCTCACTAAATTTATGCAGTCAGAAATCTATAATGTCTTGCCTTTTATGGACAGGCTATTTCATATGTTAAAAAAATGCAGGGTGGGAGCATTCAAGATGCTTTAACATATCTTTTTTCTTTATTTCCTCATCACCATTCTTTCATATTTTTCCTTCACCAAAATCTCCATCATAATATTTTTTTAAATAAATGGGAGTGTTTTGTTTTCCTTGTATAAAGCTGTATTGATTCATGAATGTAAACTGGAATTTAGCATGTGTTTTTTTAGTTTCTAGTGAGCACCAGAGCCAGAGTTCTTACAGGATTTTGCACTTTGAAGGCTAGCTCTGCTGGCCTCTATTAAAATTAAGGTCATATTGTGCTTGGTGGTAGTTTTAATCCTTGTGCTTATAAATTATAACGCAAATGGTGGAAGCAACCAGAGTAAGATCAAAAAAGATTTGAAATGAGATGTATAAGGCTATAAAACAGCTCAGTGGGTCTACCTCTGTGTTACTGGGCACAAGGAGGCTCCCAATTGCCTCTATCCAGCCCGTAGACACAAATGCTGGATGTGTATCACCCCTTCCTGCTCCCTGGTTTCTACAGAAATAAAACCACTTCCTTACTTGAAGGTAGGAGAGATGGTATTTCATAAATGCCCAGATGGGAAAATATGGTGGTAGGGAACTGGAAAATGCATTAGTTTGAAGGTAAAAGTGTAATTCAGGAGACTAAGAAAACTGGATACCACAACTGATTGCCAGGGCTCTAGGTCCTCAAGGAGGTGGCTGATCATCTGTCTTTATTTTAGTCCTTAAACAGGCTGACTAAATGGTTGTGATCAGTCACAAATAGTAACTTAATAGATACCAGTTCTTATATTAATAAGCACTGCCATGTGAAAGGCCCATAAAGCTCTTTTTCAGCACTTCTATAAAGCAACATATTTCCCTGTCATAACCATGCTCAGAAAATTACTATTATTTTATCCTACTGTGATAGCACCAACAATACAATAATAATTGGCATGACAAATAATAATACACAGTCTGAGAGCTCAGTCTAAGGCTTGGGACATGTCAGGGTTGTAGGAAGAAACATAGCACCAGTTCTTTTGTAAAACACATATTAGTTGTCCTTACTGATAAAAATTTCTACCCCCCGTTACTAGTTAGTAGCTTTTTGGCACTACAGCTGGAGTCATCATTTGGAAAGATTTGAAAGAAAAGAAAGCAGTAGCTTTACACATCAGTGGATTTTCTGTGACTTTATTTGAAACAGGTTCTTGAAGACAAGAGTAAACTTTATGAAGTAAAGACTTATAAAGATTTGTAAAAGATCTTGAGAGACAAGGCTTCAGGGTGGGATTTTTTTTTATTGGAGGCGGGGAGCAGACTAGCATATTGCCTCAAAATTAGCAGGAAATATTAAAAGGAAAAGAAAAAATAATGGAATTTTTGTGTACATACCAAAGTGGTATTTGTTCCCAAAGCACATGTGTTTTAGAAGATGATGAAGATATTAATACAAATTTGACTCTAATCAAAAAACAAAATTGCAGAGTAACGTAAAATCAGACAAGATTTTAGAGTAAAATAAAAGAGGTTGAACAGAAAACTGTGCTAAACCCTTTGAAAATAATGTAGGTTGTTATAAACCCAGAAGGACTGACGTTTGGCCAACAGCCATTGGTAGTTCTTTGCTGAGACAGTGTTACTGCATCAGTTTTTGCTGGACCATCCAAGTAACTGAATTCATTTTCAAAGAGACAAATCTAGTGAAAACATTAGGAGGTTTTCTTTTTTTCTTTTTTTTTTATTTTTATTTTTAATCCCAGGATTTTGTCACCCTAAATTTTATTCAGCTGGAAAATCTGGCTCTGGACAAGAAAAGCACTCATGCAGACCCTTCCAAATTTTGAATCTACTCTTTCCTAGAATCAAGTAGGTGAATAATGTTAACACTGACTTTCCCATAAAACCACTATATCTCAGAAAAGGGCAGAGGAACACATGCTGAAAAGTAAATGAGAGTTCTTCTCCGATCAGTGGTTTTGTGAAGTATATAAAAAATAAACAAGAATAGAAAGATAAAGCAAAAGTCTTAGGTTTTAATAGATGGTGTATATTAGACTGTGGAGTACTTTTTCTTAAACCTGAATCTATTTTTCAGCTGCAAAATTCTGCAGAGTGAGGCAGGTCATCCATCCCTGAAATGCTCATCAGACGTGAAACGATTAGAGAGTGACTGTTGTCCTGAAATAATGAAGCACTGATTATATGCATCTGTAGCTGAATAATGTAATATAAAAGGAAGAAACTTTGGAAAATAAAAGTGGATGAAGAAAAAAGGAAAAGTTTCCTAGTACAACTCAATAGCTTTGAGTTGAATTTGGTTTATGAGCAGCAACTGTGTTGAAAGCAAGAGAATGACTGCATGCCATTGTCAAGTTGCTTTCTTGACCTTCAGGTTATGGGGAACCTATTCTTCCAAAACATTTCTTATTATTGGCACTGTGTATTGGTTCTGCAGTGCAAACCTGCAGTGACAACCGTGTGCAATTTAAACTTGAGCATATAAATAGAGATTCATGCAGATTCATCAATAGTACAGCCAGAGTTTTGGAAACAAGAGTTATCCTCAACCTCTTTAAACTCCTCTTGCAAACAGTGTTGTACTCTGATGCTTAGAAAAATAACCTGTTAAATTCATGGTGAGATGCCTGAGGAGCTGAGAACACTACCTGTGACAGTTACCAAAGCTGCCCCTTTGTTTCTATAAGCCCCCTGCATGCTCTGTCTTCCTCTGCTTATTTTTGTTCTCAATACATTTAAGTTTCTTCTTTATTTTTTTTATTTTATTTTATTTATTTATGTATTTATTTTATTTTAAAATGAGATATCCCAGTATCAGATGGACCCTCCTGGACCAAAGACTTAGAAATAAGGATAAAAGGATTTTTGTCTGAAAATTCCTTGCCTCCTTCTAGAATCAAAGTAGTTTGGAGACTTTTAATATTGATAAGAAAAGATCCTCCTAAAAATGTCAACATCTGGACAGCCCACACCACTGATTATACCAGATGTTTTAAAGAAATTGACATGAGAAATAGGGGAAATATTTATTGGAGAAGGTGGATGTATAACAGCTAGTTTCAAGATTATAGCGATGGCTGCTATCTGCCATGACTCAAAATAACTGACAAGACTATGAGTAAACAGACTCAAAGATCAAGTTCATGGGATGCTAGTTGCATTAATTTCAATTTCAGGTCTCCTGATGTAAGCACAAGCACATTGCATATTTCTGTATTCCCTGCACAATGCTTAGTATAACATGTTGAAGCTTAATTATTTACAAATAAAAATACAACACAGTTTTGCTCCTGTTTAAAATGAATCAGCTTAGAAGCAAATGTCCTTGCTTTTGTACCACGCCTGGTGAGATGAACAGTCATTGAATGATTGCTCCCTGATGGAAACACATTCTGACCACTCACCTGTGATTTCATTACAGAAAGAGATGTTCTCTTATGTGAGAATAAACAGATGAAATTAAACCTGCAGCTTCATGAGCAGATGCTTCAATATATGACTTTTTATTAGGTTTTATCATGTGACAGTGTCCAGCCTACCACAGAATCTCTGGATGTGAGTCCCTCCAGTCTTCCACATCTCTTTGGGACTGTATAAATTTGTGAATGGGTATTAAAAAAAAGGACATTTCTTCCTTCATTTGAGAAAAAAAAAAAAAAAGAGGAAAAAAAAGAAGAAAAGAGAGGTTTCATTGTTGTGAATTCTGGATGACGAAGACACTTGCAGGGAAGGACACTTATTCCAGACACATAGACTTTTTAATAAGGAACATAAATGTCTATCTTAAGTTTGCAGATGCAACTTGCAGGGTCTTGGCACTAATGCTAGAAAAGGTCTCAGATTTTTTTGTTTGCTTATTTATTTTGGTGTTTTGCAGACACATTTTTTTCTTGGGCTCTGGAAGCTTTACCCTCAGTCACACCTCCTGCCAGCTGGTAAGAACCCTGTTGCTGTTGGAAGGATTTAGTTCCTTAGCTCTCTGGTGGGTGGTTACTAATGTACATTAGTGTGTTAGCTACATAAAATAAAAGTACGTGATTAAAGCGGCTTAGGATTAAGCCATTGATGTCATTAACACTTCTCATTTAAATTACAGTTTTATACTGCATTAAGTCTTCTTTGATAGTGTGCTGGTTGCCTTTTTCATAAGAAGATTGGTGGTTTCTTTTGCCTTCAGCCAAAATGTTTGAACCAGAGGTGGTGAGTACCACTCTTGCTGATCAGTGTGGTAATCAGGATCCAAGAATATTGAATGCAGTGTATGGGTTTTCTGCTGACCGGTTACATCACTTATTTGTACATCTTCTCCCTCTGCTGTAGAAAGAAGGCTAACACTGTCATATCTGAAAGAGGCAATGATGTGACAGGTCATTCATTCATGTGAAGGAAAGAGGACATAAATGCTGGCTTGATTGTTCATATGCTAATGTTCTGTGGAAAAGAATGTTGTGATTGTTAGGCCTTCTGGTCTCTCTCTCTCTCCAAGAGATTAAATAAATGGCTTGTAACTATAGTGACCTGAAACCTGTCAAAAAGAGAATGCAGTGGGGCTTATTAAAACATTAACTTGCTTTTTGCATGATTCATTTGGGAAAAAGGCACACACTGTCTAACCCCTGCCTGGAGTTTGGAGGTACCATGCCACATATTCATCACCTGACTAGATAAGGTTCGAACCATTTCTCCAGGGCTCAGTCTGCACAGTAAATATGCCTATCAGTTAAGAAATTCCATCACTGTGAAGTGATCAGAAACAACAGCAGAGAGGGTACTTTGTCCTTTCCCCTTGTCAGATGTTTTTTGTTTGCTTGTTTTTCCTCCTGCAAGTCTGCCATGAAAACATTTTGTTCAGAAAAAAATGAATCTTAAATAGAAAGCCTAAGTTACTTACATTTCCAAAATAGGAAGTAATTTTAAAATTATGTGTTTAAAAGAAATACAGGTTTCTTATTTCAGAGGGCTTCTGGTTGTTTCTGTTAATAGTCCAGTTTCATTCCTAAAACCAGTGAGGAGGAGACTGTAGGAACTTTTGCAAGAAACCACAGGGACCATACCTGCCAATTCTTACTGAGCCAAAAAAAAAAAAAAAAAAGCTTTTAATTTTGCATTTGCAAGCTGTACTCTCAAAAAAGCAAGATGTTTTAATTCTTGTATAAGCATGTATACCATTTCTCCTGTCAACATTTGGAGTTAGTTTCTGTCATCTGAAAATGCCTCTATGGGCTTCTGCTCAAAATTTCTTGTAGAACTCACACCCAAACTCTTCTAAGACCACAGTGTTTCATATATTTAGACAGAATGACGAGGCATGCATGGCTTGCTCAAATAGAACCTTCTTTATTGGCTTTTGAAAAAAGTCATTTTCAGGTCATTTCTGGTTCAAGATATCTCTAAGCTCGATTGGGGATTTTTGCTGGAACTGGGGATGATAGATCTAGAGAAAGGTTACACTACTTGTGACTTTTCCTGAAGTATCTGCTACTGATAACTGATGAAGAGGAAACACCTAACCTAGACTGGCCAATGGTTTAACTTGTTGATCATTTTTTTACTTTTGGAATGGTGATAGAATCTTACCCTTATTATTACCCTTATTATCCAAATGATAATTACTTCCTCCCCACCCTGCCATATGTTTTATAGCATCATTCTTTCAACATCTAGGTTTCAAATAGAATTTTTAGAATTATTTATCCTAATTTTGCATGGGAATTATTCAAAGCTGTGTCAGGAGACATTCAGACTTGATACTAGGAAAAATTTCTTTACTGAGAGGGTGGTCGAACACTGGAACAGGCTTCCTAGAGAGGTGGTCAATGCCCCAAGCCTGTCAGTGTTTGAGTGGCATTTGGACAATGCCCTTAATAAGAAGCTTTAACCTTTGGCCAGCCCTGAAGTGACCAGGCAGTTGGACTAGATGATTGTTTTAGGTTCTCCTCATTGAATTATTCTATTCTATTCTATTCTATTCTATTCTATTCTATTCTATTCTATTCTATTCTATTCTATTCTATTCTATTCTATTTTTTTCCCTCCAGCCTGAGTGTTGAGATACATGTGAACAAACGCAGAAGCAAAACATGTCAGGACAGTATTTCTGAGTGGTATTAATTCCCATTTCAAGTGCTTTTTAACCATTTTGAAAGAGAATATTCTGCTTCTGAAATGACACATTCCCAGGCAAAATAGCTTCTGTCTTTTGTTCAGTCTCAGTTTATATATTGATGACTAGAATGTTAATGCAATAATTTACAGTTGCATTATCTTTATGGTTGTATATTATAATAACTTAATGGTGCAGAAATGCATTGCAGATGGACAGATAAAGACTGCCTGTGAAAATTAGAGAGAGGGGAAGTAGAATGTCTTTGAGTAGAGAACATACTGCACTGAATGGGAGATTGGTCATGAATATTAATATAAGTAGTGGGGGTTTTTTACCTGTATATCTTTCCATATTCCATATTTCACACATGACTTTGCAAAGCAATATATTAGGTAAAGGCAGTGTGATAGCTGTTAGTAAAAATACAATAGGTACTTTTCACTCATTAGTAGTTCACAGAGACACAGCTATTGGTTCCCATTTTTCTTATATTCAGAAAGACATCAGAATTTTACCTTTTTTTTCTTCTGCCTCCTCCCCCAAGTCTGTCACTGGATTTTAAGCTTCTGCCAAGACATTTACAAGACAAGCAGGTAAAACATCAATTTAACTCCATGTCTGCCAGGATGACTGGACAGGAACTGTTGTCAGTTCTTGGAAGGGCCATGCCACGGAGAAAAGGAAGGGAATATGGGAAAACAAATGTCATAAATAGTTTGAATAGACTAAGTTATGCTAGAAGATTAAAGGGAAAAAATATCCTAATAGCTCTTTTAAAGTCGCAACTACAAATCTCAGCCACATGATGAGGTAGTGAACTTGTTAGGTTCTCTATAGAGACAGGTATCTGAAGACAATCTTTAGACAGAGTGGTAGATGAAGAAAGGCCCAGAAGTCAAGCAATTTCCACAAAACCACAAATTTAATAGAATATATTTGTGATGGGAAAGATAGAAAGGATTTAATTTGTGGTATTATATAAATTGAATAGAAAAGAAAAGTTAGGCTTCCTGAATTTCTCTCTAGCATTCCACTAATTTATGTCTCCATGCGTTTATTGTTACGTATAGAACAGTCTCTATGTTTATTGCCATCAAGTCATGATATCCTATGAATTCAAGACCTTCTCAAAACTCTTAAGTGCATTTCATTATATTTATGCCAACAGCAAAATCAAACAGTTGTATAATATGTTCACCCTGAAATTTCTTTGTAATAAATATCCCATGGGACTTGCTATACAGTCCCTTTGAGAATTTTATGAAACTCCCACTGATACTGTTTTTTAGCAATAAATTATAGTCCTTAATAACCAGATATTGACTCTAAAATCTCTCAGATTGTTCAGTCATTGAAGAAGAATAAATAGTTGTAGGAGATGTATGAGATGATTTGATTGACTTATGGGGAGGGATGGGTTAGGCAAAAACAAAGAAATCATGTTATGGTATTCTTGGCTATGTGCAGTTTGAATAATTCATGATACTTCCTCTCTCAGCTGAATGATACTAAGGTACATGCTGAGATTAGGTTAGTATTCACACAAATGCTTTTAGTTTATCAATGAGAAAAAAAAAAGGTTATCTTAGTTTCTCTTTAAGTGGTGTGTAGTACATACTCTAGGGCTTGGTTGTGCTTTAAGGTAATCTTTAGAAGCATTCTTTTGCCAAATTTTCTGTTAGACAGAACAGTTCTGTTTATATAAACAAATATTTTAAGAATTGTAGGAATAAAAATTTAGGAAAGGAACAAATATCAAGTGAATTTCACCTCAGAAGAAGTGACTTCTAGAAAAATGAATACTTATAAAAAAGAACTGTCTTTCCGTTCACGAGTCTCAGCAATTAATACTATGGCAAAAAAAAATTCACATATGAATTGTGGGTCTGAGGTATATGTTTTGCTGCAAGACACATTAAGAGATGGTCATCAGGGACTTTGGATGAAATACTCTCTGAATTAACTTACAACAAGTGAAAGTCGTGTTCTTTCCAACAGTGGGAGATATTAAGATTTACTGTGGTGCAAAGTAACCGGGCACAGGGGAAAAATCACCTCGCAGACTTTATTCCAGGAGTTTAGTGCACAAGCCTGAGTGTAAACTTCTGCAGCAAGAAGGATAACAACCGGCTAATCAGGTTCCTGAGGCTCCAAATGCTTAGGAGAGCTGAGGAATCAAAAGGTGGTGTGTGAGATTTCAAAATGAAGTAGAAAATGAGAAACAACCACTTCTGTGGCTTGAGGGTCTAGATTAGGTCTTCTGTAGAAAACCTGTGTCCTGCTCTTGATACTGAGAAAAATGAAATTTATTACAAAGTGAACAAACAAAAGTCCAAGGAACCAGGTTTATTTTTGGTGCAATTTTTCTAATCCAGTGAACTATGTTATAACAGGGACAAGTTTCACCTTCTTGCCAATGGGAGGTGAGATTCTTATAAATATAAGAGACCCACATGTATAAGGAAGTTTATGTATGCTTAGAATTTGTCTTGTAGTAGTTTCTGGAGTGTTTTTATTTGGATGATCTAATTTACTAACTGAAACAATATTAATTTAAATATATAGTGACAAAACTATTTATAAATAACAAGGTATTTTTCCTGTCACTGAAAGCACATAATATTCTCTCTTACTCGGCATAGGTTCAAGCAACAGGAGAAAATGAACCAAATTTTACAAATGACAACTATAAAATACCAGAGTAAGTAAACACTGGCTGCCACAGGAGGTTTTATCACCTTAATTTAAAAAAATACTCTGAGTGTTTGCTCTGCTATATGAGGGCAGTTTTTTCAGACCCAGATTTTTTTTCAGAGAAACTGCAGCTGAACCACAGCAATATTTTGGGGAGTTTTAGGCAATGTTGCACACACATGTGCTTGCACACGTGCACACACACACACTCTTTCCTTAGATATATGTCTTAGGAAATTGCAATTCATTTGAAAACAGTAGAATGCATCTATGCATTACAAACAACAGCCACAATTAATGAATGGAAACATTGGTTTGCTGTGGCTGTAGCTCACTGCTGGGTGCTGCTGGCGGCTGATAAACAAATTGACTCTTTTCACCTTTAGTGCTGAGAATAAGGAAGAGCACAGGAGCAAAGGGGCTTAGTGGAAGGGACAGCTGAGACCTTAAGCAAGTGGTTCTGCTCACTTGCAGTTTTCTGATGACTCCAGAAATTTGTTGTTCAGTTCCTTCATGGTTATAAAGAAAATCAATTATTCATTGCAATATTTTGTTAAGTGAATTCTATACATAGTCCTAAGGGGGTTTTGTTTGGGTTTTTTTGTTTGTTTATTTGGGGGGTTTTTTGGTGGTGTTTTTTTTCTACTTGTCATTTAGAGTTCCACAGCTAAAGCATGTCACATTTTCTATTTCAGTAGGTCATAAAAGAGAGTACAAAAGTATAGAGTGAAAAATGAGAATTAGCTTTATGTAGGGATTGGCTATTCTTGGGCAGAATTTGTTAATATCATTTGTACGATACATGATACTAAGCCCCAACTTGCCTTGGGGCTTAGCTGTGCAAAGTACTTGAAATCCATGTCAATAAACAATCCATTTCTTCTGTTAAACAAAACTATTGGGAATCTCTGTTTGTGGTGGTTGACTGGAAGAGGGAATTTGGGGATGGGATTCATTCCATGTATTTGTTTGTTATAAAATATATCTATCTACAGCTGTTCTGGCTGTTTAGGCTTCTTCTGTGGTCAATATAGTCTAATCAATGCGGTCAATAGAGTTTAATGTGATTAATTTGGACAAATGTGTTTACTTTAGGGTGAGATAAACTTCTCAGACCTCAATTCTGTTGAGTTTATTGACTAATCTTCTAGTGACTCAAAAAAGAAACAGAGTAATTTGATCAGATGTCTCTACATCAAAGAAATCCATGGGTAGTTAAATGAACCCTGGAGCTTGTGATGCTCATAATCACAGAGCTCATAATCTGTAACAGGCAGATCTTCTGAATTACAGAGTAAAGATTTCCCCTTTTGAATTGTGCTAATTCTGGCATTATAAATAATTGGTAGCAGGCAAAGAAGTGACATTCCATTTCAACAAAACTAGGGTATTTGAAAAAAAAAAGAATAAAAAATTATCTTCATAACAAAGTTTGAAGGTATAAACATCTTACCTTTTACAGAAACATATAGCGCCCATACAGATTTCCTCAGAAGTACTTAACCTTGCCTTATGCATAAATTGAACGCTTCTTGGAATACAAAATATGAGAAGTTTCATCACAGGCTACTCCCACCTACTTCTAACAGGCATTGTTCTTTCATATCAAAGAAAATAGGAATGGCTGTGAGCAAAAGAAGGAAATAGGGTTTTGCCATGATTATATTCCCAAGATAAAACCTGCCCTTGGTCCCTGTAATTTCTTGGGACAAAGGATGTCACAATATAAGTCACAAAAAGATCATTTTCATGCTTATTTTCTGTTATTTTTTTCATCTCACTTTATGCCCTCTGTCTGTTACAAGAAACACTTGCTCTTGCTGCATTTTCTTTATTCCTTTCATATTATTATATATCAGTTATCTCTTCTTCCAGTTGAAGACTCTCAGTCTCCTTAATCACTCCTAGCATGGAAATCACCTCCAACTTTCATCGTGTGTTATCTTTCTCTATACTTTTTTATTAGTTTCATTATATTCTTTGCAATAAAATAACCACACATATCTCTGCCACTTCTATCCTACAAGAGCTTTTCAAATACACAATTCACATACTAGCAATAAACTGAAGGATAGGTATTTCTTTATACACTGACTCCACATTTCCTTGTGGTAAAGAACACTGGCTTGGTGGTTCACAGATTTCCAAGGTAGCTGGGTCTGTGTAGGGTCTGATCTCTTCCTCCTGAGGCTCAGGCTCCCATAAACACACCTGGGCACAGACTGCTTTCCCAGTTCCTCTCCTGTGGGGCTCTGCTGATATAGACCTTGAAAACAGTGCCAGAGCTGCCCAAGCCTCCATCAGAAGGTACTTGCAGACCAGCTTTCAGATAAGGATTTACTTCTCTGGGTACAAGAAAGACCAAAGCAGGTAGTTGCAGGAGTTCCTTGATTTACTCTTAGCACAAGAACCAGAACTCCTCTGCTCCTGTTGAATTTATCGAACAAATGAACAAAATCTATGCATTGGTTTCCCTTTTCAGACTATCATAGGATTTGTTTGATCTCTCTGGTGGAAAACTCATCTTTTGAAATCCACCTAGACATCTCTTTCTTTTCCAATAATCAATTAGCTTCTTTGGCTTAGGGCATTTAAAAGTGTTTTCTTATGTCTTTTGCTATCCCTCAGCTCCTAGCTCTTTTTTGTACTTCTGTGTTCCTGATTTTTCTTAGACAGAGTTGTGGAAAACAGTGTTGCATCTGTTAAGAAATGTTGCTGTCCCACCAATGTAGAATATAGCACAGATGGGCCCTGCTCCAGGATTTGTTGTCTATTTCTATTACAAAACGAAGGATTCAACTCATGCTTATGATTTTAATCATGTTACCCTACAACATAAGTTGAAAGATTTATTCCGAATTTGATAATAAAGATGAAAAAATGTAAAGTAGACATAAAAGCGTGGCTTTTAAAATGTCAGTCTCCTGTTGGGGGTTTCAAGCAATTTATATTGAGTTTATTGAAAGACCGTCCGTTTGAACAGAAAGAATTTTAAAGACGTGATGTTTTGTATAAAACAAAAGTGTAAAAAGTGAATAATTATTATATAACCAGGAAAATTACTCTTTTTCTTCTCAGTTTCTTTTTCATAATCTACTTCAGTGTGAAGATTCCCCCTAAAAGGTGTTTAACTCTGTGTTATATTCATTAAGCTCATTTCATAGATACATCACCTCTAACTCCTTAACATATACATGCACGATATGCTACAGTCCGTTGTAAAAATCTCTGCTTAGCCTGGGCCCCCATGCCTCTTGGCTACATCATTCGTCTGTTTTGCTGCCTCCTTGTACCATTCCTTCAGAGGATATCGGGTGAATTCTTCGCTGGCAACCTCTCTGAGTATCATGCAAGACTAACCTTGGTGGAAACAGACACAGTGTGTTCCTATCACAGAACCTAATCACTCCATTAAACTATTTGAAGCTATTGCTCCAGACCTAGTTCTACACTATGTCTATTAATTTGCCTCTGCTTTAGTATTCTTGGATTATAATTGCCACAGCTAACAATAAGCAATTGGTAGACAAAACCCTTCCTCTGACATTGAAATACAGAAGCAAGGAGACAGTAACAGGGATCAGTAATTGCACGCTTTCCCTCTTTTTGCTTGCATTTTCTTTTTATTTTTACCTTGAAGAATCTTAATCGTCCATCTGCCAATTTCATAACAGCTGACATCTTCTGCTTAAGTGAGACATACTCTCGATCTTTGCTGGGAAGAGTGGTTAGAAAGCACACAAAAAATAAAAAGGATCAGAGGATGGATTGTCATGTTAGCACACTTTTTCAGCTCTCACTTATGTCCCTTCTTGATTCAGCTTCAGTTTGAGGGAGGGAAATGGGTGTAGCGCTGCTTTAAAAGCCATAACCTTTGGAATTAAAACGAGTTCTCAGCACAAACTGAGCAATAAAAAAGCAATCATATCACCAGGCTGCTGGCCCTTATTATTTTAGCATCAGTGTGATGGGCTTTAAAAGCTTTAGACATGCTGGGAAAGTTAAATACACGTGTTCCATTTAAAACTGACCAGCATTTAAATACGCAGACACCTGCCACGACAAGCAGTCAAGGGATTGCTCTTTCATTTTATAAATGGAATAAAACTGCTCAGTAGAATGGCATGACATCTGTGTGGATATTTGTTTAGTTGCTACTGGTATACTTAATGTAAGGGATTTAGAGTATTAGGCTCAGATAGCATTCTGCAGACTCCACTTCCCCACAGTGACTTGTCTATTCAAAGCAAGATTTAAGTAGTTTAACAAAGTGATCCTTTTGTCTAGCATGAAATAAAGAAGTGTGTAGGGGTGAGGTGGCTTGTGTTCTAGTTTTCCTTTCCTGCAGGAAAACTGTTAGCTTTGTTAACAGCAGGAACCATACAATACATACACTCTTGAGATGCTGGCACTAAGATTGTGGGGGGAAAGAAGGAGATGCTTTTGTTCGCTGGGCAAATAGAATAAAAATTCTGTTTACCTGAGGATTTGAACAGAAATACTTGTGTCTACTTAGTTTTGGGGTGGTTTAATCCTTTTTAATGTTTACATTCAAGTTAATTTTGAATTGAAAGCATGCATTGCATTGAAACAAGTCAATACTTTGAAAATACCAGAACTAAATATTTAGATTTTCAAGATATTTCCTCCCTTGAATTCACACACAACTACAATGCTCTCCCCACCCTGCTCCCCTGCGGCTTGAATTTGAGCATAGTTTCAGCTTTCCTGAAAGTGCTTAGGGATGGAGAGATGTGGAACTTACTACTCATTAAAAATGTTTTGTTCATGGCTAGCTTTTTTCTCCCATGATGGAATGAAGACACAAATATAATAACAGAGATTATTGCCAGTTGCAAGAATTATTATGGAAATTACTTTCTGTCTTTTTCTATGTGTTATTTTTTCTTCACTCATTCTTTCCCCTCCACCAACACAAAGCAATCACTGTGGCATATTTTTTAGGATATGTTCCTTCCACTGGCACTTCTCTATGTTGTGGAACTTCTCAGTATCCTGATGTTAGCTCTTCCTTCCCTCTCCTCTTTTATTGACAATTATTTATGCTGGAAATAAAAAACTATAACAACGAGGAAGAGAGTCATTTACACTAGAGGAATGAGATCTGCTTTTAATTATCCCACATGAATAATTTGTCAGTGTCTCATTCGTGAGACCCTCTGTAAAAGGTGTCTAGCCTTTATTGTTTCACAAAGTAATAAAACCACTAAAGCCAATTTGGGGTATCATTTTCCCTGCTGCTTTTCTTCTTTTTCCACTCTGATAAAAGAATTATCTGTAAAAAGACCATCTTCAAGTTACTGCCACAATCCCAAGGTGAAAAACGCACAGTCCTCTTTATGTTGTATGTTACTGTTGATGTAATTTAAAGAAGCACAAACCACAGAGAGTTAATCAGTCCTATGTCTTTAAACATAATTTTGTATCCCTGGATTATTGTAGAGGAGAAATGTGAAGATAAATGATTGTGCTTGATTTTGATGCTGCTAGACAACATTTTTCATGTCATAAAAGCAAGACAGTGCTTCCTTATACCTCATGCATCCTATTTAAGAATCTAACTCCCTGCATTGACTTTTATCTTCTAGAAAGTAACATGTAGAATTTATATTAAAAATAAATTCCAGAACAGCCTGACAAAGAAAAAGAATCAAAACTAGGAGGAAGATTTAAGAAAAAAAAAAGCAGCCTCTATTATGTACATACTTGCCCATTACTTCAGCCTGATCATCCCTCAAGATTAATGTTTTAATACTACTTGAAGGAAAATTTCAGAGACTGGGAACTAAGAAAAAAACAAAGGCTTGACTTCATTATAGAGTTAGTCAGGGACACCTGTATCTGTGCTTGAACACTTGACACCCCACAGTCCCTCACAAGCACTGCTAGGGTTTTCTGACAGTTCTCCATTCTGCACTGCGTCACCTGGGGCTCCATCACAGAAACGTGAGAGGAGACAACACCAGACCTTCTGAGCCGCTGGCAGTGCCCTGAAGGAATGTCACCCTCTGAATGTTTTAGTCGGCTTCCTCAGTAAGAAAACCTGAATGGAAGCAAAAATCATGCTCTAGCTCATAATTGTTATCAACGAATCCAGGTTACAAACATCACCAGATCCATGGAGGCTAGAAAAGAGTTAAGAGCATCCAGCAAGAGTGGTAAGCCCTGAAGGGAGGCAGGCACTAGGTGACTTGTCTGGCAGCACAGAAAGTCAATGGAAGAGCAGAAACATCAACAGGGTAGAGCGGGAAATTATTTTATACTCTGTGTCCTCTTTGTCTATATTCTCCCCAGCCACTCTCACTTCTGATCCATGTCTTTTTTTCAAGTTTCATCCTTGTTTTGATGACTTCAAAAAATCATGAAAAAAATCTTGCATGGCTCTGTTTTTTTCTAGATGCTAGACTTGAACACGCAGCAAGTGGTTTTGCTAATTTTTTTTTTTGTCTCATCTGGGAGCAAGATATCCTAGGAATACAGTGAGAAGTTTTTCTTCTTAAGTCTTCTGGCTAGGATTTACTGATGACAGAAATCTAAATAAAAGCTTCATAATCCTTTTGGGGACTTCTTTAGGTGTGAACTTGCAAATACTTTGAGAGTCATCCTTTTCTTTCTCAGGAACTAGGGAAAAATCATATCAATATGAGCAATTGAGACATACATCGAACATTCTCTGGGACGTGTTTGCTTGTGGTGTAAATGAGTGCATTGATACTGACTGGAAGGGTACATCCATTCATATTTTAATTCAAAAAATGCAGTAATAATTAGTTTTTAATCAGTCACTGTATTGGGTCTGTCTGGGATGGAGTTAATTTTTCCCACAGCAGCTCTCACAGTGCTGCACTTTGTATTTGTAGCTAGAAAGGTGTTGATAACATGCCAATGTTTTGGCCACAGCTGAGCAGTGCTCCCACAGCATCGAGGTGGCCTCTCCAACCTCACGCCCCTGCCAAAAGCCAGTAAGCTGGGGGGGGAGGGGGCAAGATTTTGGGAGGGGACATGGCCAGGACAGCTGATCCAAACTGACCAAAGGGATATTACGTACCATATGACATCAGCAATAAATGATAAGAGGAAGAAGCAGGACAGAGACATTTTTTTATTAAGGTGTTTGTCTTCTGAAGCAACTTCTATTTGTACTGAAGAGCTGCCTCACAGCTACTGGTGGACATCGCCTGCTGATAGGAAGTAGAGAATAAATCTTTTTTTTTTCCTTTGTTTCCATACATGGCCTTTACTTTTCTTTATTCAACTGCCTTTATCTCAACCCATGAGTTCTTCATCCTACTTTCTCCCCCTGTCCCACTGAAGAGGGGGAGTGAGAGAACGGCTTGGTGGGCACCTGGAAGCCAGCCATGGCCAACCCACCGCAATCCCAGATAAAAGAGGAACACAAAATTGTCATTCTACATCAATGCAGTGTTTAGCCATTTAAGAAATGAGACAAGTGGAAAGAAATTCATAGTGTGCTAATATTTTATCTACAAAAGCCATTTGAATTCTAGGCTGCCAGCAGAGAATTGCATGCATAGTCTTGTCAGTTCATGGTATCCCATGACACGCTGTCATTAGATGTTTAGGCAGACTGACTGAGATGGGTGCCAGTTATACTACTATAATACCAACCAACCCATTATGTAGTCTCTTGTAATCTTATCTGGTATGTATGCAAAATGGTAAGTCACCTTATGACCCACAAGAAAATGGTTCATGCCTGATCCCACTAATTGAACTTACAAGAGCTAGTGAAGGAACATATTGTTGAGAAAGTAATCGAGATAGTCAACAAATTGGCTGTTATGAGCCCATGTTCACATGGTCTCGATTCTCTATTTTCCATGTCTAGGACCTACTAAAAAGGCTCTTCAGAGTCCAGAGGTCCATGCAAATGGGTGTCATAGCCTACAGCTATACCAGTAAAAACCACGGCACAACCTGAACACAGACCATGATAGTCTATATCATTAAGTATTCAACTGTATGGATAGGACTGTGGTGACAGATGGACTCAGGATCAGAGGATGGTGTATATTAATAAAGAGGTAAATCTAGGGTTCAAAGACTTTTATGTCAAATTTTCTCTTGAAACATTTCTTCTGAATTTGCTACTGAATATACTTGTGCCAGTCTGAGCTTTGCATTTTAAACTTTTTTTGTTCATGATCAGCCAGCACTGAAACCTCCTTTTAATTCTGTTGTTGTTTTTCTGTTCTACTCTCCTTTAGAAAATTTATTTGAATGAGACCTTACATTCTTTGTCTCTGCCTTCACTGAAAGTCTTCTGATTAAATTGCTTTCCTCTCCTGCCTCCAGCCCCCCTCTTTTTTTTATATACCATGGAGAAGATTTTTCTCAGGATCTTTCCAGTAAAAACTTTTTTCTTATAGCTTCTTTGTTTATTCAATTTACACTCCGTAGTCATACAGAGACAGAATGAGCTGTAATGTGATGCAGTGAGGACTAGGTAATTGCTTCCTTGTGGAGGGCTCAAGGATTTTTTCAACATGAAAGCCCAGAACAGTACAAGGTAAAGGTGTTCTTATGTGTGAATATATACCCTATGCTTAAACTTAATAAAATTAGTACTAATGTGTTATCCAAGAACAGAAAGCATAACAGTCCCAAAACGGCAGAGGCACCGTCCCCAGGCCTGATCCAAAGCCACAGAAATTAATGAAAAGACTTCCGTGTGCATTGGATCACGCTGTAACCTATTGAATAGCTGTGAGGTATATTTAATGCTGCCAGCACAGCTGCAAGAAGAACACAAACAAAAAGTAAATGATGAAGGGAGAGTATTTTCAGCCTGGCATCTGGGTCTTTTGACTGCCATTTCAGAAAGGAGATGGGAGGAGCCTTGCAAAATGCTATGATAATTGGCCTCTTCCTGCCCCATTGAAGGCCATCTCAAAGCTTTAAAAGTCAAATTTTGCTCATCTCTTTTTTTAAAATTGTATTTTCATTTCCAGCCAAATGAATGCAAGTGGCATCAATAATAGAACTTGGGACCTCCAGCTCTAGAAGTAGAGGTTATCTCCCAAAGGGCAAAGCAGCCAAAAAATAAAATGATACACTCATGAACAGAGCTTTTGTATTCCATCTTGAAGAAGATGCCAAATATGTAAAGATCAGTATCAAGTTGAATCCGGTTCACTTGTACACCCAAATTTTTCAGCTCAGCTTCTCTTACACTTAGCTGTTAGCTTACAAAAAATAAATTCAAAGGTACTTAGTCCCTAGCAAAATTAGAGCAGGAACTCAGCCAAAAAGGCACAATGTTAGTGTTTGCCCACCACTTGACAGCCTCCTCTAAGAGCCATCATTTAAAACAATATAAAGTAAGTAGCCATAAAATACCTTACAATACAGCCAATATTTATACACCTTCTTTCAATTACAGCTGTCACAAGAAGGAACAATATAATACAAGTAGCTTTCAAAAGTCTAGAATTTGATTCAGTTAAAGATTTAAATTTAGATTAAATTGAATGTTTCTAATTGCACTTCAAAATTTTAGGAGAAAATGTCTTTGAGTCAGAGGCACTGTAGCCAATGACTTCCCTGATACATATCTATTTTAATTGGCTTACTGCTGCTTTAACTTACTTAATGTGTTTTTATAAGTGAAGATGTACTTTGGCATCTACATTGGATACACACTTTTCTTCTTTCAAATGATTTTCTAAAGGATAGGTGCCAAAGAAATCATATTTTTTTTAATTGGTAGTTTCTTTAAAGTTTCAATGGAAATCTAAGTTCTTCAAGGAGGGAATTAACTCTTGTTATATGTTTGTACATGATCTCTACAAGAGCACTTTGGTGCTACTGTGATAAAACACAAAGACAAAATGTTTGAAATGCCTCCAAGGTAGCATCCAAGAAGTGGACTATGTTCCTTTCCATCATCTTGTCATGGACATGGTGTCTCAACAACAAAGATTCATTGTACAAGGCTGAAAGTTACCTCCACTCCTGTCTACAGGTTTTCTGCATGGACTATAAAACCACCCTGCCAACTGGGTTGTTTGAAACATATGTGAAAGCCAGTATCAAAATCAGAATATTTTTAAAAATAAATTTAATGTGAAATACAGAAGGGGAGACCTTAGGTTGCACAATACTCAATAATTTCAAACTAATTCCATTAAAAATGTCATTTAGCACATATTTTATAGCAGAAGCAACACCCACCAAGCTGTTCAGTGCCTTCTTGTCTTTCATCTGCCAGAAAAAGTTGCTCAAGATGGGACTGCTTTGTTTCTAGGTATTATTATAAATTCTGTTAATTCTTTTGGAAGGTTGTACTAATTAATTGAATATACACAAAAAGCATCAACTTGAAATAGGTATTGTTTTACAGTGAATTTTTTATCTGATTTTTTCTGCTTCAGTATGTAAACAACAGTTACATAACTTAAACACCCTGCTCCATCACTCCATTCTTGCTTCTGCTGTATTACTGATATAAAGTTATTGGAAGGCAGCTCGGTCCCACTCAGAACATCAAGCAAAATGTATCAGTGTCCACAAATTTCTTCTAAATTTATCCACAAAACCTCTTCTTCTACAGTTGTTTCTTTGTCTGTACCCTTAATTGACAGCACTCCCCCTCAAATTCTGTTCACAAAATCTGTTTCTCTCTGCCCTGTTCTGCAGTCTTTACATATATGGATAATTTCATGAAGTTGCATAAAAAGTAGTTCTTCTCAGATTACAGTCAGTATAGGGGACCACCTCTTTTCTAAGCAAATCATTACTGTGTACTTACTGCCCAGCAAGGTGACCTTTGAAGGGTCTTTTTCCTCAGCCTTTCCAGAGCTGGTTATTTGTATTGGACGATAAAGCAGATCTTCTGGTGGCTGATACGTGGCTGCCTCTAGATTAGCCTTTTTTACAACTGTTCATTAATTTTTTTTGTTTTGTTTATTATCTCCAAAATCTTGATATTTATCTTGGTTTTTCTTTCCCTGATCTTGAGACAGGGTAATTGCACACTTCATTCTGATTGAAAAAAACTCCGTGTTTTAAAGTTCAGTATCTGAAGCTGTGTCTGATACCCTATAATGAGACATAGATTTGGATTTTTTACTTTCTCTCCTTGCTCTGTGATTCTTTATCATCAGATGTTTATTCATGACACAACATTGTGTAATGAAAATTCTCCCTTCTCTTTTCCTCTTAATTAAAATCTTACCTTAATTTTCCCTTGCTTCTTAGAGTAGGATCAAGGAAAAGTGTGCTCTATGAGACTATACCTACAAAAGGATTAAATCCATGGAATAATATCCAAACCAGGCGCTCCAAGTGCTTATGCTGTAATGTATGAAAAAGCAGTATGCTGCTTGAGAAGGGTGACACATTGTCTAAACGTACAAACTTGGACTGCTTGAAAAGCTAATGCTTAGATGCCTCCGAAGCAGGATTCAAAAAGTCCTCATAAACTGAAAAGTCAACACCTAGGCAACAAAAAAACCTCCCAAAACCCACAGATCTGTTTTCCTGCCCTGCATCTCTGCAAGTTATGGTGCAGAGCTCTCTCCCCAGGACGGTCAGCTACATGAGCAAGGAGCACTCAGGCAGTTAAGAGGGCTCCTGCCTGCCTTGTGCAATATATTCCAGTGCTTATAGTACTTAGAAAGTGTTAATAGGTTTTGTGCTCCACCTGAGGGCATTTAGTTGAGCTTGAATAGATACCTTGTACTTTCCTACATCGCTGCCCCTGGAGTTAATGAAGTCAAAGCACCTGCTGATCATAAGGTGCTGTGTAGATTCAGACTGTTAACAGAGCTCATGCAAAAGGCAGTGTTGATCTGTCATCAGCCCTTTGAGTTCTTGGCTAGGAGGAGAAAGAACTCAGTTTCTGTCCCTGTAACTATGTCTATGTTTGATGTGTATGAACCAAATAATTCCAGGAGCTACGAATGTAAAGAATGCGTGAAGACAGTACTGATGCCGATTTAAAGCCCATCTTTGTTCTGTCAGTCTGAACCTTATAGCAACAGTGTTAGTTCCTGCCTTAACCTGAATTTCTCTTCTTCCAAGCAATTTACACCTACAGTTCAACTGCATTCAGTAGGAGTTGATAATAGACTAGCCCTTGTCCGCTATTATCTCTAAGGCTTTGCCAGTGAATAGCAAAAAAGTATAGAAAAACAACGGAGCATAACTTCTGAAAACTACCCCCAAGCCAGTGATAGATTTTCAACAGAAGTTCCTTCTTCTGCATGGTGGGACACCAGGATACAGACAGAAGAATATTAGTTCTAGTTCTACTTCTTAGCAGTGTTTTTAGGCACTAAAGCATTTAAGTATAAACCCCATGAGTCATTCCTTATTATGACCTGGGTGTAGACAGATTTTAGGGCTGAATTGCCAAAAAATCATGCGATTGGTGTCTCTGCCAGGGAGCAGCTAGGGCTGGCTGCTCCCAGGGGACAGGGAGGCAGGGAAGGGTCAACCCTCAGCATCCTGACAAAGTCTCTACAAACACTCTTCTCTCCCTTTTTTTTTCTGCATACATTCTCTATTTCTAGAAGTAATTTGGATTTGGGTGATGGGCTGTGCTGAAAATGACTGTTCAGTAATGTGCTTCTTTGCATAGTTTTCAGAAAAAAAAAAAATCTAAACTTTTGATATACTTGTGGAACAGTATCAGTCCTTTAAAGCAAGTGGAAGACCTCAGCCAGTAGTCACTCACAGGCAGGGCTCTAAGCAACTTCTCCATAGGATCTGATTCCTTGCTTGCGGCACATTTTCAATTAGGCCCTAATTCTGTAGCCCTTATTCATGGGGGTAGTTTCATTACAAGAAGAGACTAGAAGAGCATAGGTTGTTTAGCCTAGCCAAACAAAGGCTGAGAAGAGATATGATTGCTGTCTATAAATACATCATAGGGGTAAACATAAAAGATGGAGAAGCACTATTTAAGTTTAAGGACAATGTTGGCACAAGAACAAATGGGAATTAACTGACTATGAATAAATTTAGCCTGGAAATTAGAAGAAGGATTCTAGTCATGAGATCAGTGAAGTTGTGGAATGGAATGGGTAAGAAGAGAGTGAGGGGAGAAGGAAATAATCTGTTTTAAAGAAGCAGCTGATTCAGGAGAAGTTTATGATGTGCTGTGATAGCACGCTCTTCATCCAGTAGACTCTTTCCAATCTTACACTGTTATTCTTTTCAAGAAATTAAAAAAAAAAGTCTTTTAAATTTTAATGCTTAATAATAATCTAAAGTTTAAACTGTATTAGAAAACTCTGCCTGAGTGACACATATATAGCTGGAACTGGGTTTAATACATTCAGGGATATCTTCTGCAAAATAGGCCTTGTAAAACATTCAGGAACACAGTAACAATCTGGATTATCTAGAGATCAAGAGAGACTACATCTCACAACTCTTCTACGCAGCATTCAGCTGAAAGTAGTACATTTTTGCAAACTTTGGTGCAAAATACTAACAAGTGTTAGGAGGCAAAAATTATTTAACTTTCAAGAGAAGGAGAAAACTGAAGCAACGATAAAAAGCAAAAATGGAGAATTGTGGAGGGACAGGAATTCATACAGTCTATAGGCAAAGCAGTCCGCGCTGATGAATTGCACTTCACAAACCATACAGCTGGAGCCATTGCAGTGTTGCGACCAGGAGGATATGAAGGGCCTGCCTTTTTTTTTTTTTTAATTTTATTTTGAATATATGCTATCTTAGACACCTTTCTGTCTAAATGGACAGTTTGGAGATCAAATAGAGACACCTTAGTCTGTCTGCATCTGCATCCATGTTTGTGTACCTACTTTTAAATTATGTGATGGAGTCTGGAGCTAGAAAAGTACTGTGTGTCTGTTTATGGGTTCATCTTGGTTCATCCTGGTTCGCCCCCCAGACTCATATGTAACAGCACTGTATAGGTTTCTTTCAAACACATACTGAGCACTTAACCAAATCAAAATGCAAAGTTTTCCATGTGTCACAGGTTTCCTGAAGTTGAATGTTTAATTCACTGGGGATTTTGTGCCCTTACTGATTGATAAAAGATAAAGTCAGCCTTGTAGATATAGTCAATATAGTCACCCTTGCATTTTCACTGGCTGTCCACTGGCTCTATGATGGAGTATCTGATTACTAAACTTTCCAGGATAGGGCTCCTGTTCTTGTTCTGTACTTCCATGGTTTCCTGCAGTTTGAATTCCTGGTTCATGTTTGGATCTCCTGTTCACCAGCACAATGAAAATACAGGTGATAATAGTTAGGGAGAATAGGGCCACAGAGAATGCAAAGGAAGGACAAGCCATTTTCCCAGTCTCTTCATTTCACTGCGTGTAACTCGGACTGAGTACAGGTCTGGCTTTCAGGAGCAGACTTAGCATTAATAGGGATCAAAAATCTCTCCTAAATTAAAAAAAGTCTGTACTCTAGCTAAGATCTGTTTGCTCAGAAAAATAACGTAAATTGAACTTTTTTGATATGATTGGGGTTATGCTAAATACTTGAGTCTTAAATATTTGTAATCAGGCTGCGGGAAGATTACTTTAGCAAAGTATTTTAGCTAGTTAGGAAATGAGTAAAAATATATACTTTTTCTCAATGTGAATTATTTATTCACCAAAGCAGCACATGAAGATGGTCTAAAATCTGACATCACTTACATAACTGGCACATTTAAGGATAGTATTTTTATTTTTATTTGCAAATTATACAGTATAAATTATGCATTCATAGGAATACTGCACTTCAAAAGGCAAATGGTATGACAGATGACAACATTGAAAGTAACACTGTAAACAAAAGAACCTTTTCTTATGTTCTGTATATTTGAGAAAAAATATTTTAAAGCCTATATTAGTGCCCATAATAGCATGCAAGAAAAAAAAAACAAAAAAAAAAAGACATGTAAAAAGAACACAGATGAAAGCCACAATAAGAATTTTAAATTACTAACTGTGGAGCCTGCATGCATATATGGTGTGTGTGGGGGGTGTTTCAAACTCTAAAAACTCCACATTGGAATTCCTTTTGGATTTCAGATCTCAGTCTTACAAGCTCCCTCAATGAATTTATTCACATCATACTTTTTCAATAGTAGGGGTGATTAACTACTGGATAAACTACAAAGGGAAATGGTAGATGCTCCTACCAAAATCAAGATTGAATGCTTTTCTGGAATGTATTCACATGCCTTTTGGGATGAATAAAGATATAAATAGTTGACATTTAGTTGTCTAGCATAAACATGAGAACATACTAGAAGACCTGTAGCTTTAAAAACTACATAGCTTTAAAAATCTGCAAATATCCAGGGAAAAAGTTATGTGAGAGAGAGAAAAGGAATGAGATAAGAGCAAAGTTATTCATTACTTTTTATGGAGCTGCAGTCACAAATTTACATTCCTATATAGCACATACAGTTCTTAAAAAGGGGTTTCATTGGACTAAGTAATTTGTTGAAAGAACAAAGGTTGTAGCTAGTAATTTATCTATTAAAACTATGTTTTGCTAATTGTACAGATAAGTACTTGTTACTGTTTACCCTCTTTCCTCTGGGTATCTTCAAGATATTTATCCATCTGTAGGTGAATGAGTTGTACAGCAAATATATTTTGTGGTGCAATTACAGTAGGGAATGCTTACAATAGTGAATAAAAGGGGAAAAATAACCTTAAATTTCACTGTTGCTCTGTAGCCTTCTCCAGAATGTAAAATGACAGCTGTTTAATATAACAGAAAAATGATGTAATAAGAAGTTCATAAAAAGTGTAGGAAAAAAATAAATCCATTCTTCAATAGAAACTAGAAGACAATTTCTTATGAAGCAGGAGCTAGAACTTTGATTCACAGTCTTGGATCTAACTCTGGTCTGTGAGTCAAGGTAAGGCCCATGATCATAATGTGGGTTTTTCCTCCTGGCACTTGATCTGACATCTCTCTTATTGCATAAAATATTTTTACTGTGTGAAAAAGTAAACCCAGAGTCACAGATAAATGCATTCAGTTGTAAGTTACTATTTCCTGCTTTCAAAAAGCTATACAATCTTGTCATGCTCTTTAGCAAACAGCATGTCTCATCTTATCAGAAAGGTAGTGCTAGAGCTGCCTGGAAAACAACATTTCTGTGTCACGAAACAGTGACAGTTGTTTTCAACTCCAAGGAAGGACAACTGAAGGTTTGAACATGGGTCATCCATCACCTAGGAAATTGCTTGTATCATCAGATTATTTAGAAAGTAGCTTCACTTCCAAATCTTTTTTGGCATGGTCTTAGAAATACTTGTAAGAAGACCTGGCTAAATTTCTGTGAAAAGTTTTTGTTTCAGTAAGAGGTCATTTTACAGAAAAATCTTGTCTGGAAGGCTGCTGCCTGGCTTTAATTCTGTATTCCCAGAAGTAATAGTTTTCCTGAGGTCCTGTCTCAGAGGAAAGCATGGAGTCTGCTGAACCATCATCCCTGAGGGGGAGAGCTCCAGGGTGGTTTGGCTGCTTTTTCATTCGAATTAGAAAGTGGACAAACAAAGCAGGTGATCTTTCAAGATTTACTATATCTTCCTACAGATATAGTTCTATTTTACCTACACCTACATTTACATACAGATTTTTCAAAGTGAAGACTGCGTTAATATAGTTTGAGGTTGCAAGTTATGAGATCAATTTTAACAATAATAAATGCAGTCCCATCTCAAAATAATCTTTCTAATGATGATCTGTTGTTTAGAGTGAAAGCTCTGTAAAGTGTAGGCAATTTTTGCTCTCAAAACAAAAAAATAAAAAATAATAAAAAATATATATTTGGGGTTTTTTTTATATTTTCCAGAACATTTCTTCAAACTTACTGTAGTGTTTTTTGGACTGTGGTAAACCAGCCAAACATGAAGATGCTTATTTGAACTCAGCCCAACTTTTCACCTCCCACTACTGTGGTGGCTTCATTCATATTCCTTGCAAAATAGTTTAAAAAAAAAAAAAAGACATAGCTGGCAGTTTGAGGAGCTCGAGGTGATAATAAAAGTTGAAAGATCATGTTCAGGTACACTAGCTGAGCTTTCTCATGAAACCTGTATAATGCCTATTTACTCTGTTTTCTGCTTCTGTCAGATGCATTAATCTCACATTTCCTGAGTGCTACATTCAATCAAAACCCATTTGATTTAAAAAAATAGAGGTAAAAAAGTCTGAAATCATACTGTTGTAAAGAACTGTACTGAGTAGGGCAACAAATCCTCCATTTTCTCTGTTCACTCCCTTCCACTGGAGTTGTTTTTTTTAATATAAAACCCAAGACTAAAGCCTGTCATATTTATTCTTCTAGAACACAAGATTAATAGACTATCACTTACATTTCTCTTACATATTTATTTTAGTCTGCTCAAAGTTACTTGTATTAAAATGGAGAACAATATTTGAAACTGGACTGTAGATGTCCTGAAATATTTGACTCTGTTTCTCTTTCAGATAACTTCTTAAAGATTTACCTCTCAAAACAAACAAACAAAACCCCAAAGAAAACAATTTTTGGTTTTAGTTTGTCAGTGCAGAACACACAAATATCCTGCATTGGTTCAATCCCAGACTTCTGACAGAATTACAGACTATGACAAGCTTTTCCATAATTTGGCCCAGAATAATAATTTTGAACATAGATATTTTAAAAAGCTAGACTGAACAGGGGAATCTTCATTATTTTGTAGAAAGACCCCACATTGTGAGGACATATAAAATGAGACTGACTGAGCCAGGACTAATATATGCACATCTTCCATATAGAAAGCCACTGAATGACCCAATAGGTAGCAATACAACGGTAATAGATTATTGTTTGACCTTGGATAATGTTCATTATATGTAAGCCCATACCAATACCCTAAACTTTAGACTTATGCAGCATCAGCTTTCAAGACCGTCCTTAAATAAGACCCTATGTGAACTAATTGAAATTTAGTTTATCTGAAGTTTTGGTATAAATGATACTTCTTCATTGATGGCAATTCAATACAGAATTAGCAGTTTCACATGCTGGATATAATTCTCAGTTTGCTTATATCTGCATCTGTTTTCCCTTCTCACCACTGTGTCTCAGTGCAGCTCTTTTCTTGATCATCAACATTTCTGAAGAATTCAAATAATATGCTCTTATCTTCAGAACTAAAATATGAAACAGTGTTAATATGTGTTAATACTTTATGAATAGACTGATATTGATGACTATAATGTTTTCCCCCTGTTAAACTGGTTACTGTTTTAAATGAATACTTTGTCACAGCAACTTTCCATCACAGTCTTGTTACACAATATTGCAAAATGGAAAGCTCAACATTGCATTTAATGTCCCCTTTGTAAATGTTTCCCCTACTTAATTGCTCTCTTTAACATGGCAATATCTCATTGAAATGGATAGTTTTCATTAAGTTCCTTAGATTATTGGTATTTATCATTCCTACAAATGCATCCCTAGAAGTCTCTTTCAGCTAGAAACCAGATTACAGTAGGATTAGTGCAAATACATAATCTAAAACAGCCTCTGTCCTCAAGGTTCTTGTTCAGACATTCATGACTAGAAAAAGTTTTGTAAACCTCATGGTAAAGTAAATTAACTTACGTAGAAAATCTTTTATATATATGACTGCTTAACTGTCACTGAAATCAGTGGGTAAAGCAGGACAGAGTAACTAAATGACTTTTTGCAGGTTATACAAGCATCCTTTGCCAGAAGTAGGAATGGATTTCATACATGCCAAGCTTTAATCCAGTACTTCTACCACAAAATTATCTTATCTTTCAAACCTTACACAAAAAGCTAATAATAATAAGTTGTGCTAGAAGAAATACTAGAAACCAGACTTATGTATGTCTTAATCTGGGAACGAACTGCTAATGACAATACCAAAACAGGACTACACAGGGTTGTTATGCATAATTTCTGGGTTTTGTTTATTTGTTTGTTTGGTTTTTAATAAGTGAAGGCCTGTTCTTCTCTGGAATAATAACTAGAAGGTTAATACATTGCCTGTTTTAGAAATTGCATTGGTGAATCTGTAACACTTACAGATTTTTATTTGCCCTGTACAAGATAATCCTTGCAGCAGGTCTGATTTAGAAAGAAAAAAAAAATGTGCAATATAGGGTAGAAATTAAATTTACATCACATATTCCAGATGAATGTTACATGAGTACATCTGTGGCAAAGTGGATTTGCATAAGGTGGAGGAGATAACAGAAACGCATATTTAGGGGAGATAACATTGCAAATGATATCTGAAATTATTCATGGTCAATCATGGGATCTTTTCACCCCCTGCAACATGTAGTCATTAAAATGACATGCAGAAGGTTAAACTTTGCATTTTTTCTCACAAATCTAAGATATTAAAACAAAAATTTGGAAAGTAATAACTAGAAACAGATGTTGGAAAGAAGCTGTTTTCTTCCAGAGAGATAAGAATTTGCAATGCTGAGCCCCTACAGAAACTGAGCGCTCTGCAGTGCACAGGGCTCCTTCCAGATGGAGGAACAGGGGAGTTAAGTTGGAATAGTGCTACCTGGCCTTACACAGTGGTTCTCTCTTGGTGAACCCAGTTCAGTTACATCCCTAATCTTGATGACTGAATAATTAATAAAATGAACTTGTATATTTTTGAAAACCATGAATAGTCTCACAGTGCCATTCAATAAAGAAAAAAAAAAAAGAAAAAGAAACCACATAATTGCCAAAAGATTGTATTTTTCCCTTTCTTAAATTTCCTGTCATTTTGATTGAATTCATGTGCTTGGTGGGGGCACAATATACTTTATTTTTATTTTTATCTTAAATATATTCCTGCCGTCGCTTCATGGTTACCTTTTATTGTTCTACGGGCATCAGTCATTTACAGATCACTGTTTGAAATACAGTGCAGGAGAAAATGAGTGTGATTAACTCAGCAGCTATGTTGGCTGTTCTAGCTCTGAAACAGCCATTGCAAGGTCAGACAAGAATCCTACTGCTATTTTGTGGGAACTTTACATAAAGCCCACAGTTTGGTTCAAATGAATGTTGTCCATATGCCTGATAATTTGTTTGCCTATGAATTTCTTATCCTGGGATGTTCTTAGTTCAGAAAAGGTAGAGGTAATAGCAATATTCCCAAATCTATCAAAATAGGAAGTTTACCACCTTTTCTGTGCAAAGTAACGAGAATTTCAATGTATTATTTAAATTGTAAACTCTTCAGGTTCATCTTTTTATGATTTACAGCACACAAATCCTCTTTGAGGACAATGTAATATAGTGTTATATAGAAAATAATGTAACACAGTGTCTGGAAAACACCCGGATAGGATCAGGATCCTATATACCACAAACATTGGAGCCACAGCCACCCTGGACACCAGCTTTCAGGTCATTTCTCTAAATATATTAAAAATATTGTGCAGTAGTCTTCTTATTGGTTATCTTCTACATAACTGTAAGTGCTACAAATCAACCAGTGTTCACAACAGCCTTTTGTCCAATTCTATTCTTACAAAAATTGTGTGGCTGCAGCAGTGCAAATCAGCCTTGCTTCTATACTTTAAAACTTGTATCCTTTCAGAGCTTCCTCTCACTTCTGTCTTCGAGTTTCTCTTGAGAGAACTTCAGCTCATTCCATATTGATCAGGTTTTCCTCAGTTTAATAAATGAACATTTGATTATGTTGAGATGTGGGACAATTTGTCTTTGTTGATATTCTTTGTGGCATACTTAAATATTATTTAGATGAAGTCACTTTCCAAGGAAATTACTCTCTGCAGGAGCCTGAAAGTGGCAAATTTAAAAAAAAATTTGGAAGCTGTGCAGTGTTTCATACAAGTGAATAGCTGGAAGCAGTTGGTTATGGAATTTTAATGGCTAGATTATAACCTCTATTTCTATAAAGAGGCACAGTTATTACAGTTTGAAGCATGTTGTAATTTTTAAAAAGTAATTGTACATGGATTCTCCTAAACCAATAATATATCTCAGACTGATTTCCTACATTTAATATACACTATGACACAGAGAGTGGAAATGTGAGTCTTCAGCATGAGCCTTCAGAGCTAAGGAAGAAAATTGCAGTTAAATTATGTTTATTCAGAAGACCTTTTTTCCTTGTGTAAATCTTAAATGTAGATTTAAATCTTCCTTCCTTGCTATGATTAAGAGTCAAAAGAAAAGGAAAAAAAAAAAAAAGAGGGAAGAGGAAGCAGCTACCCAGAAGGAGAAGAGAAACTGCAGGATATAGGTTCTGTTCTCAGTTCAGACTCTCACTAGATGTGGGACCCTGGACAAATTGTATTTCTTCGTGTTTTTGTCTTTTTTTTATGGCATGACCACATCACTTTAAGGTCATCCTTTCCTCTGTAAGATCTCATCATAATGGAACTCCGAGACTTCCAACTTTATTGTGATGTATCATCTACACCTATATACCTATATCTATATCTAGAAAGGTATCTATATCTATTATTTTCAGTAGTCATGCTATTTTTAGTCATCATCTCTAACTGCTGGGACAGAGACTAGGGGAGCTTGAAATGGTGACCCTGGCCGTGGGCAGTCACACGGTTGGTTTGTACGTGGCTGGAACCAGCCTGAACCGACTGTCTTGCTCTCAGAAAAGGGACCAGACAATACTGTCAGGTGAAGAGTCAATAAGCCATTGGGATAGAGCTCCCCTCCCCAGTAACTCCAGATCCTACCTTGTCTCAGCAACCGTCACAGAAAATATCATAAACACTAAATGAAAAGTAGCTCATCTAACTGATTTGCTTCTCATTTCCCCAGTTGACACCTGATTTTGACTGAAGGAGGCTCTTAAGAAGTGCTCTGTCTCATGTTCAAAGTCATAGAAACCTTGAAAGATGGCATGTCCTTCCCCGCTCTCCTTCTGATAATGAGGCCTGCTGCTTGTGAATAAAATAAAAAGTCCACTATCGCTAACTTAAATTGTGTCCGAAGCAGCAATTTGGTTCAGAATACCCTGGGTTGGTTTGTTTGTTTGATTTTGTTTTCAATCTCTCTATTGTCTCCAGACAGACAATGACAAGTTAACATCATCTGTACGTAGATGGGTGTGAAAACTGCAGTGCTTCCTAGTGTGGCCTGAAGGAAAGGAAAGGAAGAAGATATCTATAGGTCAATTTCTTATGTCAAGATTTAACACCATACTTGCAGAGGTATGTTTGATCCAGCCAATCAGACTGTATTTAAGATGAAATAATTCCCCAAGCTCCCTACAGGAGAGATGCAGGGAACCTCAGCACCAACCATTTCAATCGTTATCTACTGCACCGCATTAATTCCTAATGTAAATCTAGATTTATGTGTTCATGTCTGCACTGAATTCTCAGCTGTAGTGGTGAAATACTCAGCTCAGCCTCATGCGAGCAGTTTGTATGACTTAGGAAGACAGTACTTCAAAATATCCAGGGCCAGTTACAGGCTCGCTCTTTCAGAGGCAAACAATTTATCTATCCTTCCCAGAAATGGATACAACTTTGTTTAAATATATATAACTGCTTAACAATCATTGAATTCAATGGTAGTCAGAAAACCTTACTACATTTGACAGAAGATTAATATATCACAAAGGATTTTTTACCCCTTCCCTCCTATTGTAAATTTGTTTCAGAACCTCAATACTCAAATAGCCAGAAATTCCTATTACTTTTGTTCTGAGCTAAGGTTATGGTCTACTTCCTATGCGAGCCTTTATGATAGCATAGTTTTTCTTCCCTGTCCATGCTTCCTGCCCAATCCCAATGTGCATGCAAACAGAGTTTGTATATTGTTTGGCTGAGAATCTCTTCTGGCCTTTTTTTTTTCTTTTTTTTCTTTAAATTTTCAATTTCTTTAATTATCCAGGTTTCTCTTTATTTATTCCATTTTGAGATAATCTTTTCTGAACTGTATCCACTATTTGTCAGGCGTTCGAACAGGCTGCCCGGGGGGCGATGGTGTCACCATCCCTGGGGGTGTCCAACAAATGTGTAGACGAGGCACTTCAGGACACGGTTTAGTGGTCATGGTGGAGCTGGGTTATGGTTGGACTCAATGACCTCAGAGGTGTTTTCCAACCTAAGCAGTTCCATGACTCTATGATTCCTGCTGAACTGTATCCGCTGTTCCTGACAACGTTTTACCAGAACTGCTTAATAAATATAATGATTTTCCATCTCCACTGGTACTGTTTTTTCTGAGCCATCCTTGAATCGCCTTAGCCTTTTTCTAGGTTGTGTTACACTGATGACGCATAGTCCTGTGATTAACAAGTACATGAGGATTCTTGTCATCTTCTCTGTCATCTTTTTTTGTCATCTTTTCCTTTCTGAATCTTCCTCTGTATTGACAATGCTTCCTAACTTTGCGTCACTGTGGTAATACCTTTTGTGTGACATAATTAATGAAAGTTTTAAACAGAACTGGCCACAAGAAGTAGTTTTGATTTTTTTGTTGGTTTGTTGTTTTTTAAAAAAAAAATGTTTTCACATTGTGTCATTTATACTTTCTTGATTTTCCCCTTCATTGGGGGGGGGAATTTCTTAGGAAATGTTTTCTTTGTCCTCACCTGCAGAGAAGTGGGTGTTAATTTTATGCAATAAGTTTGAAATGCAAGAAAAAAAGGAGTTGTTATTTTGTATCTAGCCTCTGAAGTCTAAAAGCTAATAGAGGAGAAAATATGAAATAAATGAGCAAGTCACCACGTGTGAGAAGACTTTTAAGAATTAAAGCATAACAGACAAGTTGTTGAGGTACCAAAAGTGGATCTTTTTTACTTTTGCTTCCAACTTTTGATCTGTATCTTCCAAATCTTGCAGTTTTGAGAATAATGTCAGTAACCATTGTCCTGCTGCACCCAGCCCTTTCATAAGAGACTGCTGCTTTCCAGGGTGGCCTCTGCCTCCTATTCTACCATCTCACGAGCTTCACACTCACTCTCGGTGAATAAGCTTGCTGGGGCTTGGCTAATTCAGCCCCTGAAATACTCCAGCAGGAGTTTTCTAATTCTTAAGGATTTCTAATCCCAGGAGTCGAGTTCAAATCACAGTCTATTCACAGGGATTTTTCTGCTGTTCATCCTGTGCTCTTACTATTCAGAAATAAGGCACACATCTTTGTTGGGGAGAACCTGGCTCAAATGATAACCCAGATATTCCTCTTCATGAATGTAGACATTGACATCACCTTCCTGATTTCTCTGGTTGCCATAGCAATCAATGGCGAAAGGGAGAGTGGTTCTGGGCAGAGCACTGCAGGAAAAAAATGCATTAAAATGAGCTAGGTAAATGTAGCTGGCATGAAGTAACACTAACAGCTTGGTTTTAAAGCTTTTTTTTGTAGAGGGGGATTTTACAGTGAGGAAGATCAACAATTTCTGCCAAAAAACCTGCCTCTTGAGCAGGTGAGTTAGGGGTGGAACTGAAACACGGACATTTGTTCATATACATGGGTTACTGATTATGCTCTCGCATGGATTTAAGAAAACATCACTATATCTCCCATTGCCTTCTCAGGGAAACATGTTAGATGGGGCGACACACAAGGCGCAGTGAAATTGTGCTTCCTGGTACTAAACTCTCAGTGTAGGCACCCTCTTAACCCCGAGCACAGGAGTGCAGGTGGGTGTGATAAGCATATGTTCAAGTCCTGGGTCTGAATCAAGCATTAATGCCATGAATTTCAGCTCAGTAGAATTAAACAGCACGACTGCTCTCATTTATACTAAGGTAGATAAGCAGTGATGAAAGCACATGATTTCAGTGTGTCCAATATGTCCAAAAGCTCCTGTTGAGCTTAATAAATGCTGCAAGTACTAAAAGCTCTGAAAACTGGACCCTCTTTGTACTCTGTTCCCAAACTGTCACTGCCAGAGAACTTCAGAAATTCACTTCATTTCACCTCAGTTTCCCTATTATAAAAAGGAGGGGAAAAGTCCTGAACTCTTTTATGCAAAATGGTTTTGAAAATGGCGAAGGAATAGTTCATACACAAGCAAACATAATATATTTATTTATTTGATAATAGCTGTGTTTAATCAAAACTTTTTGATCTGTCCCTTTAAATGTATTTGGTGAGAGAATGCAGTGCGGCATTCAGTCTCAATCCTGAACAGTCAAAATCGAATAACTTTACTAGAGCAGCAAGGAAATAATATAGAGGACGATGTGGGATATACAGAAATATCCAAACTGAGATAAGCTTTTGAACTGAGAGCTGCAGCAAGAGCACAGCACATTAATTATGATGATTATTTATGTTTCACAATTCTATAGCACTATTCATCTGCAACAAGCTTTCCAAACTATATATAGATACTGTAGAGAGGCTCCATAGTGAGAACCCTTTCTATAGCCTCTTCCTGGAGGATGGTATTCAGTTGATACAGGATACTTAACTCAGAAGTTGGGCAAAACACTTTTATCTAAAGACTCCAGTCAATCCCAGCTTACAGAGAAACAGTATTTAGTTATTCAAAATGCACATGAAAGGCAGTCCTTCAGGAGTTTAAAAACAAATGACAGTCTTGTTTCCTTAGAGCAGTTACTGAGTTTCTGGCAACTTGAGAGACTTCTCTGCCTGCATGTTTAAGCTGCAGTCTTTGTATTGGATAAAGCTTAAAACTGGAACACGTTGCACTGAAATTTTGGGGGATACAAAAATTAATATTTTATTTTCTTTTTAATATATAAGAATCGCCTAACCTCAAGGAGGCTAGTAATTAATTTGAGAGGAAATCATAGTCTGCCATTATGCAGAGATTTTTTACACTTCTTTCACTATGAAGACACTCTTCAAATAAGATTAAATTATTTTTAGCAATGAAGGGTGAAAACCTGGCTTATAATGGAAGTCAACATTAAAATTTTTGTTATGTTTAGTGGAATCAGGTCTTACCTATAAAACTGTTTCATCCTTTCTACAGAGCAACAAAGGGATTTTTTTCTCCTTTGATTCACATTTAGGCTGAATTTCGTCTGCTGTGATGTATTGGCAGTTGCAGTAATTGGAGGGATGGGCTTTGTTGGAGGTTTGTCTGTAAATATAAGACAAGGCTCATATTTGCAGCAGTGTAAAGGATCTTTGCCAATGTTAACACAAATTTCTAAGGCCTTAACTTATGTCATGGCAAGACTGTATTGAATTCTATAGCTACATATAATAACAATAAAACCACCACCAACAATTTCAAATTATGCTCACCCTCACCCTAAGCAATATACAGGCTAAACAGACAAAACAAAGTTGTAAGAGACATCAGATAAAACAAATTCTGCATTTTCAGCTGAGATTAGGACCTGAGGCAAATCCAGCTAGAGTAGAAGAGAAAGAGACTGACCACTGAGCTCTTGCTGGTTTTGAAAAAAATGAGCATTGAAGTCTTTTCTGCAGGACAGTGCAGTTCCAACAGAGACAACAGAAGTTGGCAAAGCTCCAGGGTTTCCAATTCCTGCCCTCCCAACCCTCTGAAGATAATGAAAAATGCAAAAGTAAAACTCAGCAGCTTCAGGCTAAGGGACCAGTTATAACAGGAGTGAATGCCCCTCTGCCCTTTCAAAGGGACAGATACACCCTGGCTTTCTGACGCGTCTCTGAGCAGGGGTATAACGAGTCCTGCCTTGTTTGGCCATATCTGCCAGTGACACAGATGTTCCCCTCATTAGCAGAGGTGATGGGCTAGATGGGAGCGAGCCATTGATGACCGATTGGACCATTCTGAATTAAAAGATAAACAGGAAAGAGCAGAACAGTGGGCAACTATTTCTCTACATTTCTCCAACAATAAATGGTTCTGTGTGTATCTATGACAACGCTACAAGGATGGAGATGATTCCAGTGTTCACTGAATGTGTCTAAGTACAAACCTACAAGCAGAACAAGAGCAACGGAAGCAGGAAAATTAATTAGCTGCAACTAAGCAAAGGAGGCTAGAAATATTCACACACAAAAGTAAAAATGCAAGCAATATCATTTGCAAGAATTCAGTGAGGAAGATAAAGGAACTGCATCAAGTATAAACTTAGGGAACAATAAAGAACCCAGGATTCTCTTTAAAAAGCACTGCATGAAAAGAGCCACTTTATATTAAATTACATTTACATTAGACTAGTTATAAACATAGGCACAGAGGCTTTTTTCTAAAATTTTACTTGCTTTATTTATTTTTAATTAAAGTGTAAATTTTTTACAAACTGAAGACCTGTTTTAAATGCAGTAGGAAAAGAAAAGGAAAAGAAAGGGAAAGAGACAATGAAAGAAGATCTACAGCTGCCAAATTCATCAATAGTAACATCAGGAAACTTGTAATGACCTATCAATTATTTCAGTAACTCCTGGCTTCCTATGAATTTCTGCTTTGTGATTGACTGATTTACTGCTTTGCCTTTTAATAAGCTTTGCTCATAGTTAGGGCACTCAAAAGAAAATTTCTGTTATGCAGAATCCCCCTGTCAAATGAAGTGTAAGTTCTCAGTGAAATCTTTTATCCACTCTGGAGAATATAAAACTCTTACTAAGGCTACACGATTTCTCCAGACTTTGTGGGAGCTTTGGTTTTGCCTACATTGTAGAACAGCTCTAATGTTGCAGTTGTCTAATGTTACAGTCATACAAATGGGCAGATTCCTTGGACTCTTAACTCCCGAGTTAATTTTGCTTGCACATTTAAACTTCCAAATACAAATTTTGAAAGGAAGGAAAAATGCTCATGGGCTTATGTATATTCACATCTTGCCCTCATATCATAGACACAGCCTTCAAGCTGTAGACACTACTATCAGTTTTGGTAGAAATTGATTGGCAGAGGTAAATAAGCACATATAGACTATGAATGCATTTCTTTCAGGTGGGATTCAGCTCCAGATGGTAAACCCTTGGATTTCAGTCTCTAAATGAAAGTGCCTACATGTGAGTGAAGTATCTAAGCTATTACTATCAGCAAACGGCTAGAATTTGCCTCCATGTAAGCAACCAGTGCTGTCTGAGATACCCTGTGGAGCCCAAGGTATCCATGAGGGCCTGGCAGACATGACCAAGAACCTATGGGAGACCCATGCTATGTTGAATTAGTACCCAAAGGCCAGGTAGGGTATTGCAGATTTCTGAGAAGGCATGAAGACACTTACTTCTGGGTGGCTGTATCAACTCCCTAATCAAAAATAAAATCTGAAGCATGATTCATCCTAAAGTGAACTCAAGTGTTACAGCTACGCAGGTGAATACTTCTCCAGACTCTACTGAACATATTAATTAGATTTTCACTTACTGTAGTGGAAGCTTAGAAACTCTTGTCACATTTAGACAACAAAATATAGTTGATTACAAACTGGAGCTGAGTCCCATCTGTTTCCATTGGAAACAGAAGTAGACATCACCAAAGTAATGAAAAAGTGGGGAATAAAAACCCTCTAAGAATTTTCCAACATATTGGAAAATAGATGACTAAATAAATAAATTCCTTATTAACTTCTATAAGATTATTCACCTGCTTAAATCAGACCATGTGCTTAAGTGTCTTGCAAAAGCAAGGCCTTATTGTCAAAGAAAAAAAAGAATCCAAAGTGATTTGCACAAAGTGAATCTTTAAAACACAAAGGCCTGAAGTACTTTCAGTTTTAATTTCAGTCTGTGGGCACCTGCATTCTCACCATCTTAACTCTTTCTCTCTTTTTTTTTTCTCTATAGCAACGTGTTCATTGTCGTTAATCATGCCGCTTTCAGAAATGAAAGATTTCCTAATTAATTAGCACTTCAGACAGAGATATTTAAATGCAATTACATATTCGGAGCTTTGGAGTTTTAAACAAGCCTGATTAAAGTTAACATTGAAGTTGACTCTGTTGAAATCATATGTGAAAATAGTAGATCAGTTTTTAGGTATTTTACAGGAGTCCCACACATTTTTAGG
>JANZLQ010000029.1:47175610-47206291 GCA_026212715.1 Elanus axillaris | reverse complement strand
ATTTTTAGGATGCAGCATTCCATATGTCTCTCAAGAGCCTAACTAATTCACTCAAAAAAGAAGGTCCCATTTATGGTTTATCAGGGATCAGCATCTGACAGAGGTGAATATTTAAGTTATTCTCCTGCAAAACACATGCTAAAGTCTAGTACCATGACTTCTGTTAAAGTTATTTGGGCTGGTTATAGTGCAGTTAAACTAATGACTAACTTATTGTAAGATGAATGTCAATTTGGAATAGCTTGAAGATCTAAATAGTAGAGATTGTGTTGCAAAACTATGTCTTTAAAAGACATTTTATCAAAAGCACAGACAGGTAAATGCATTTGAAATAAAGCTAGGAATCTGTAAATAACCAAATATGTGAAGTATCTAGGTGACTTTGGCCTTCTCAATTGTTTAAATATCATTTTTGGTGTACAAAGTTCCTCTGCTACTGCTTAACTTGGAGAGTGCATTGTGGATCTGAATTGTCTTTATAGGCAATTACCAGAATTGCCTTTCTAGATTGCTTATCTAGGAACCTTGGTAAATCCCAGTGTTTAAATGACTACTCCTGTTCCAGGCTGCTGCACTGCACCAGACCTGTGCCAGCAAAGGCTTTTTATATTTCATAACTCAGAAAGTTTGATTTGTCTCATCATGTTATTCTCTATATGAATTAATCAGTATTTCAAAAGCTACTGAGGCCCTGCTTATTCATAAAGTTAGCCATATTTACAACTTTATGAATTATTGAAATCAATTATATTTGATCATAATCAATTTCCATTATTTAAACCAATCTGGTCGGAGAAAAATGTCTTCTAGAACTGTGCAACTGTAAAAGAAATGTTCCAGTGTGGACTGGAGCATCTTTCCACCTTTCCCCTGCCCGCAAAACACATGGGAACTGTGAAGACCTTTGTACTGGATATCTAATCATCATATAATTTAGGTTGCTGTTGGTCTTCAGTATTTCCTAGGAAAACAATTTCCTTTTGTCAAGAAGTGACTGGAGTTAGAAGTTGCTTTCTCTTACCAATTTGTATTTTTAAACTCCTGTATCACCTGTTCACTTATTATCACTGTCCTCTGATCCTCTGATAACCATCTTTGTCTTTATGCATAGCAGAATAAATCCATGAAAAAAGTATTTTTCATCAGCATTTTTTCAAGACACTACACTACCTTCCTGTAGACCATCAAGGGCCATTGTAACATTTCATGCCCTGTCTGTGATAAATTGTTAGGGTGCAATCTGCAGTTACAAGTCAAAGCTATCATTTGAATCAATGTCAGCGTTAAAGTGCTATTGTCAGCCCCCACTAACAGCTCTGTTGCTTACTGGTCACAGCTCCTGTTTCCATTTATTATTTTGGCAGCTCAAAATAGGTGATTTTTTTTCCCTGAAAGCTGTGGGACACTGTACTGAAACAATTCTCTAATATTGATTTAGAAAGAGTACCTATTAGCTTTTGTTTTCTGTCACTGTGTTGTCTCAACACCTGCAAAAATTGCTTCTAATAACAGTGTATTTGATTCTTTGAAAAGCAGGGGTTTGGAGATAGGTTGGTCTTTCATTTCAAAATATGCTTTTTTTGCAAACCGAGTAATGATAGAAATATGCATTTTTAAATGGGTAGCACTGGCTGTTTACATTACAGTAGTATTCAGGTCCCTCAACAAAAAAATGGACCCCTTTGCACAAGGTACAGGCTACACACAAAGGAAGAACTCATACACACTCTGAGGTAGTTTTCATGTCATATTAGCCCTCATTTTAGCCTATTTTGCTCTATTTTTAACATTAGTTCTGATTTATTTTTATTATTATTAATAGTAGGAATGTAAGTCCTGGAACAGTCTATTAGAAATAAAATATTTCTGAGAGGCAATTAAGAATTAATGTTGCCACGTCTAAAATTGAGGCATTATCAGTAGCTTTCAGGAAAACAATCTGATGGGAAAAGACAATTGATTATAATTTTACTTCCTCCTCCCCCAAAATATTAAAAATCAAACTAGCAAAAATAATTAAAAGGACTTCATGTGTGCAAGCTTGTACCAGCATGGGTTTTTCATAAGCTGAAAGGGGATTTACTGGTCTGTGATGAGTTGTTAGGAGGTGTCATTTTTCATATAGATTCTTTCACAACATAAGCCAGTCTCTGTTGTCACTTAAATGCTAACCAGTAGCTGTAGCAGTTCAAAATGGCATTATTAACATTTATTTCTAAAGCTAGATGCTAAATGAACTTTGTTTTTGCTTCTACCTGTCTGTATTTCTAGCCACAGTTTGAATAATGGTAGAATAATTGGAATCAAAGGTGATAAGAAAATGAAAAGTAAAGAGAAATCAAGTACTTATGCCAATCAATCAGTAACTGTATATATTAGGTACAAATATAAATCTTCTCTTCCCAGAGATGATAGTTTAACTCATCCCGTAATGTATAATTCACATTTCAAAGTCTGTATAATATAAATTGGCTTTTATATTCAAAATACAAATTGGCTGTTGCTGACTTTCTTCGCTTGTTCTTCCTTGAAGTTGCATGAAGAATCTCAATAAGCACCATGTTTTAAAAACGTAAGTCTGGAGAGACAGAGATGCCACAGTGTTTTAGGGGTCTGAATTGTATACTCAGATGGAGGAGCTCTTTTCACTCTATGTAGGTTTTCTAGTAGAATGGGGCTCTGGGACAGGACACGGCGAAATAAGCAGTAGCATGAATATATGCCACTGCAGAATAAACCCTAAAAATATTCCAGAGGTACAGGAAATCAAAGGAAAGACTCTCATAGCTTTTGGTTGGCTTTGGATTAACGACTATCAACCTGTACCGACAAGATGGGATGCTGACCTACTGCCACGCCATTGGAAGAGCTGGGAACTCTGACCTAGTGGAGGGTAAAGGCAGTGATGTGAACATGCTGCTCATTTTGCTTGACTTGAGAAGGCCTACAAATATAGTTTGCCATTGTGGCAAACTAATTCAGGGCATTCTAAGAAGGATTGTTCACAGAAGGAGTGTTATCTCATCCTTTTTATACCATAATTGAGAAAACAGATAGGACGGTTGCAGCCTACACAGGTTATGAGGACGTCCTACATCTGCCTGCTTTGCAGATAAATCCCTTCAAGTAGGCTGGCATGGCATCCTAGATACTTCCCTGACCAGTCCCACAGGGATCCCTCAATATATTTAGCAAGGCTTGTTGGCTAGGTTTGGCTCATATCCATTTGGGGCCTTTCCTGAAAAACACAATGCCTATGGAGCTGTTGTACATACTTGTACTGTTCTGAAATGAAAGTGCCTATATTAGCCACTGGTAGGTTACATGTCTCTTCCACACCTCTCACATGAAATGTCACCTTAGTAACCGCGGATAGAATTTGGACAACTTGTCTAGAGTGCATCCAAGGGACCCCCACACTCCGGAAAGCAGGCTGTGGTGACATCTCCATTTGCTATACTGTGTCATCTCTTCATCCCTTTATGGAAAGACAGCGGGATGTTCCTTCAACAGGGATGCCTACCGGTTAGAGAGCAGGCTGCACGGGAAGTCATGCTCTGTGTCTACCTTCTTCTTCTCATAGCGTTGTTTAAAGCCTGAAGAACTGTGACCAGCTCTGTCTAAATTGGGACCAGGGATCTTGAGTGCTGTTTTTTTGTTTCATCTTCTTTTCCAGGGAATAGCTGGTAATATCTCTGGATTTTCTATATCATGATTCATCGAAAAGATATGTGATTTGTCCACTTGCAGGTGGAGGGGCTGGAAAGAAAGCATGCATTTTCCAGGTTAAAACCAGTAGCTTTTACCACTATTAGAGCTATACATTTTTTTGTTTTGTTTTAATGAAAGAAACTTCTTCCATAGTATAATTCACATAGGCAGATCATTTTAATGGAATTTCTGTGGGTCAGATGCTCTTTGTAGCTTCTGAGGAGAAAGATGGAAGAGTCACCTACTTGTTTTCATGGCATTGATGTTTATGGGTTATAAGAGACTGATGTTTGAATGCCTGAACTGCATAATGTGAACCAAGGACAAGACCTTGTTTCTCCCACATTCTATGTGTGTAGCAAGCACAAAATCACTTTTCCTTTTTTTTTTTTCTATGAAAATTCTCAAAATATATCAGAAGAAAGGCAAAAGAAAACATGTGTTTGACATCCCTCAATTGTTCAACACAATTATTTATCACATTCAGAAGGCTCTCATTAGTACATTAATTATGTGCTTGAAAGGTAAATATTTTTTATTTACTCTATACATGATCCAGAAAGTACAACTTCTTTCACAAAAATTATTTAATAGACATTTAAGAGAAATAAAACTCTGTTTGCAGAGGAGTTTCAGTATGAAACAGATTTATATAAATGAAATACATATGAAATAAGTGTTTCTTCTGCTTCTGCTTGCATTTGATGCATGGGCACGTTTGACTTGTGGCAGCCATCTGTAAACAACATTGTAATAACTCTTCTTGGGTTTCTGCTCATTGTGTTTATCAATATATGTACTTAAAGATCAGAATGTGCTTAAGTGTATCGCTGAATTGTAGATGTTACAGTGCAGGGTCTTGCAGGGAGTTTGGATCTGATTAATGCAAAGTTGCTATAAAAGCAAGGAAGTCAGTCACATTTAATGAACAATAGTTAGCCTACAGCTCCACCATCTATGCCTTCCTGCAAACATTTCTGGTATAAAATATCTGATCAAACTTGAAAAACGTCAGGCCAAAATTTAATCAAGAAGCTCAGAATTCTCCTTTGGTTAACTTTCCTGAATCCTAGGGAGTGTAGTTTTTAGAGGTGATCAGTGATTCCAAGTAGCAAAATGTTTTGGGTGCTCTAAATAGAGGAAACTAAGAAGCCCTTCCCAAATTTGAAGAGTATTTTGAGGATGTGCTTTATAAAAGCTCAGGTGTTTTCTGTAGCAGTTATTGATCCCAAACCACTGAACATATTTCAAATTGAAGAGTTTGTCATGTGCATCACAGTTTTTGTTAATTTAGTATAACTAGTTCATACGGCCAAGAAGATGCCAAGTCTGCCATAAGAAGAAATGTCACAGTGTGTCCCTTCTGATCACATGTGATGGGCATTTCAGTGGGAGCAGGACGTGTTGACAGTCCCACAGGGAAATTCAAGGGTTCACTATCAAAAGCGACTGCAAATGCTACTCTTGATGGCACCAGATCTACATACATATCCTCCTCTAAAAGAAGGGAAAATAAAATATTCTGGTTTGGATCATGTAAGCTTCTTTGGGAGGATTTACTTTTCTGACAAGTACGGAAAGGGCATGGGTAGTCCCTGCGTCACTTTCTTCAGAACTCTTGTGTTAAAGAGGTACCTGTCAGACATCTAACAGATGATAGCACCTGGGTAACTGTGTCTTGTGACAACGGTGTTTTCTGCTGTTATATCAAGTGCCCGCAACCTCTGCCAGTTCAATTCTGCTTGAGATAAAACTACCATTAAAGCTGTCTTGTACAGGCTTTGTTTGTAGTAACACCATGTTGACTGAACTTTGCTGAAAGACGAAGTCAAGTGACAAACCAGTCAAACATCAGCTATCTGTTGTTGGTACTCCTGCCAGAATGTGTCTTTCAATTGCCATGTTCTTCTGAGGCTTTGGGGAACATCTGGTGGTTTGAAGATTTGTCTTCTGGTCTAGTCTAATGTAAAGATATTGACGATTTTAGTTTCAGCACTATTTTGATTCACAGTGGCAGTTCATAATATAATTTTCAGCACATTAACCACCTATCTTGAAACTATTTTACAATTAATAGCCCTATAGATGAAATCAACAGGTTTTGACAATATTTTCCTTGTCCAGGATAAATACTCTTTACCTCCAAGAAAATTCATTGGCTTTGGTACATGCATGTTGTTGAACAAAAAATCCCACACATTAAAGAGATCAAAGGTGCATTCTGAATCAGACAAGCATAGGCAAGCCTGAGAATGACACATCAGTTCTGGTGGCCATAGCACCCAAAGGAACAATGTGACATTCTTTTACTGCCGAACCTGAAAGATAAGCTATCCATTTATAGCTGAGTCAGCTGGGGTAGCATTTGATAGAACTCAAACTTTAGAAAGCTCAGAATTTCATCTCTGAATTTTAATATGAAGACCCTTAGTTAGAATTTCAATATGCCATACAGAGTATTTTTCATGGCATTACTTTAAACTATTTCATGTATACCCTACTGCTTGTAAAAAAGAGCATAATCAGGAAATTATATAGAATTTATGAATGTGTACCTTTAAAGAAAAATATTAAGATATAGGCAAAATATTGAATGAAATTTTAAAAAAAAAAAGTTCATCAGACTAATCGTCAAAAACCAAAATACTTTTATCTCTAAGAGTGGCAAACAATGCATTGTTCTTCCCCTCAAAAATCCTCAAATCAAAACCAGGAACAAAATCCTCAACCAGCTGTGATAGAACGGCAGTAGGTCATTTAGGAATAGAAACGTTATATCCTTGTGAATATTTATTTTGCACATAAAGATTTTCAGAGCAATGACAGAAGAAGAAAATGTGTAATTTTTTGTTACTTGTACCTGAAATTTCTAAAATTTTTTCTTAGCAGATTTTTAGTAAATTTAGAAATTCTTCTGTTAAGTTAGAAAGAAAACTCCTGCCACCTGTAACAATACGTAACATTCTGTACTTTTATGAGAATTTGCATTTTAAATGAAAAGGAGGAGATTTGTAACAGTAATCATGACTAAATATTATTAGTAATGGAGAAGTACATTTTATTTTGTGAAAGAAAACAGTGGAAGTCGAAGAACAATAAGATATGTTTAGTACATATATAATTATGTCTTTGCTGATTCTTGCGTAATACACCACATACTTTGTTGTGCCAGTGGAAACAGTCATGTTGTGCTGTCTTTGCTCCTTCTAATTAGTAAAAGCTATCAAACAGAGCAAGGTAGATAGCTGAACTAGAAGAAATTGTGTTTGCTTTGGAGAGAAAAACTATGTCCTGATTAAGGGGTGTTTTGCTGAAATGAATGAGTCAAGGCCATTTTACTGAAGTGGTCTCACTGCTACCATGACCATGTTGTTTTCAGAACCAGAGATGATCTCTCCACATGGGCTGTGAACAGCCTGTGCCAGTGTACACCTGGATATAGCACAGACACCCTTGTGCTGCTTTGTAGCCCATGAAGTTCATGCTGATAGAGTCAAAAGCATTCATGATACGGTGCATATGATAACTTACAGCCCAGACTATCAAATGGAACAAGTTGCACCCTAGACTCCCTTGACTCTGTTGACTAGCTATGCATTAAATATAAAGGCTGCTTAGGCTTATTTCTTTCTATGTTTATATTTTCACTGCAGATGCCTCCATTAAATCAAATAGATTTGCTTGGCCTCTCTTTAGTCATTGTTTGGGGTGACACTCTTCTGACTTGGACTACAAGCTGTGTCATTCTTCAGGGTCTTCTGTGAATCTTTTCCAAAGCAGAGATGCTAGCTGTAAATGTCATGGGCACGATTCAGCTAATACAGTATAAATATTTCTAATTAAGACATCCATGGTTAAGTGGGGGAAAAAAAAGACCTTACCGTGATAGGCCAGAGGAATCCCACCCCTAGAAGTGCCCTTTTTCTTCCCACTGACAAGAAACAGACTTACATGAGATGTTGATCTTTGTTGCAGATACGTTAAAATGAGATTCAGTTTTCCAAATGCAGATATTTGGTACAATTCAAGAACCACAACTCATGTGCTTGGCCTATATCTTGCTCTGCAAGAGGGCTTATGTTTCTTGTAGGTCCAGTGTAGTTACCAGTCATATGAAGATGTCTCTGATATTCCAGAGCATCTCAAGCAGCACTAGTTGCCTATATTTAGGTCATTCAGTTATAAACCTGAATCTATTCCAGATTGTTTTAAAAAGTGTTTTTGGCAGTGTTTCACAAAGCAAAAAGTCTTCCCAGTTTACCTTTGCATTCTTAAACACTACATGAGAGGTTAGGGAAATGTGCATCTTAGCCTTCTTTCTTTAAAAATTCACCATCTGGATTTTTTTAACTACCTTTTTGCTGTTCCTAGAAACTTTGCTTAAAGGGACAGTCAAGAAATATCATCTGCTGTAGTTTATTATCTCTATTCTTTAGGTCAATTATATGAGGAAGAGAATCTTCCAGCTAAGAGCTTTAACCTTTGCAAACCACTTTATATTTATTTATTTATTTATAGAAATAAAATTTGAGTTTAATTCTTTTCAGAATACATTTAATTGCCCAAATGCCCTTTCATAACAAAGGGAAATGCCATATAATTATTAGAGATTCAAACCAGAAATATATGCTTAATCAAAAGTAGATATTCTGTGTGTTGGTCTTTTAAATAAGATGACGACAATGGCAAACGATTAGTTAATTATGATAAGAAAATTATATCTAATCTCTACTGATTTGTGAGAGTGTGATGCTGGTTAATTCTTGGTCTGTGTCATTAACAACCTCCTTAAAGGTGACGCTGAGCTGCTGTCTTGTAATATCATGGCTCTTGCCCCACCAATTTCTGCTAATTCTTATTTTATTGAATTAAATTTTGTATTACTAGTACACTTATTCACAAAAGGTGACCTAGAAATTGATTGTCCCCTCTGCAGGGCTCTATATATCTTTGTAACAGCACCCTTGACCCAAAGTCTTGTCATCTCCACAGACAGAGAACTAAAGCTCAGATAAATTAAAATATCCATAAGGTTAGTCAAAGTGCATGTAGACAGCTCCCAAATTAACTCAGTGTCTTTTAATTTAGATTCAACTTCTAAAAGTCTTCTTGCCAGCCCCACTTTAGATCTGACAGAAGTTGCTTGAATTATTTAGGCTCTTATTTAAAAGAATATTTCTTTTTTAGTGTAAGCTGGACAGCTGGCTAAGCTTAAACCATTAAGATGCTGAGAGTTCACGTCCACCCAAGCCAGACCTTACTCCAAAATATCTGACCATCGTGAAAGCCACCCCTTCAGATCCAGGAAAGAGATCTTGCAAAACATTTGTCTGACAGCAGAATTTCTGCTCTAGTTGCTTGATGTGAATTGCTGGGCAAGGGTGAAAGACCAAGAGGGAGAAATAATCAGAGAAACTTATTCTGTGGGTCCAGAGACAACGCAGCTGAGGGGAACCCTCCCACTCACCCAGCAGGGAGGTGGTGACAGGAGGGGAAACTGAAGTCAATTAGGTAGCAAGACTAAACCTAAACTCAGCCACCATAGCCAAATTAGAGAGATTAATCAAGACTTCAGTGATTATCAGCAATACCATGCTTGTTTTGACTCACATCAGCCATTGAGAGATCATAGGACTGTTTCTGTATTTAACTGCAAGAGAGAGAGATACACAGTTAGTTTTAGGTTGTGAAATCTAGCCAGACAGGTTTTAAGATATTTTTAAAATCAATGTAATAATAATAAAAGAAAATACTGCAGGCCTGGAAATAAATTCCAAACTAAGAATAGAAAAAAAGCCAAACAAAAAAATGAAAATAACAGCACCCGTCATAAACTTCCCTTTCTGGAAATAAGTATTTGAATCCAACCAGGGTATGGTATCTCTGCTATTTTAGGCATGTATACTAGGATCAGATTAGCTGCATTAATTAGAGCAGAAACATGAACTGGATGCCTTCTAAAAATAGTCTTTTACCTGATATTTCACTAGAGTGAGCTGCCCTGAGTCACAGCAAGATTCTCTATGTGTATTTGCTGTGTTCAGCACTTCCTGAACACTTTTGTCTCTCACCTGTGACTTCTTTGTCTAATAGACGTGATATACTGAATTGTAGAGTTATGAGAAAACCATCCTAGATCTCTGTCCTGATTTTATGTGTCTTTTAGCTTTCTAGTATCATCTGAGTAGCTTATGGTATTGGACTTATATACATACATGTAGAGAAGTATGCATACATACAGATGCAAACACACATAGCACCACATAATAAAATAGAAATTGTAAGTACAAAGTAAATATTTACCAATAATTTTGTGGATATAAGTAAATATATATATTAATCTATTCATATAGTCATACATATATAAGCATACAAATATACAAATATATAGAGATGGGCCCAGCGTTTTGCCCCAGCTGGATTTTACCATCTGTCTACAGAATGATAAAAAAATATGTGAGAAACGATCACTTTTAAGATCTATGTAAATTAAAGTCTATGCCCTACAAAACATTTATAAGGGTTTTAAGATTATATCTAACAAAATTTATTAGCAATCAATTTCCTCCCTTTTTGGTTTTGCCCTACAGAAGTGTCTGGCTTGTGTGACTGATAGCCACTGGCCTTTAAAGCAGAGATTACAAGGGAAATAAGAGATTAAAATATTAGCATGTTTGTTTATCTCTTAGCTTTTTACTGCTATTAGTTTTGTCATTTCAGATGGCATAAATCTGACAAGCACAATGAGTTTTCCATCAATGCCAAATTCAGTGGCAAGTGATCCCATCAGCACAGAATTATTAGTATTCTGACGTTTTTATTAGGACGTAGCTATACTAAATGTGTTATCAGTTTCAAACTTCCTTAATAGGAAAAAAACCCAACAGCCAAACCCAACAAAACAACATTCTTTATGCTGTATTTGTTTGCTTCACTCCCATTTTATTCAGGAACATTATGGTGCAAGAGCCCTAATGCACTTGAATATTTTGGCAAAGCCTTGTTGTGACTATTTATAGTAAGTTACCTTCATCAAATCATTTTACAAATGTCTGCACAGAGATAACAGACAGATGTCTTCCAGTTTGAGACTGAATGGCATCATCCATGGCTGCTGGACAACCTTGACTATCACTGTTATCTGTCAGATGCATTTCTGCCACTTGTCTGTTTTTTTCGCAAGCCTTCACTTCTATTTTGAATAATGAAATCAATGAATTGTGTGATACTCTATAGCTCAACAAAAGCACTCAATTGTGTGGTGTTGGGCACAATGTTGGCATCACACCTCTCTGATACGCACAGAGATAAGTGCTTCCACCACCCTTGAAGACATCATGTGTAATCTCTGCTGTAACTTCCACCAGACTACAAGATACAAAAATGAGTTCAAAAGTTATGCCAGCTTCTTCTAACCTAACATAAACATAAACTAAATAATATTTCTGATGGCCAATATGAACTCATTAGGAGAAGGATTTATCCTAATGGTTGACCAATTGCACAGAAAGGAGCGTTTACCGAAAAAACTTCAATGTTACTAATACTACAGATGACCCCAGTACATCCGGTCAAGGACTGAGACATCGCTGTGTCAAGTACTGCAACAGTCGAGAAACATAGACCTGAGCAAAGTGGATGGAGGATATGATGAAGATTTTTTTCTTTCACTGCAAATTGCCAGTTTGCCTAAACCAAGTAATTATGCTGGTTTTGCTAATCACAGCTTTTCTCAAGATTTTTAAATATTGGCTTTTTTATAATGGCAATTTGGAATGTAAACTAACAATTAATGACAGTAAAAATATACAAAAAATATAGAAATGCTTCAGTTACTGCAAATCATCTGTTAAAACATCTTTTAGTATGTGCATATATCTGTAAAATTAACTTTTTATCCTGATTTTGGAATAAATTGTTTTGAAATTGTAAATATTTCCTAGGGTAAAAAATTAGTTAGCATGCACCTTTATAAGTCAGTCCCTACCAAGAACATTTCACAATTCTTCCTTATAAATTTTTTAAATATTTGTAGTCAAGGGCTCAACCTGGTTTCTGTGAAATAGTTACCCTGGAAAATTTTGAATATATTCTCATTTCTACAGATAACATTTTTCTGTATGTGCTTGTTAGAATTACATGTGTATATATATATGCAGATTTCAATATTTGTGCACAGAGTCTTAATTTCATTGGTAATAGAAGTATGTGAGGAGAAAAGCTTAAGCAAATATTACAGAAAGTCACAGTTATATAAAAAGGCTAGACAATTACAATAGAACACTGGCATCATGTTTTATTAAAATATATAAACTAGTGATTTTGCATAATAATTTCTTAATCTTATTTATAATTCCTGCTTTTGTACACATTGCTCAGATTTTTTTAAACTTCCATACAGATTCAATTACATGCAGCTCAGTAACTTAAGATGTACCAAGGAATTAGATAAAAGTTTAGTAAACAGCAGCTGAACATTACAATATAAGAAATTTGTCTTTTTAAAAAAAATCTAACAAAAAAAAAACTTGTTAGTTCTCCTTGGAACTATTTTGAAAAAAAATATCATTAATTGATTGCATTTATTTTTTCTTAAAATTTAATCTTTGTAATTCTGATTTCTGTCTTCAGATTGGCTATTATTATTAACCCTCTCCTGCTGAAGGATTTTCAGTTGCTACTGATCGTTGAGGTTCTCACTGAATAAAGCTTAAGGTCAGTGTTAACTGTATGACCATATCCATGGGTTTAGAACACAATAGATCCATATTCAGTCTAAACTCACTCGGTATGATAAATTTCATGATGGCATGATATGCACTCAGCTCTCTTGAGTTATACCACCTCATGGTCTGACATCGCTCTTTCTCAGTAAAATGAACTATATCATTTTACTGGTAAAGCCCAAATTATGGAAAAGAACATGCTGAAAGGAACTGGAAAATGAACTGGAAACTGATCCAACAATAAAAACAAGTTTCTACAGTTAAGTACAAGTTTCTGCATAGTTTAATGCTCTCTTTTATAGATTCATTTGGTCTATCTGTTGCTCTGAGTCATTAAAGATCTTATTTGTCTTAAGAGTTGCCCTGAGTTTGATTTTTCAATCAAGCTGCAGCTTAGTGAGAGTATCTCTTCTGTCTAAATGCCATCAGCACATGTCATAAGTCACAGTATTCTGCATCCCCTCCTAAATTTTTGGACAGCACAACAGTAATAGAGATAGTTATCCAAGGCAAGATGACATTTCATGCAAGAAATGGTTCAGTACATACAGGCCATGATCTTTAACAAAATACAGGAAAAAAAAAGATGCTTTAGGTACTGAAGTTAAAATAATAGAAAAGGGCTTTGTGAAAAAATTGAAAATTATGTTTTTCTTACAGCTATCATATGATCCACACTAGAATGTATTCAAGTTATTTAAAAGACCTTTGGCAAAGATCTGTATAATTTGTGTCAGAAGGCTGTGAATTAGAATTGTATAATTCTATAGTTGGAGGGGGTTTGAAGACATGTGAACTCCATCCCTTTATTTCAAGGCAGGATTATACCTATGTCGTTTGCGACAGATGATAAATGCATCTTCAGTTATGGAGACTCTATGGCATCCAGGCCAATTAATTTCCCTGTTACATTATCCTAACCTCATTATTTCTTATTGTAGGAACTATGGACGTGGAGGAAAAATTATTCTCTTCTCTGTTCAGAAGATTCTGTGCATCTGAGGACTGTTTTCATATATTTTATAAATCATCATTCATTTTATAACTTCAGTTTCCTTAGATTTCATCAACAGTTTTGTTTTCTAGTTCAATCATTCTTCATTATATCCTTGGTTCTGTCTGCAATGGACCCACATCTTTCTTGAAATGTGAGGCCCAACATACCAGACATAGTATTCCAACTGATTTTTTTTCTTTACTCTGGAGAGAGGAAGACAAATTTATCAGTAAGATTTAGTTTCAGATTTGACAGTAGGTGTCTTTTAGCCTGTGCTAAATCATTCATATTGACCGTACCAGCTAGGTATCTGTTCTTGATAAAGGGAGCATAAGAATCCAGTGATGTGAAGACAAAGGTAGATACCTAAATTAAGTGTTTTAATCTGTAGCTTAATGCCCTCAACATGAGCAGAGTGTAATCATATTTATATGCGGTTCCATAACATTTGCCCTTTTTTTGCAAGGGTATGGCATTGTCCCTTGTTTTCACCTTTGATTCACTGTAATCCTTAGATCATTTGATATGGAACTGTGCTCCACAACTGTTTTTCTATGTTAGAGCTGTGTAGCTACTAGGTCTTATATGCTGCACTCTACTTCTATAAATGACATTCTTTTTTTTTCAGGCCATTGCTCTAGTTTATCAAGATCATTTTGAATTATAATCCTATCATCCAACACACTCACAGTGCCTTTCAGCTTTGTGTCAGCTGCAAATTTAATGAGAATACCCTATATTTTTTCAATCAGGTTATTAATGAAATAATCAAATAGTAGCAGACCCAGGAAAACACCCTAGTGAAACATCACTCAGCATATTCTGATAACTAACCATTAATGATAACTCTTTGAATATGGATTTCCAACAAGCCTAAATTCTACCTTTGTTCCAAAGGCCATAGTATTCAGACAATACATAATTCTCAAGGAATATCTTCCACTGGTCTGAGTGCTCTGTACGCACACGTACGGAAGCGCCTCAGTTAGAAATGAGCGATGACTGCCTCTGGGCTTACTACTGCTGATCATAGTAAGGTGACTAAGTCATCTTTCTTTTACAGCAATTAGCATGACTCAGTTTTCTGACTGCACACTAGCTGGCATCTCCATATGAGGATGAATAATGCTCTTCTTTGGCTTAGTACAAGGAGGGCTCCCTAGGATCCTTCAGCATCATGAGGGTTAAGCCCCTAGGTGCCTAATAATATTAGTAGTAGTAGTAATAATAAAATTATTATTATTATTATTATTATTATTATTATTATTATTATTATTATTATTATTATTTCATTTTAGTGCGTTAAGAACTGAAGTATTATGCAGAATGGGGATGTCACTGCTGAATACCATCCGTTTTTCTTCCAAAAAGCAAGCTGTACTCCATGTGCCTATCCCAGAAGAAAATTGCTGAACCAATTCTGGACTGGAGTTGGTTTATGCTTTCTTATATGACAGCTTTAAGTGGCTCCTGGAGCAATAAATGAAATGTGATGGAGAAATAAGTGACAAGTCTAGCTGGTCTGCCTAGCTGTCTTGTGTTCAGAGTGACTGGCTCTGTTGACTAAGTAGTAGATATAGATCTGGCTGTCACCACGCACACACACACAAAAAAACCCTCCAACAAAGCAAAAGCCAATAAACCCCCTAACCTTCTTTTGAGTAATTTTCATAGGATTATATCAAAGAAGATGCAGTTTTCTTTTACCTTTGTAGGTTACAGTGATAAATGTGTGGTATCATTTGGAAAATAATGTTGTAAGTTGGATAACTGTACACATGGGTTATCTGCAATGCTTACTGATATGCCAGGGTCTGAACTAGGAACTTGAAGAAGCGAAAGCTTGTTTAGTGATAGTGAGAACTGATGAATCAATCTATATAAAAAAAAATAATTAAATTCTGTCCATTATTATGAAAAAAAAAAGCTGAGTCCTTGATAAAATTATCACAAAATAACACTGCTAATATTGAGAAGGAATTTCTAGATTTCATGTGTGACAGCAGAGAGAGTTAAAATATGAAGTCTAAAGCTAAGCTACCAACTGATCTGAAAATTCTATGTCTTCACTTGCAGGGATGATTTAACATGGGATATAAAGATAATAAATGATGCTTCCCCATTTCTGTCTGTCCTGCTCTTACACAGGAGCTCAGTGCCCCTTTATTTTGGCTGCTTGTGATGTAGCTGCTGAAGCACTTACTACAGCTTCTCACAACAAAATAAACTGGTACAAAGTGGATAAGCAGCTACTTTACAAGCATCTAAGATGTCTCTGCAGTGGTATCTATAAGAACCTTTGCAAGTGTCAATATTTAATCTGTCCCTAGTCATTACTAAGGGCTCAAAAAACTCATGTTTGGAGTGGATTGAGTAGAGAGTTCGGTAGATTTTACAAATAGCTATACAGAAGTACATCATCATTGCTTGTCCACATTTTAAAAGTCTTCAGGTCCTAGTGGCAGAATCGTTATCTTCTATCTACAGACATGAAACTGTACTGTGTTTTGGCCATGCGCTAAAAAAAAAGGGTGTAGTCAATCTAATTAATCACAGGGGTTGCAGCCTCAAAGACAGCTACAAACAGATGCAGTGTACATATCTATATGCATATTTATGCATATGTAACTATTCTGAACACATTTCCGAATCCATTCCTAATACCAAGGTATTTGATTCAGAGCAACTGTTACCAACAGGACTGAAGAAAACTTAATTGGCTAGAGATGCCCAACTTATGCCCCAACCAAATTCAGAGTTTTTAAGCTCATTATTCCCTGATATTACATCTTTGTATCACAAATTTGATTTATTATATACTGTACGTGAAACTACCATTTACATTGCAATAAGAGGAGATCCAAATATGCAGACAGCTCCCTTTAGCTAGGCATCTCTGTTGTTACCTCTGTATCTGTATTCAGGGGATGTTACTAAGGTGCATGTAAGAATTTGCTGAATATTATTGATAGAAAGTTTTCTTGGGTAGCAAACACAATTTTCAAAGGAGTTCTTTTAAATTTTTAGTACCCTTTGTGTTTTTTCCCAGGCATGACATTCATGCTTGAATGAAGAATTCTATTCAACCTGCAGCCACCCACCTGACTGATCAGCTTGCTCAAAGAAACAACAAGAAGTGATACAGATCTAGTAGAAAGTTAAATGGCAGAAAAATCAAAGTTACAGTAACTCCCTCAGCTAAGTGATTTGAAAGGGCAAAGCTCCTTGGCTCTCTGCTAATAATTAATTTAATGTTATTTCTAGACTTTGTACAACTTTGCGCTGTTCAAGATTTGTTTCCAAGAGCTAATAGGTGACAAAGTAAACCTTTGAAAATAGTTGATGGGGAAAAAAGCAAAAACCTGGAGTTAATATCATTATAAGTCTGCTTGCAAACATTATATAAAGTTCAGTAGCAGCATTGTTTTTGAAATACTATACTGGAACGAATAATTTTCTGTGGGAGAATATCATTTTAATAGAGACCTGAGAGACTGTTCATTATGCTCACCCTGAAAATGGAGGGCTTTTCCCAACAGTGCAAGTTCTATGTTTCATCCAAATTAATTTTGAAAGTGTCAAGTAGTCAAGCTGCCAAGACCCTCTTGGTGACTCCCTTCTCAAGCTGAAGAGTTGCAAATGACTCTCATGGTTTAACCCCAGCCAGCAACTAAGCCCCAGGCAGCCGCTCACTCACTCCCCACCACCCAGTGGGATGGGGGAGAAAATCAAGAAAAAAAGTAAAACTCATGGGTTGAGATAAAGACAGTTAAATAGGACAGAAAGGAAGAAAATAATAATGGTAATAATAAAATGACAATATCAATAATAAAGGAATTGGAATATACAAAACAAGTGATGCACAATGCAATTGCTCACCACTCACTGAGCGATGCCCAATTAATTAGCTCCTGAGCAGCGATCCTCCACATGCCAACTGCCCCCAGTTTCTATACTAGACATGACGTCCCATGGTATGGAATACCCCTTTAGCCAGTTTGGGTCAGCTGCCCTGGCTGTGTCCCCTCCCAACTGCTTGTGCCCCTCCGGCCTTCTCGCTGGCTGGGTGTCAGAAGCTGAAAAATCCTTGACTTGGTCTAAACATGGCTTAGCAACAATCAAAAACATCAGAGTGTTATCAACATTCTTCTCATACTGAACTCAAAACACAGCACCGTACCAGCTGCTAGGAAGACACTTAAGTCTACCCCAAATGAAACCAGGACAATGTCAGAATATTGATATTTCAGGTTGGGTTTTTTTCCATTTCTGTGTTTCATTGACTGATAAAGCATACACCTTTTCATACAAAGGGAAGGACTTTAATGTCAGACAGATTCAGATTACAAAACCAAAAATGCAATATAAATACAAGTAATTAAACACTGAAGTCTCTATCTAAATGGGGTGGAAGACAGTCTCTATAAAAGAATTACTTAACTAGATCAAAATTAGGAGACTGAAAACCAGGATGGATTTTTACTAACTCCTGAGGAAGGCCCAGAAACTTTTTGGGAACATGCCAGTTAGCTCAGGACAAGATCACTTGAGGGAGAGTTTTAGTTAATGATATTGAGAGTTAAGATCCACTGCCCACGAACATTCCCAGGCAGTGTTTAATTTACAGCTATGAATGTCATCACTACATCTTTTTGGTGCTCGCACTGTAGTAGAGGTCAGATTAGATTAGTTCATTCTCTTTTCTGAATCTCAGAGCTGTGATACCCAATTCCTAATGGAGATCACCGTGGAGCTGTCTTTGAAAATCTGACCCTATCAAACAGCATTGTGAAGTGCTGAGAGTTTTTCTTAGAAGAAAAGCCATACTGAACAGAATCTGAAAAAAGAGACTTCAGAGAAAGGCAATTTAGAGAAAAAATATGGTTTATACAAGTGGTAAATCTCAAAATGCTACAGCTGTTGGTTTATCTGAGTTTTCTTCCATTTCAAGCCTCTTTATCAGCGCTTCCTTTCCTTCATGCAGCATTTGATGTACAACAGCGGCATTTTTGATGTCAAAGTCATTGTTTTCTTTAAAATAAGAACAATTATTTGCACAATGTTTTCTTATGGTCCACCCTGAGCCAGGAGAGGCTGGATATATGAAATGTCAAGTAACCTAATATAATGAATGGAGAATCAGTGAGAAGGGAAAAAAGTTGCCGTAGCTAAGATGCAGGGTTACACACCATGTGGACAGCTTTGTGGATTACTCTGCCACGTGCACAACCTTGAGGATAACACCAGGCTGGTTGTAATACAAGAAGCACAGTCATGATTGCTTAGAGGTGAAGTTTTTATGCAGCTTAAAAAAAAAAAAAAGGAACAGATTAGGCAGGAAGAGGTAATACAGGCAAAATAGCAATAAGAAATTAAAGCTTTGTATTTCTGGCTAGCTGTTAGCGAGGTCAAGAATACAAACCTGCACCATTCTCAAAGTACTTTAATTAGGTGTCTCTCTTCACTAATTTATGCACCCTTGTTCAATCTGGATACAACTAAGGGAGCACTGTTAATATTACTATTACTATTATTATTATTATGATTATGCATTATTATTAAAACAATAGCAACACAACACATTGTTGAGTTACAAGTTTCAAGACTTTTAAATTACATGAAATGCAGTTTACAGTGCTGCAGACTGAAGCACTTCTGCTGTTTTCATACTACCCACCTTCCAGATTTTAATTTTTTAATTAAATTAAAAATTTCCCCCAGGAATCTGGGGGAAATATTAATAAATAAAAATTTTAACATTTAAACTCTTTTTTAAACAAGGTCTGTCTCCATCTGTTCCATTACAACTCTTACACTAAAACCCTAACAACCTCTTCTAGCTACAAGTTTTGAATAAAAAAAATGACCACATAAAGAACAGATTAAGTTTTAGATAAAATTTAACCCAGGACAGAGAAAGACAGAGATTTTTAATGCTCATTCTTGTTCTTGCAAACACTTGTACTTTATTTTAAGAGTAATAGTAATCTCATTAAGTTCTTGTATGCTTACTATGCTTGTAGGAAGTAAGAGACAAATGCAAAGTAACACAACGTTTGGTAAACAAAGAGATAAAGAGAAACAGAAATTCAGAATGACCCCTTGTTTCTTAGCATCCTTTCAGGACAAGACTTTATCCATTGGGGACATCCCACCTGCTAACCCTCCTGCAAGCACAGAAACTGAAAGAAAGAAAAACTGTAGAGGTTTCATTCAGAAAATTCAATAAGCTTGGCTAAGCTGAAAGGAAGCTTTCACTGCTCCCTTTATTCATTTCCTGGCTTTTTTTTGTGTGTTTTTTTTTTTTGTGTTTTTTTTTTTTGTTTTGTTTTTGTTTTTGTTCTTTTGCCATTATCTTTTTCTATACACTCCAGAAAATAGACTTTCAACAAGAAGTTGTTTTATCAAATAGTAAATACACAGGATCTGCCATTTTTACATCCCTGTACCTTCCTAGTTTACCTGACAAAAAGAACTTGCACTTCTGGGTCTGAGCACGGTGGCAGTTACAACCATCTATTCACATATTTCACCAGACTGCTCTGGAAGGACTGTAACAGCACCTCTCTGGCATGTTAACTCGTTCTGAAGTGACAGATGAAAACTAATTTATACCTAAATTTCTTTAATTTTGTTTTCCCAGGCAATAAAAATAATGTGCCCCTTGTAAGGCTGTCTGATCTATTTACACTTCTATGCCATTATAACAGTATTTCCATATATAATAGATCTGGTTTTTACCTATTATTTTTACTGAGATAGTGTCAAAAATCTTAGACTAATGCTTCCTTGTACAAACCAAAGGGTAAGGCAGCATTATCAAGGGTAAGGGCTTCTCCAGCTGAAGCTCAGAGACCATAACGGAGACAGAAAAAGAAAATGAAGGAAAGAGGATATCTTGGGCAATAATTAGACTTAATAGTCCTGCAGCTACTCCAGTTGCATAACTTAAGTGTTTTGTAGACATCACAGAATAACTGAATTTGAGGACAAATTATCCCTAAATCTGTACTCTTACAGGAGCTTTTGTTAGCCAAGGGGAAAGTGTGAGGATAAATAAGAAAATATTTGTTTGAAAATCTATCCACTGAATGGCATTTTTTTTTTCAATAGGGGTACATTGGAGCAGGAAGTTGGCCTTTATTTAGAAGCAAGCATGGGGTAATGGTGCATATGAAAAGCCTGGAAAATTGAAGCACCCAGCTTTGGCTTAATGCAAAAGAACCAGGAAATTAGGGAGTTAGGAGCACTTAAAAGGGAAATGGCATGGAAAGATGATGAAAAAACTTGTTATAGGAACATTTAGGATGGATAATACTAAAAATGATGGTTGTCTTTGAGGCAGAAGAAAACAATATTGCAGCCTTCAAGTAGAGAAATAAAGGGAGCTTGGATAGGAGCTGTTGCAGTCAAAGCAGAGGCCTGTGACACCTATAAATTATAATTGTGTTAATAAGGATGTAGTTACTCTTAGCTTGCCTTGAATTGAGATACATGTTTAGTAAAATACTGGAAACAGCAGTAGTATGTAAGCATTTTGTAAGTGTTATGGCATGGGCAAACACAGTGTTTAAGCATGTTTACAATAAGTATGTGAGCAATGTGAGTAATAAGGGGGCAAGAAAGGATTTGTGTAGTTGCACTTAAGAGGCATAGGAAAGCATGTAAACAGCTACCACACAAGTAACAGAGTTTGCAAGACAAAGAAAAGAGTAAGATAAGCACAAAGGACAGCAAATAGGAAGGACATGCTGTCCATTAAACAAAAACCATGACTAGTAAAACCCAGAACAAGAAAGAGAGCCCTGGGAACAGATAGAAACCCCCATTTCCCCCCACTGGGTGGGGGAAGAGTAGTATAAAGCCACATGAAAAAGGAAAGAAATTTGGGAAGATGTCTGGTTTTGGTTTGACTTACTTCATCAAAGAGCTCTCAAGCCTAAACACCTTGGCCTGGGAGACCAACAACCATCAAGGGCTGTGGCCATCAGCACTACACAGTGTCAGTTCCATGGTAACCTACAATCACAGCTAACTTGCAGAGAAAGTGTTAAAGGCTAACAGTTTTACTGATAAGTACAGATAGTGATTAACCATTATGACAAAGTGTGCTGCTAATGAATGAATCTAGCAAAATTTTCTATAAAATTTGAAGCTGATCTATGTCTTCTAAAAACTTTTCTTGTGGAAAAAGTTTCCTAACTGATAAATACTTATACATACATACAAAAATATATTCAGTTACAACACTAGTGACTGGATGGCTGTTTCCAGTCCCTGGGAACTGGAGGATTAGATGCTAATATTGACTTTGCACAGGTGACAAACAGAAGTTCTGGAAATACTAAGCAGTTATTCATGGTACTTTGGCTTTGTTCAAAGTCATCTGTGATTATATGCTGTACTACATTTGTGTATCCACTTGTCCAGACTGGGAGTCTTATAGAACTTGCTATAGCTCCTATGCGATCTGTGCTTCCTTTACAATAAAGACAGTAGACACAGTTTTCACTTTGATATGTATAAGACAGTCAATAGATGTGTTGAGATCTGAGAGCTCAGAACTTAGTGGTTTCAGTTTAGACATGAACACAGGGAGCATAAAGCAGAGTAAGGAATTTATCCAAGTTTGAGGATCAATATAGTAGTACGTGCAGGGAAAGGGAAAGGGAAAGGGGAAGGAAAAAACCACAAACTTCAAGATTTTCTGTAAATATAGTAATAATACTAATCATCTGTATTCCTACAGGCACAGGTTTAGAGTGAAAATCCAGGAATTTTCAGGTGTTGCTATTAAGGTTAGCAAATTATTGAATTACAAGGTAGGGATTCGAAGAAATATGAAGCATGTTCTGAGTGCCAAAAAAGAAACCAATAATACTTCAGACATATTAATAAGATTTCTAAAATATGAACTAATTTTGGATCTATTCCTCCTGGGTTTGATTCAAAGCTTCCATTGATTTCACTGAATTCTGGACTCGGGTTTCAAGTACCCAGTATCAAGAAAGTAAGTTTTGTCATTTTTCACTATAAAGGAACAAAGATTGTGACCAACTCAGAAGCAGAGATATAAAGGAGAGTTCACATTTTTTAGACTTGACTAATCAAATCTAATTATATAGAAGATGACATTTTCATCTTACATCCAATTTATTTAACTAGACAGAAATCTCTCTGCCATGTTAGAAGCAATAATTGAGGACTAAAATACATTTCCACATTTGCACTAAACAAGAATGGTCAGCTATTTCTTAATGTGTTAAAATAACATGGCAGTCAATATGGCTTAGGAATAAAAGAAATTCTTGGACCAGTAATAGTGAATAAGATGTGACATATAATTATGTACAACCTGTATCTTACAAAATACTTCAGAAAGTTTGTTTGTTTGATTGCTTACTTGCGTGCTTGCTTTTTTAACAGAAGAGAAGACACTATCATATGATGAAGGAAATATGAAATCTCTTCTTTGACTGATTTATTGTACTTGGAAAATTATGTTGCTTTTCCATGCTACTATTTCTCCCATCATTGTCTCTTGGTTTATCCAATTACTTTATACACCTTTATAATAAGGATTTTAGCTTAGTCTTTTATTTTCTTTTTTTTTTAATTTTATTTTGAGTTTTCCTACAGAATCTAAGAATTTGAGGAACTGATCTCAATGTGAGCTCATAGAAACTACTGATTCATGCAATAATTGTTTCATAGACAGTTTTGTGATAAATTAATGATAAAACAATTTCATGATAAATTGTAATTCAGATACTTAAAGATTATTCAACGTACATGAAAACAGAACTTCACAGAAATAAGCATTCACTGTATAGCTACTGTTAAAGCAGAGTGGGACAAATTAAATGGGAAAGCATCCCAACAAAAGAAATTATCAGTGGAGTTAATCAATCATTGCTTTAATTTGTTTATTACACTTCACCAACAATTTCATTAGAAAAAAAATAAAGAAACACTGCCAAGAATTAATTTTAAAAAGGCAGAAAACAGAGAATTTTGCACGAAGACAGATTTGCATGCAAAAACTACCCACAGGGTTCATAGCTGATGACATACACATACTTTAAAACTATCTTTGGGGAAAAGCAAAAGTGAGAGAAGGGGAAGGGAAAGGAGAAAGGGAAGAGAATGGGGAAGGGAAGGGGGAGAGGAAGGGAAGGGAAAATTATTCCCAGCAGCCAGCTGCAAAGAGTAGCAGTGGTGTCCCCAGAGAAACATAGTCCTCTCAGCATTGCCTCCAGTGCATCAAGTGCTGACAATTAAGATGCCTTTGATAATATTGCTAGTTCTGGTGCAATGGTGGCCAAGCCCCCCCCACCTATAAAAGAAGCCCCAGGGAAGCGCTAGCAGCTGGAGTGGGCAAACTGCCTGCTCAGCATGGCAGCTGCTGTGCAAGGAGGACACTGTAACTCTGCCGCCTGGACCAGGGAGAAATTGTTCGAGACTTGCTGCTCCAGCTAGATGCAAGTCTATGGGGCCTGATAGGATTCACCCCATGGTACTGAAAGAGCTGGCTGATGTTTTCTTGGGACCATTAGTTTTCAATGGTCTTGGGAGTCTGGAGAGGTCCCAGTCAACTGGAAGCTGGTGAATGTTGTCCCAGTTTTCAAGAAGGGTAAGAAGGAAGACCCTGGTAATTACAGGCCTGTCAGCCTCACCTCAGTGCCTGGTAGAATTATGGGAAGGTTTTTCTGGGAGTTATTGCAAAACACTTGAGAGACAACACAGTCATTGTCCATAGCCAGCACGAGTTCATAAGGGGAAAGTCCTGCTTAACCAATTTAATTTCCTTTTATGACAAGGTCACCCATCTAGTTGACCAAAGGAAGCCAGTAGATGTAGTTGGGTTTGGGTTTTAGCAAAGTTTTTGATACTTTCTCTCACAGTATCCTTCTGGACAAAATGCCTGGTCTACAGCTAGACAAGTCCATAACATACTGGGTGATCAGCTGGCTGGCGGACTGGGCTCAAAGAGTTTTAGTAAATGGAGTTTTATCAGGCTGGCAGCCAGTCACCAGTGTGATTCCCCAGGACATGTTTTTAGGGCCAGTGTTCTTTAATGATTTATAAATTACCTGGATGCAGTAATCAAATGTACATTATGTTTGCCAATGATACTAAACTAGGAGGAGCTGTGGACTCCCTCAAGGGTAGAGAGGGCTTACAGAGAGATATAGATAGACTAGAGAGCTGGGCAATCACCAAGCATATGAAATGTAACAAGAGCAAGTGGTGGATTTTCCACCTTGGATGGGGTAATCCTGGTTATCCATACAAATTGGAGGATGAGAGGCTGGAAAGCAGCCACCTAGAAAGAGGTCTGCGGGTCTGGGTTGATAACAACAAGTTGAGTATGAGTCAACAGTGTGCCCTGGCAGCCAGAAGGGCCAACTTTGTCCTAGGATGCATCAAGCACAGGATAGCCAGCTGGCTGAGGGAGGTGATTGTCCCACTCTACACTGCACTTGTACAGCCCCACCTCGAGTACTGTGTGCAGTTATGGGAACCTCAATAAAAGAAGGCCATCAAACTATGAGACTGTGTCTAGAAGAGGGCGACCAAGACGGCGAAAGGCCTCGAGGGCGAGACTTAGGAGGAGCGGCTGAGGTCACTTGGCTTGTTCAGCTGGGAGAAGAGAAGGCTGAGGGGTGACCTCATTGCAGTCTGCAGCTTCCTCAAGGGGGGCAGCGGAAGGGCAGGTGCTGATCTCCTCTCTCTGGTGACCAGCGATAGGACACGAGGAGATGGAATGAAGCTGTGTCAGGGGACATTCAGATTGGACATTAGCAAAAGGTTCTTCACTGAGAGGGTGGTCGGTCACTGGAACAGGCTCCCGGGGGAAGCAGTCATGGCACCAAGCCTGTCAGAGCTCAAGGAGCATCTGGACGATGCTCTCAGTCATATAGTTTAGTTTTAGGTAGTCCTGTGAGGAGCAGGGAGTTGGACTCGGTGGTCCTTATGGGTCCCTTCCAACTTGAGATGTTCTATGATTCTACGTCTGTGCAGGTACCTCTAGGACTATTGATCCCATGTGTGTGACTGGTTCATACTGAGGGCTTGGGGTGGAAGTTAGGTCATGACTGACTGATGCTCCTAATTGAAAGAGCAAACAGCAAGTATTGTTTCAATTTTAAACATCTCTGTCCTGATTTCAGCTGGGATAGAGTTAATTGTTTTCCTAGCAGCTGGTACAGTGCTATGTTTTGGGTTCAGTATGAGAAGAATGTTGATAACACTCTGATGTTTGCAGTTGTTGCTAAGTAATGTTTAGTCTGAAGTCAAGCATTTTGCAGCTTCTCATGCTCATCCAGCAAGAAGTCTGGAGGGGCACAAAACATTGGGAGGGGACACAGCCAGGGCAGCTGACCCAAACTGGCCAAAGGGATATTCCATACCATGGGACGTCATGCCCAGTATGTAAACTGGGGGGAGTGAGGCTGGGGGGAATCACCGCTCAGGGACTAACTGGGCATCACTCAGCGGGTAGTGAGCAATTGCATTGCACATCACTTGTATATTCTAACCCTTTTATGATGATTATTGTTGTCATTTTATTATTGTTATTATTATAATTATTAGTTTCTTCTTTTCTGTTCTATTAAACTGTTCTTATCCCAGCCCATGAGTTTTACTTTTTTTTTCTCTCTCCATCCCACTGGGTGGGGGGAGCATGTGAGCAGCTGCCTGGTGCTTAGTTGCTGTCCAGGGTTAAACCACGAAAATCTCATAATTTTCACCTAACATGTCAGTAGACCCTTCACTAGAAAAAAAAAACAACAAAAAAACAAAAAAACCAACCCTTTGTCTTTGCTAGGATTCACTATTTCATTTCCTCTTCCCACCAAACACCGTTTTGCTGAAGATACTAAAAATGTTCTCTTATGATTAAGTGGTGGCACTTCTGAATAGTCAAATCAAGGGAAAAAAGAAGAGAAATGAATCTGTTGATGAAAAGTTGAATGATTCAGACAAGAGAATTGATTATTTGAGTCAATTCCATCAGAATGTGAATGTTACTGTTGTTCTTCAATTTCACGTTCTTTTATTGAAACCTTATGGTCTGGAAAGTAAAATAAAATTCATTACCTTAACAAAATATCAACAGACACCTAATTCTGCATAATTCCTGTGGAATTCTTTATCATCTTGAACATGTTTTTTACTATATACTTAAAAGAAGTACTTCGGTGTACATTTTCTCATGACTCCTGCTACTAAAACCTCCTTGAGTTAGAAGCAGTGCATCTATCCAAAACACATGTATTTTCCACAGTGTTTCATGCTTTTTTATAGTCTTTGACATGAAAAGTATAAAAGCAGCATTTGCTTATCCTGTTTTATTAAACATCTATTAACCAGAACATAATATGATTTGTATTTACTTATTGACACATTCAATGAGGTACAGGGGGTTTTATTTTCTAGGTGTTTCATAGTCACTAAACAGGTCAAAATTAACTAGATACTGGCTAAGAAACAGCACATTTTGAATGTAACATTTTATTATGAATGAGATCTACACATACGAAAAAGATTTTACATGGTATCATTGTCCTTTTAATCTAACACTGCATTACTACTCATGGCATTTGGAGTACTTAGCCACCAGTCATTTATTTCTTGTTTACACATCACTGCCTGAAAGCTTGTTAATTTTTTATCATTTACCAAAAACTTTGAAATTATACTTTAAAGAAGAAAAAGAAAGACACTCCAATTCCATCCCCACTGAGCTTCATGATTACAGAGGAGGCACGTCTGTTGGTAAGAAATGTCAGACCAGCCAATTTCAAGCCAGGTCTGCTCTGGTAGATGTTTTATTCTAACAGGTGACAAATCCTCCCTGATGTCCACCAGTAAGTATTATTCTGCTGTCCAGTAGCTGCAGTGACCCCAGGGCACAACTCTTCAGGGGAGCTGAACTGACACCAAATGTAGTTGCTGAAGAACTTGCCCCAGTCTTTAGCCCTCAAGCCATAAATGGACAAAAAAATCCTACATAAATCCCATTGATTAGAAAAGCATAATGCATAAAAATGCACCTACTCTTTCCTCATGCTGATGGATAACCTCCTGACAGCTCCTTAAGAGATTTACTTTGGGTGACACGCACAGGATGGAGCAGTCTCCACCACAAAACATCCTCTTGGCACATGAAACATGCAAATATCCTGAGAACATTTTCACTGACAGGGTTACTCAGGGCTTGAGCTCAGACATCCCAAATGGTCTCCCATTGGTTCCCATTCTGCCTCCCTCAAATCTGGAATAAAAAGGTTTGCTATCAAGTAAGCTCCTCACCAGACAAGAAGAAACGACCTCAAATGCTACTCCTTACCCATTACAAGAAGTTAAGTGACTTGAATCATATTGGGTGAGTGATTTTAAGCCTGTGCTCAAGCAGGACAGATACAGTTAGAGTGCATAAAATGAAGAAGGAAATACCAGAAAATAATCCTTGCTAAGTACATAGCCTATTGTAAAAATCTAGCCCAGGTGCCAAAAAGAAATCCAATAGAGAATCCGTCAGTCTGTGCATGTCCCAGCTGAATACATAATAAATTTAGAAGGGGGAAAGACTGTGTCTATGGAGTGTCAAGCAAAACAAATAGAAGCTGAGAAAGGATAGTCAAAAAGCCACCATCCCGAAATGGGAACTCTCTACAAATAAATTGGCATCCCCATAAGCTCTCCAAATGCTTTCAGTTCACTGACTCACCAGGACTTGGCCAAGGCCTTGCTGACAACGCAACGATTTCTGTCCTCTCCTCCTTCATCTCGGAGAGGCTAATGAGACCATCCAAATGTTAACCAAACACCATAACACAGGCTTGGGAGACGAGTACTGACAAAGCATTAGCATCTCCTCCTACAATCACTCGCATGAAACCCATGTAATTTGAAGACCCCCTACAAAACACTGATTTAATGCCTGTATCATCCCTCTCCTCCACAGCACCCACTCACAAGGTTGACCAAACAGTCCCCACACTGCGGTCTAACTGATGTTGCTATTCCCTGCAGCTCATTTTTCTTTATCACAGTAACCCACCCTTCTGGGGAGGAAAGGAAGAGGAGTGGGATGGTAAGAGGAATTGATCCAAAATTCCCCAGCAAAATCAAAAGAAAAACACGAGCTTAATCAAGCACATCCCTCAACTTGCAGTAGTCCTAACAACTCAGCCAGAAACAAGCGTTACCTAGAGACAGGAGACTGCACTCCCAAAAAGTGGGAGTTTGGTTTGGCCAGGAATCCAGAATCAATAGAACGACCGATATGAGGCTGTCCAAATGCCACACAAGGCAAAACCCAAGTACAACCACATCCTTCAAAGGACTATGCACAACTGTCCCTTCTGCTTTCTATATCCTCTCTCCAATAACGGCTTGTACTAAACCAGACAGCCTAAATGAGAAGAGTTTGTATACTCAGCCATCTGCACATCTCTCTTAACCTGAAGTCTCTCCTAAAAACCTAACACCAAAAATAAAGAAGTTAAAATTGTTTAAAATAAAATGTGGAAGGTTTTCTTTCCTTTTCTGGGATTTTATTTTTTGTTGTTGTTGTTACTCCAGAGTCCACGACAGGTTTAACAACTGATTGATCAGAGTGTACCTGGGGTTGCAGGTTTTTTTGCATTGCAGACGGTGGTGGACGCCTTATTCTACAAACAAAACCCACCCGTAGGGAAGGGAAACGGAGGGAGGGGGGCACATTCGCGCTGAAGATCAGAACTGCTTTACTTATCTACGGCTTTCTTGGGGAAAGAAACAAAAGGAAAAAAAGGTGGAAAAAGAGCAAAAAAAGAGTTTGAAACCCTGCGGAGGCTGGCGGGGAGCCGGGCGCCTGCGTGCCTCTGGGGGGAGCTCGGGAACCGCAGTTCGCCCCCCCCGGGGCTGTCTCCATCTCCCCGTCTCGGCTGTGCAATGAGGAGAGGAGGGGAGAGCAGCCTTCTCTCCCCTTTGTCTCTCGTTTGAGAAACATGCGTCCTTTTCCCCTGGAAATTCGGTTTGGAAACGCAGGTATCTATTTCACCAGCGTTTTGTCAGCCAGCTTGAAAATAAACAGCAAGACGAGGGCTGAGTACACCTGTATCAGGCCCCCGCAATGTTGCTTTCAACAACACTGTCTCTTTGGGGTGCTACTAGTTATTCCTGTGTTTGGGATCACACACCAGGGCTGGATCCCTGGCCAAGGCATCCCAGGCACCACTGCGAGTACCAGCAGCGATGCTGAAGTTGGTTATCCACCAGCTCCTGTGTGATCTCTCGGAGCCTCAGGCATTTTGAATGGCTTCTGAATTAATTAATCTCAAAATCTTCTACCGTGGTCACCTGGCACCTGTCCCAGCTATTTCCATCAGTATTACCACTGAGGACTAGAGCAGTCTGTTCGTGCGCCTCAGTGAAACACAGCTCCTTGAACACCTCTTGCTCAGAAAAGCCTATGGGGAATATAGGTGAAGCATCTCCTCACTCCATAGGGGAGATGAACTGGTGACCCTCGTGTCCCCATCCCCCTTGCCGGTGTGACTTTGGGCTTTTAGCTGTGATGGCCCTTGACGTTAGTTGAGCTGAGCGTGGGAAAAGCCATGTTTCTGAAGAGCAGAGGGAAATACACAGGCAGCCAGTCAGCATGTTGCTCCTCCGTTTCAGCCTCAGTTATAGATGTGGCTTTCGGTTCCAGAAGTCCCCGGTTCAATGCGGTACTTGCTGACGTAGTTGCACCACTCTTGCATTCATACTTTCATCAGAGAAGGCAAAATTAAAAACTATGTCCTGGTTTCAGCTGGGATAGAGTTAAGTGTCTTCCTAGCAGCTGGTACAGTGCTGTGTTTTGAGTTCAGTATGGGAAGAATGTTGATAACACTCTGATGTTTTCGGTTGCTGCTAAATCATGTTTAGACTAAAGTAAAGGATTTTTCAGCTTCTCCTGCCCAGCCAGCGAGAAGGCTGGAGGGGCACAAGAAGTTGGCAAAGGACACAGCCAGGGCAGCTGACCCAAACTGGCCAACGAGGTATTCCATACCGTGGGACGTCGTGCCCAGTATATAAACTGGGGGGAGTGGGGGCGGGGGATCACCGCTCAGGGACTAACTGGGTGTTGATCAGTGGGTGGTGAGCAATTGCACTGTGCATCACTTGTACATTTCAATCCTTTTATTATTACTGCTGTCATTTTATTAGTGTTATCGTTATCATTATTAGTTTCTTCTTTTCTGTTCTATT
>JANZLQ010000029.1:47139336-47159481 GCA_026212715.1 Elanus axillaris | reverse complement strand
CATACTGAACTCAAAACACAGCACTGTACCAGCTACTAGGAAGACACTTAACTCTATTCCAGCTGAAACCAGGACACCCTGCAAGTTTTATCATATTGAAACAAACTTTTCACTGGAAAATGTGAAAAAGAAATAAATGAGGTTAGAGCATGAAAGATAAAATAAAAGTTTTGATTTCCTGGTCAACAGAAGAATAACAATGATATTGCATGTAAATAATTTCTTTCTGAAAAGAAATCTAGAGAAATCATTATTTCACAACTGCCCTTAGTAATGATGGACCATTCAATTTATTGGACTTAATAAAACAACATAACCACTTCAGCATTTAGAGGCCTTATACTATTAGTCCTCTCTAGGAAATCAGCTCTAAAAACAAGTCGTGAGAGAATATGACCTTTTGTTAAAGAGATAAGGAACTGATGCTCTGACAGTAAATAAAGTATGAAGACATAAATAGAAAATGAATTTGAGATTAGCTAAAGTAAGCAAGGGATCAAACATTTTGATTAAATTGGAAACTGGCAAACAGTTTCCAACTTCAACTGCTGGAAGTGATATAGAATTTGTTTTTTAATTTTCCTTGGTGTAGGATCCAGGCAAACTTGAGATATTTTTATATTCATAGTATGATTTTGGAACAATCAATGTAATGTTTATGCAAATATTGCCTGATTAATATGATCTTCTCTCTAATTAGAGATTAATAAAGCTACTAATGAGATTAGCATCTCCTGTATTTAATTTAGACATTTATGTGAATTCCAGACAAAATCCAGAAACAGGCCCCCTGTATTTAACGGAAGAGATGAGCAATAAATCCTAGACTGTGAGCAAGAGGTGGAATAGGAAACACATGATGTGTCTGAAATCCTAACCCTTTGGGGGGCTTTGACTTCAAGAGAAGTAGCTTTTGTTCAAACCTTTGAATTCAGTCTTCAAAGTAAGTCTCTACAAGTGTTTCCTGGGAGAAATCAACCAAGTTGACTCCTGAAAACACGGACAGAGAAAGAAGCGTTGCTGATGCCCAATAATAGCCAAACAGAGGGGGACTGAGACCCTCCCTAAACTGGGGGCTTCTGTCAATAGCTGCATATTTAAAAATGAGCTGTATTTCGTGTTGGGGATGGGAGGCATTAGCCATTCACAACTTCTACTTGTTTTATTTCTAATCGGTTCATGGGAGTAAGTACTAAATGTGCCTGCATATCTGAAAATGGACAGTAGATGTTTTTGATTAATCTTTGAGGTATTCATTTTATTTTGTTATTTAAAGGTTATAATCCTGTAGACACACTTATAAGAGCATGTCCTTTTGGATATTGAGACAAATCTGTGTCTAATTGTGGATCTCAAATGAGTACAAGAAGGATTACCTAACCACAGTGCAGACTTCTCCATGTAAAATGAACATATAATTTTGGGAAAAGATGACTTCGGAAGGACAAGCTTTCTGCCATCTTTTAAAGATAGAAGCCTATTGTTAGCACACATATTTTTACTCCGTAAGTTCATTTCTGAATCTTTTCCTAACCTATTTTGCTAAACTTTTTCTAATAGCAAGAAAGCATCTATTCTGTTTTCCACACAATCCCATCCCACTGTAATTTCTTCCATCTATCTAAACCTACTGCACAATTCCAGTTCATCAAAACACATGTTCAGTGGATAGCCCAGTTGTGCTGTATTCACAGCCCCTCTGAACACTTAAAACATAGCAGTCCAGGTCTCTCTGAGGAGTTATTTAACAAACACATTTTGTCTCTAAACTGCATGTTATCTGTGTTGCACACATTAGCATAAGGAAATAAATTTGCAGCTTGATGTATTAATGGCATATTGCTAGAATGATATTTACTCAGGGTACTCTAAAGTCAGTCCAAGTAATCTTTTAATACTATCAAATAAAAGAACAGTGTCTTTATCACCTGGAGGTGGGGTGGGAAAAACACACAAACAACTGGTGCTAAGGATTTAATTGCTTTTTTGCTATACATACAGAAATTGTTGTGTGCCTAACATACTAGATTCTAATGAGCTGTTGACAATTACTGCCATGCAATTAACCACCAATGGTTGTCCTTTAGTGTGTCAGTTGCTTATCTGTGGCATTTAATTTAAATGGTTACTTCTGTAGTCACCCAGCAGTCACTCATGTTGGATACACTATGCTTTTTATAGACATAATAGTGGTATAAGGCTGTTTAGGTGGACACATGAATCAAGAGCTGGGAACTCAACACATCTCACTCGTCTAAGCAGCCAGTACAGCTTGGACCAAAATTTTAGGAAGTTACACTGGAGTGTATCACACCTAGTTCTGATATCTACGATATCTATGCACATCACAAGTAGGTCATACTCTCCTTATGATCAGAGTAGAGAAACAGATTTCATGAGGTGGTTATCTCTGCATTAAATATTTACTGGTGAATAAGGTAAACATTGATGGAAGTTACTTGCTCTGGGGAAAGGTACAAGGCCCAGATGCAGGTTGTTTATCTGCAGATGCTGTCTAACTGATCAATTCTGGATAGTTATTTCTGTACTGAATACAGAAAGTGATGTAGTAGCAATGCATAATTAAATTACGTCACATAGAAATAGGAAAAGATGAATTTCATACTTTTGAATGTAAGTGCTTCAGTTTTTCTAATTTGTTTCATGGACTTTTTTCCAAACAAATTCCTTAAGGTAACAACAGGAATCTCCACCTGAATGTTTTACTTACCTTGTGATCTCTAAACCCAGGTTCAGTGTTGTAATCATTGCATAATACAGGAAACTATATATTACAAAGACTCAACTAGAGATGGAGAATCCATTTAAACTATTTGCAATATCCATAGAGTTACCATGAATCCTAGATGATCTCTTTCAAGACAGGGTGGGAATTCTGTGATTACCAACAGCACTAAATTAAAGTTTTGGTTTTGTTTGGGTTTTTTTTTTGGTAGACATTAATTTTCCTGCAGTCTCAGCTTTTCAGTATACACTATAAAACAAAGATCTTTCAACTTGAAAATGTTGACTGTTGAGATCAAGTAACTCTGTATTCCTCCCAGCAATATAATTGAACAGATGTCCTCTTTTTCCTAGACTGAATGATTCTTGAGACTAAATACAGAAGAAACTGCCTTTATTTAAGTTTTTTTTTTATCCTGCAAATAAGTTGGCTACTGGCTTTGTTTTATTTAGCAAATACATCAGAACTAGGGAGTATTTCTAAGATAGACAAGTATTTGAATCAGAGAACAATATGATTTTGCACTTACAGGTATGAAAATCTGCATTATTTAATTCAGGCATGGTAATGTGACCCAGTCTATGCAGTCCTATGTTCAAGAGGGAAAAACACACAATGTACTCTATAGTTATAATTAATGATGGGCCTTTTAGCAAATGTCTGGGCTGAAATGCCATGAGTTTCAGAATGAGTGTGACAGTACCTTATTTTAAGCCAAAATCAGGATCAACTTTACAATTTGGATTTTTTCCCAAAACACCTGCGTAGATCTGTACCACATCATCTTATGAAGATGAAGCAACTAAAACAAAACAGCTGAGTCTCCTTTACATAACTGAGAATGTCCTTTGGTTATTGCATCACAGAAGGTTATTCTGTTTCTGTATATGTTGTAAGAGATTAAACACCAACAGGGAATATAAAATTATCATAAATTTTCTTAAGTCTTGTAGTGCCACTTTCTTTGAGATGTGTTTTTGAGATGGGAACAAGTCAGAGGTGAAAATAAAAAAAAAAAAAAAGCCATGTTAGAACACAGGAATACTGGTGCTGGATTTACTCAACAATTCTTTTACATTTTGTACCGTAGAGCATGACTCCATCTCTGAAGTTGTAATACCAGAATGGCCCTGTCTGTGTGAATTTTTGCAGGTGGTCTCTGTGGATATATATAGTTTTGGATGTAGAAACAGCTACTAGCAAACACCTAGCAGAAGAGAGGAAAGGTACATGGCAAGAAGCTGGTGTTTGGAATTTTCCCAAGGACTGGCAGTTCTTGTGATTAGCAGTCCTGTTTAATCTGCAAGAACTGATGAAATCAGCACACCAAGAGTCTGCTCAATCTGGTCAAGGCCACAGGAACCCCATAGTGTCACAGCTGACTTTACGGAACTCAAAGGGAAGGCAGCTGGGGATGAAGACTACAAGGTTGCATAGACAAATGCTGAAACAAGAACCTCTGTAGGACACTTTCTAAAAGCTGAACTACTAGCCAGTGGCAAGTCAGCACAACCCTCCACTTCTGAGGAGGCAGTTGCTATTGTCAAGTTGCAGCTGAGAATGCTGCAGCTGCAGTTGAGCTACCCTCCACCAGATAACTCAAAGTAAACGTGTGTGTATGATTGAGCACCACGAACAAAAAAGTGGATGTGCTGTGCGACTAGTTATCCACTATTAATAATAGTTTTTCTCTATTAATAGTAGCTTAGTGAAAAAAAAAAAAAAGTTAGATTCCTGGATGAGAAAAAGGGAATTTACAGCAATTTTCTTCATACTGAAGACAGGGAAGAGGTAGTACAGCAAGTCAATAAGATACTGGGCAGGATAACAGGAAACTGGGTTCCACATGCATGCTCTGTGCTAGCCATGTATGCAAGTAATTAATAAAAACCTGCATGTCAGAATAACTATAGCTTAATGCATGTCACTTTTTGAGGTGATCTGGGTTGAAAACCCTAAAAAAGGAAGCACAGCCAAGCATCCTCTGGTTTGCTTTTCTCTTGGACATGGACAAGCTGGGAGCAGCAGGCACAAGAAAGTTTATTTACTTGCCTAGATCCAGAATAGTGTTCAAGTTTGTGAATCCAGATCTCATCTGCAGCAGTAAAAATGTTCCCTGAATATGAAATTATATTTGTACACATGTTCTTTGATGAAGATGTTGATTCAAGAACTTTCTTCCCTGAATGTACCTCATTTCATACATTTTATTAATAGAGTTGTGGGCTGTAAAATGAATTACAGATTTAGGTTAGTAATGAGAAACCAGTCCACTCTCCCCAAAAATTCAATGCTCTCAATAATGAGGTGAGAACTGAATGTGAATCTTGACTGTAATTTATTACTGATGAATGCTGACCTAAGGCCTAGGGTACTACAGGTCGCAGAATAACAGCGATAAAATAAACTTTGCCAGTTCAGAAGTTCTTTTGTTGACTCTTGCTGCTATTTTATAGGTGTTATTTATCTTAGAAAATAATAGTTGTTAAAAGACTGCATTGTTTTGTTTTCTTTTTTAGTGACAAGCTCATCTGGTAGCAATTGCCTGATGGAAAGTTTGTCCAAGTGTAGCATTAAATGATAAGCCAGAGCTTTTGACATTGCTCAGTAGAAACATAAGATACAATTCGTTACTGGAGAAGCTGCTGTGCACAGTTTGATGCTTACATGACCCAACAATGACACAAATTCAGTAACAGAGGCTGGCAGAGTTTGGAAGGTGGCAACGGGAATTCAGCTTTAATAGAACATGTTGATGGCAGCTTGCTGCAAAATTAAATGCCCTAGTGCCTGCACTGATATGATCCAAGAGGCGCAGTTCAAAGACACAAGCTGATCTCAGCAACACCCAGGTCTGGACTGATACAGTCAGTTGGTAGCGTCATTGGTGTTTGGCTTGAGGCTGTTTGCTGCTTACTGGAAGGACTTCAGCATCTATTAGAATGATCTTGCATTTAACTAGCAGAAAAATGCCTCAGCTGCTAAAAGAATGAAACTTCTAAAAGCATGCTATTATGAATCAGGATCGTTCCAGCACTAGCAGAGCATTTAGAGTTCTCTGGTGTGTGCATTATTGGCATCATTATCCTGATTATCAGTGTCTACTTGGCTCATTTATCTCTGGATATAAATCTGTGTGCTTATGCTGAGTACTCACAGAGCATACGGGAATATTCCAGTGCATAAAATTTGGCCAATCATTTTTACAAGGTTAAAAGACCATTTCAAAATGACTAGCTCATTTCACCAAACCATAATTTAAAAAAAAAAAAAAAAGCATGCAAATTTCCTGTAATTTGTAATATTCACTGGTCAGAAGCTCCCCAAACTGTATAGACTACATGCTTTATCCAGATTTTTATGCTTTGCCAAATATCTGAGCACTGTCTATGATTTACAAGCAGGATGACTTACAGAGGGCTCACTACATGGTTTCCATCCCCAGATACCTCTTCCACAGCAGGAATGGCTCAGCTGCTCATGTTGCGGACTCTGAATCTCTGTATGTTGCAGTAGATGCAGCAAGGAATATAAATGCTGTGTTAGCTTTTGCCAGTTTGTACAGTATGGAAATAGAGGTACTTTTTCACAAGCAGCTTAGAAACTCCCACGTTGAAGCAGCAATATGTGAGAAAAGGTTTGGGTGCATAGTCAGGTGACCCATGATGCTTGGCTGTGATCACCATTTGTGGCTCAGGTGTATGTTGAATAGAATTTCCTACAAAAGCATGATGTCCAAGATTCCAGGTCCAGGATATCTCTTTTCATTCTCTATACTAAAAAAAACAAACAAACTAACAAAAAAAAACCGTCTCCACCACCACTGACAAGAACAAAACACATCCTAGCCCTTTATAATAATAATTTATTTGCTAATTTTGTCTGTAAGATGTTAACTAATAATTTCAAACTGATACCTTAGACTATGAAGAGTTCTTGAAAGTTAAAGTTTTGGTGTTCTACTGAAAGTGTTATGTAGTTCTCTTTGGTAAGAAGACTGGGAAATGATAACAAGTTATTAAATGTCTTATGGAGCTAGCCTACTAGAACTTGGTCATGCTTTGTAGATTTGGGTCAAGATCTCAAGAAACTGAACTCCTGCTGTATTTCTTAGTCTGTGGCTTTCTTAGTTATGAATCACCAATCTTTGTTCTTTCACAGCCTCACATCTTCCCAGTGTAGAATGAATAGGTAACTCAGTCTCTTTCAGGTGCAGCACTGAAGTGATTTGGGAGGAGGATAGTAAAAGAATTAAAAGTTATTAATCGGTAAAAATATATAGATTATACTGTTGTCATGACCTGAAGGGTTACCTGGCCCATGGGTGTGTAGAGACTGTGACCATAGGTTCATAGGATTCCATAATACAAAAGGACAGGGAGGCTTTTACCCTCTAAATTTCTCCACTTTATTACAGATTACCACAAATACCACAAAAAATCACCACTTACAAATATACCTATGACTAATAAAGGGGATCTCTCTCTCTCTCTCTCAAGCCATCAGCAATAATATACTATGAATCAATAGTATGGCAATAATCAATTACAGAAACAATCGATATTATAGCAACAGCTAGTAACAGCAACAACCAAGTAGGTATATACTATTACAGGTTACTATAAAATTGCCATTAGTGAAGCAACTTATCAACAATATAACCGCAGATATACTTATGATAGATTTCTTATATGGATATGTAACAATACCGGTATAAAGTGAATTAGACAGATTTCAGAAGGGGCCAAACCATCTCAGAAGGGAGGACAAACTGAACTAATCACAGAAGTGGGCCTAGAAGGGGACCAATAAGGTAACAGGCATAGTCTGACTTCAAAGATGATTCATGTTGCAGAGTCTGGGGTCAGCCAGGCATCCCTGGTGACAGTCCAAGATCTCATAGAAAGTTCATGCAGAATTCAGTCTGTTTAGGAAAGGAAGAGTATGTGCAGTGCAAGAAGTTGTCAGAGAGAGAGGTTCCACTGAGTCCTTCTTATAACATAGATACATAAGAGACCATATGACACCACCACTTCGAGCAGTTGATAGGTGCCATTAATTTCTGATTTTCATCTGTAACAGCCAATAGATGATGATCTATTGATCTATTGAAGATTTATCTGTGACAGCCAGCATGGCTTCACCAAGGGCAAGTCCTAAGTCCTGCCTGACCAACCTAGTGGCCTTCTATGATAGGGAGACTACATCAGTGGACAAGGGAAGAGTGATGGATGTCATCTATCTGGACTTCTGTAAGACCTTTGACATGGTCCCCCACAACATCCTTCTCTCTAAATTGGGAGAGATATGGATTTGATGAGTGGCCTGTTTGGTGGATGAGGAATTCATTGGAACGTCACATCCAGAGGGTAGTGGTCAACAGCAAAATGTCCAGATAGAGATCAGTGATAAGTGGTGTTCATGATGGTGTCCCTCAGGGGTCCGCATTGGAACCAGTACTGTTTAATATCTTCATCAATGACACAGACAGTGGGATCAAGTGCATCCTCAGCAAGTTTGCAGATGACACCAAGCTGAGTGGTGTGGTTGACACATCTGAAGAATGGGATGCCATCCAGAGGGACCTGGACAAGTTTGAGAAGTGGGACCATGTGAACCTCATGAGGTTCAGCAAGGCCAAGTGCAAGGTCCTGCACCTGGGTCAAGGTAACCCCCAGTATCAATACAGGCTGGAGGATGAAGGGATTGAGAGCAGCCCTGCAGGGAAGGGCTTGGGGGTACTGGTGGATGAAAAGCTGGACATGAACTAGCAATGTGCGCTCACAGCCTAGAAAGCCAGTTGTATTCTGGGCTGCATCAAAAGAAGTGTGACCAGCAGGTCAAGGGAGGTGATTCTGCCCCTCTGCTCTGCTCTGGTGAGACACAACCTGCAGTACTGTGTCCAGCTCTGGAGTCATCAGTTCAGGAAAGACATGGACCTGTTGGAGTGGGTCCAGAGAAGGGCCACAAAAATGATCATAGGGCTAGAACACCTCTCCAATGAAAATAGGCTGAGAGAGTTGGAGTTGCTCAGGCTGGAGAAGACAAGGCTCTAGGAAGCTCTTATTGCAGCCTTTCAAAATATAAAGGGGGCTTATAAGAAAGATAAGAACAAACATTTTAGCAGGGCCTGTTGCAGTAGGACAAGGGGTAATGGTTTTAAACTAAAAGAGGGTAGACTCAGACTAGAGAGAAGGAAGAAATCTTTTACAATGAGGGTTGTGAAACACTGGAACAGGTTGCCCAGAGAGGTGGTAGTTGCCCCATCCCTGGAAACCTTCAAGGTCAGGCTGGACAGATCTCTGAGCAACCCGACCTAGTTGAAGATACCCCTGCTTATTGCAGGAGTGTTGGACTAGATGATCCTTAAAGGTCCCTTCCAATCCAAACTATTCTGTGATTCTGTGTTTTCTTTCTTTCAGACCATTTTTTATTCTTCAAGATGATTTTCCTGTTCTTGCAGTTAGAAAAGTCATTCACAGTTACCAATTCTTACTTTCTCAAGTTGCTTTCCCCTTTTTACACACTATTTTTCAAATTTTCAAATTGCCATTGTGGTTCCTAGCTAGCCACGAGGAACTCACCAAGCCACTCTATGATTTCCCCTCCTCAACTGGACAGGGGGAGAAAATATGATGAAAGGCTTCTGAGTTGAGATAAGAACAAGATCACTCACCAATTCCCACATCATGGGCAAAACAGACTCGACTTCGGGAAATTAATTGAATTAATTACCAATCAGAACCAGAGCAGAATAATAAGAAATGAAAACAAATCTGAAACCACCTTCCCCTTACCCCTCCCTTCTTTCCAGACTCAACTTTAGTCACAGTTTTCTCTACCTGCTCTCAACGAGCAGCACAGGGGCACAGGGAATGGGGGTTATGGTCATTTTATCACACATTGTCTCTGCTGCTCCTTCCTCCTCACATTCTTCACCTGCTCCAGTGTGGGGTCCAACCCATGGGAGACAGTCCTCCACAAACAATGTGAGTCCTTCCCACGGGCTGGAGTTCTTCACGAACTGCTCCAGCGTGGGTCCCTTCCACAAGGCGGAGGCCTTCAGGAATGGGCTTCTCCAGCGCTGGTTTCCTGTGGGGCACCCCTCTGCTGCAGCAGGGGGTCCTCCCAGGGATCCAGGTGGAGATCTGCTCCTTGGGCTGCAGGGGGACAACCTGCCTCACCATGGTCTTCCCCATGGTCTATTCTGGAGCCGTCTGGGATTGCCTCTGTCAGACACTGGGGAAGCTTCTGGCATCTTCTCACAGAAGCCTCCCTTATAGCCCTCCTGCTACCAAAACCTTGCCATGCAAGCTCAATACATTATCGATGGTATCTGAGGATGTCTTTGGTTTCTAGATACCCAACTGTACTTCAAGTTGCCAGCTGTATATCTCAAGGATGCTTCTGGTTCATAGGCCTAGTTCCTAGGCTCACAGCTCCCAGGCTGGCCGGCATTTTCTCTGTCAATGTTTTTTTAGCAGACATTTTCTTCTGTTCAGTAACTTTCCTTTATAATCAGATCTCCTTTATGGTTCCTTACTTCAACTGTTAACATAAAAAGCAAAAGTAAACAAGTAAGGGAACCCTCAGATACTCCTACACAGCAGTTCTAATAAAAGCAGAAAATCTTTAGTTTATGAGAAATTTTGTTCTTTTTAAAATGGAGCAGAATAAGAAAGATTGAAGAGGAAATTTTCTGTGTATGTAAGCATCCTTTATCTGCAGTTGATGTAGCCTTTGAAGAAACATGCAAGAAGTTGATGATGATGAAAATTGTCTTTTTCTGAAAATGCTGACAGCTGACATGTCCATCAAAAGGACATAAACTCAGAGAGCACTATTTCTGACCGTGAGCTCTGAAGTGGACAAGCAATATTGACAGCTCAAGGGTTGTTTAGCATGGTCACTCAACAAAAAAAATAATTAAATATTATGTGTGGTGGAAAAGATTTCTTCACCTTCCTTTTTATTAATCTCAGATTTATTTTGGCACTTTGCTGTTTGTAGCCCTGAGGACAGCATATCAATGTTCAAATCACTAACACTAATGCAACATTTAAAAAGAAAATTAGGGTTGGTGGGGAAAAGATAAATAATGCTCAATATAACTTACAGCACTATTCATCATGCTATCAAATGTTAACAGTATTTATCTTTCTGATTTTGACAAGTCTTCCTGTGTGCAAAAGACAAGTCATACATTCTGCAAGCTACCCACTCTCCTGGATTATGAATAATAACAATTTTGGACAATCTGTTCTTGTTGTCTTTCTTGAAACACAGTATGAATGTTAGAAAGTGGAGGACCTGAGGGCGATATTACATGTGAAAATATGCCCTCAGACACTTAATGGCAGAGAAAATCAGGGAGAGTAACAGAAAGCTAGTAAAATTTTTTTTGTCCTTTGAAGTCAAAGAAAGTTTTATCATTCAACTGACTGCACCTAAATCCAGAAATTCAGTTTCTAAAATTTTATATATGAATGAAAAAGCAAAACCACATCTCTATCAATTTCCCTTGTTGCAGACAGGGAACTGGCAATGTGTTCAGAATGGAAACACCTTTTTCTGTTTACTATATTTCCTCTACTAAGCTATTATTTTGGTATTCTTTATACCCAGGGTATCGGAACATGAAAACTGTAGACAAAAAACAGATCACAACTGTAGACAAATAAAAAGATGAGACAGGAAAACAGAGTAACCACTGAGATGTCAGTTACTGATGGTGATGGTAGAGTAGGATCTGATTAACAGATGACACTGTGACCCACAGTGATGCAAGAGAGGTGACAGGCTGATGTTATATAGAGTATATACTATGCAAGAACATAAGACAGAGCACTGACTATCCCACAGTATGTTTCTTCAAGGCCATCTGCACTATCCTTTAAGCTTCCTCTAATTAACTAATTAAATGCACTAATTGCACACATATTGTGCTCTCCAAGACAGATGTGGGTCTGCCTGCAGTTATGTATTTATGTGTAATGAAACGACCTGAAATTATCTTTCTTTCTCTGAAACAATTTAGTTGATAACTAGTTACTATCAAGCAGGGAGATAAACAGTAATAAATGAAAGTTCAGGTAAGATTAAATGATAGTGTGATTTTGGTCAAGCGAAACAGTTATTTGGATTATCTAATATCAGGCTTTTTATTCAAAGAAAGATATTTTATACAAGAAATGCTTAAAAGTAACATCTAACTATAGCTCAGGCACCAAACTGATAAATTTAAGGTGCTGTAAGTCTCCACCCATTTGTTGTTTAAATGAGATATCTGCCTTCTCTTAGTGATCAAATTTCTGTTACTAAAATAAATGCTGGTTTGTGTGCCAGAAGTTGCCATTTCTTTTCTTAAACTTCCTCTGCCTCTGTAGCCTAAAGATTTGGTCCTCTTTGGATGCACACTCTCAGTGCAGTTACATCTTTTCCAAACTGACTGATACTTAACTCCTCAAATCTGTATGACACCAACATTTTGTCAACAGAAACATAGCAGGATTCCCAATGTACACATTTGCCATCTGGATAAATCCCTGAACAACTTGGTCTAATCCCGTAGCTCACACTTTGAACAGGAGGTTGGACTAGAAACTTCCTGGGGTCTCTTCCAACCTAGATTATTTTATAGTTACATGGATTTCTGTGTTCATGTTCAGACACCTTTCCTAAAGGATTTCAAGTAAAATACCATCAAGGGGAAGAAAAAAGTGTCTACAGATAACAGATTAATTACTTGTTTGTGTTATGGAAACACAGATTCAGATCATGTAACTGTTACATCGGAAGGAGGTTGTGTATAACCATAGCCTTCTTCAAATAAAAGCTGTCTATGTTTACCTGAGACAAACAACACAGAGACCTCTTCTGGGAACACGCACTTACCCCATTTCTTCAAGGAATAATAACTTTGTATAGTTGACAGGACCCATATTCTGTATAAACAGAAATTTTGTGCTTGCAATAGAAGTGGCATCTGCAACACACTCAACAGTAATCAGAAGTTTCCTTTGTGAGTATAAGCCTCTCCCCAAACTGTACCCATAAAAGGAGAAGGTGTTCTGGATATGGTGTGATACTCTTTCTACTCTGCTACCATCCCATTGTAGGTCTGTGCTGGTTTTGGCTGGCATAGAGTTAAGTTTCTTCAGAGTAGCTAGTATGGGGCTATGGTTTGGTTTTGTGCTGAAAACAGTGTTGATAGTTCAGGGGTGTTTTCATTATGGCTGAGCAGTGCTTATGCAGAGCCAAGGCCTTTTCTGCTTTTCACACCAACCTGCCAAGAAATAGGCTGAGGGTGCAGAAGAAAGTGGGAGGGGACCCAGCTGGGACATCTGACCCCGACTGACCCAAGACATATTCCAGACCATAGGACGTCATGCTCAGCACATAAAGCTGGGGGAAGAAGAAGGAAGGGCAGGACATTTGGTGTGATGGCATTTTGTCTTCCCAAGTAATTGTTAGGCATGACAGAGCCCTGCTTTCCTGGAGATGGCTGAACACTTGCCTGCCCATGGGAAGTAGTAATTCCTTTTTTTGCTTTGGTTGCGTGTGTGGCTTTTGCTTTACCTATTAAACTGTCTTTATCTCAACCCATTAGTTTTCTCACTTTTACTCTTCTCATTCTCTCCCCCATCCCACTGCAGGGGAGCGAGTGAGCGGCTGGGTGGGCCTGAGCTGCCACCTGGGGTTAAACCATGGCAAGGCCTCCATAGGAAGACCATTTACTTAGTCTCCAACATTTGCATTGGACAACAAGGGTATTACTTAGCTGACTTATTTTTAAAGCAAACACATTCTTCCTGTCTCCTTTACAGACATTTCTGCATAAAAAGAAGTCCAACGATTTCAGAAAAAAAAACTAACACTATATTACTTAAAATATTAATTAAAGCAGTTAGTCAGCCCATAATTTTAGTCCAAGACAACTTTTAGAGTTTCAAGCAAAGCAAGCCCAGACATTTTAGACAAACATTCTAAGCTCTGGTGGAAGTAACCGTGTAAAGAGTATGTATGAATAGTTTACTTATTAAACTGCTAAGTCACAAGGTAAAGGTTTGATGGTTAATATTCACACCAAAAGTGGAAGTAACATAGATCATTGGGCTGATCAGACAAAATGATGAGCCAGGAAATAATTTAATAGAAAAATTAACTTGAGTCTCTTTGCTAGTTTCTAAAGCAGCCGAAGATGAGGAAAAGGACTTGGCTGTTTATAGTTATGTTTTATTTGGGTGCTCTATGTGGATGCTATTGAAAGCAGCACCTTGCCTGTGGCAGTCTGTGTGGCCAGCTGTGTCACTGACCTGTGTGTCTGTGTGTTTGTCTCAGGCACGTGAACAGCTTCGTTACTGGTTGAACCTGCAAACGGGGAAGCAGCAGCCACATCCCTCAGCCTGGGCAGAAGACTCCAGGTCCCGGGGGCACCAGGCTGTGCGCCAGCAGCCAGGCAGGAGGACCCTGGGCTGGAGTGGCTAGAGGAGGCAGCCGCACTTCTTACTTCCACTCTATAGCTGGTCCAAAGAACTAAGCAATACAGCTAAAAAATGGTGTAACTTCAAGGCTGAGTGATTATGCTTGGTGTGGTGGTTTGTCAGCCATATGGAGTGTTTCGATGTTGGTTAAGTGTTATAAATGGAGGACTAGGAGGTTATGAGTTTACATATCCTCTGTCTGGAATGCTATTTTCTGTGCTGCTTGAGAATATTGACTCTGCACAGGTCTATTTTGCAGCTCTTCTCCTCAAGTTTTTGAGAGACATTACTCTTTTCAGAAAAAAGGTTTTCTAAAGAATCTGTAATACTGGCACTCTTACTGAAAGGGAAGGTGATAAGAAGCTCTAATTGTGACTATGAAAGAAAGAAAATGGACATTCTGGCTTTTTTTAAAATGTGAGACTATTTTTTCTGGTATTTTTTTTTTCTTTTGTGGAAGAAAAAAACCCACCCTCCTTGTAACTATTTCCAGCAATGTCTTGCAATGGTGTGTTCAAATCAATTGTACTGTAACCACTTAGGAAGAGGAAGTTGCAAATTTTCTGCTACATTTATGTGTGAATTAGAGAAAAAAAAAACCTGGAACATGCCATAAATACATACAAGAGATACATGGATTGACCTGATTAATCCACCATAGTGAATAGTGTCTATTCTAAGATCAAATCCATCAAATGCTTTTCTTCCCCTCTGCTCTCAAAACCAAAAAAAAACAAATAGAAAAACTTTTATAAACCCAGATCATTACGTGTCCCCATATTCCCTGGACTCCATCCCAGAAAGCTGGTATGTAATGGACATTGGACTCTTTTAAAATGGCTATTTGCCATGAGTGCTTGACAGTTTGACCTTTCACTTCAGGATTACTTGTCATTTATTGCCATACACCCATGAATGTCGCTCTCCACATCATTTCAGTCTGCCATTGTGACTAGTGGCTAGTATATCTGTAAACAGTTTTCTGTACTCTAGGTTTCCATTAGATTCACTAAGAGGCATATAATATGAGTAATACATTTCTGAACCAATTATGGAGTTAGGGGTTTTGGTGTTGGTTTTGTTTTTTAAAAATAAAAATGCTTTCAGGCTTTTCCCTCCTTAGAATCTTAATTTAAGCTAAGTTTTGATAGCTCAGATTCTTGGTTCAAAATATTAAAAAGACCTGTGCCCACTGCTCCCTGATTTAGATGCAAACTTTCTTGTTCATGATTGAAATTTTAATTGCCATTTGTGAGAAAATTCGTTGCAAAACCAAAACTATAAAGGGGTGTGAATGTTATTTTCCCTTCATCTAACCTTGTTCTGAGGCATTTGGATTAAAGTCCTCTGTGCTTTCATGGTGTAAATGTTACATGTTCAATTAAATGCTTGAATATACACAGAAGTGAGAACAGAAATATTCAAATCTGACCACTAGGATGAAGCAGCATTTTTCTTTTCCTTTTGAATACTTTGTGCAACACAAAAATTGAAGTGATATCTTCACCCCACCAAGGCAGTGCCACTGAATAGCATAGGATAGTCAGTACATCAATCTTTCTGATCTCCATTACAATTGGGGAAATATTCCAGTTATCAATTTTAAGTTACTTGCAGCTGTACAGACACTATGTGGCATATAAGTGCCTATGTTAACACATAATCAGCATTTTATACTCAAAGTGATACTTTTTTAGATACATTTGGATTGTGCAGTCTAACCACATTTACACTAATATATTTGAAAAAATGCTCACAGAATATTTGTTCATTGAAGTGACTTAACTCAGATGAATGGGTATCCCAGCTGTGGTATCCAAGCTGACTACCAAAGAAACATGAAGGATAGAGATCAATGAGTTTAATAAAGATATCACTGAAGGATAAAGCGTTCCATGAAACCACAGTTTTTCAGGTTGATTTTTTTTTTTAATCAAGCAGAAAAGGGCAAATTCGATATAAACCCCAGAACTCCTTTTAAGAAGTGCATTAAACTTCCTAAGAAAAAACTGGTTTATTCAGTTTTCCTTTAAAACTTTGTATATTCATAAATACCATAAATCATTTCATCCAGGATGGTTGGGGCTGTTGGAAATTAGACAGTTTGGGACACATTCCACAACAGACATTTAATCAGTAAGGATTTACTTGAAAGCTGAGTCCTTTCATGGAACCAGCACTTCAAATCTAATGTGGTGAGCAGACTTAAAACATGTAGTTCTGTAATAGGTATATTTAGTACTTAACTTACTTTCTTGCTGGAAACATCAAAGATGTCCAAGTATTTTACTCAAGCATGAGGGACTGATTTGAAAATGGACTTAAAGGCATTTCAGTATCTACTTACAGCTACTTCTCCATGTAATGGCTTCATAGTCATCAGAAAGATAACGGAGTATTTTAAAAAATATTTTGTCACATTGTGTGGTACTATAAAATTTTATAACACAGTATATGCCACATGATAATTTCTATTACATACATCATGAAATACATGATGTATGCTCTGGATTGAAACACCATTTTGTAGTAAATCTTTTTTAAACACTGCTTTTAGAATTAGTTCACTTAGGTTCACTTAGGGTCTTTTTCTTCAGTCTTTTTTTTTTTTTTAATCTGATTAAAGATAAAAATGTAGTTGCAAATATGAGAAAGCCCCTGAAAAGGCATGGAACGCAAGGGGAGAGCATTCGTTGAGTATAAGTGGCCATGTCCTTAGAGTAAGTCTCTGCTAGGAAAAGGTGTTCACAGAAGAAATAGGATGGTTTTCACTTTGAGGGCAATGTTTCTGAATCATATAGGAGACAGGGATGGGCATCTATGATAGGACAGATCGTGACAGAAAAGAATCATCTATTAATCTGTGTTCTGGTCTCTGCAATGGCCCAGGACCAAGTTGACAGAGATGAAATGGCAAATTCATGTAAAGAACTAAAGATTGCTGTATAAGGACTCCAAGGCTGAGTCTGGACAAAAGTGCAGGCTATTGTTTCTCAATGTATGGAGCAGGATCAAAATCTGGCCTCTGGCCCTGAAAGCCAATTGCATAGCATAGTTCAAAGACAAGATAAACCCTGTTTTCCCCAGAACAGCTTCATCTGTGTCCTGGGAGCAGTTGCTCCCCAAGCTACCTCCTACTTGTGCCCAGGCATGGTTTGAGAGAATGAAAGAATCTGGTCTGGATGCCCAACAGAACAAAACAGCAAGGCAAATCACAGAGCTCACTTTCTCATGGAGTCGAATTTGCTTTCCGTAGCATATCAATGTTGTGCTTTTCTTGGGACACAAAGTATCCACACTGCCCATTTTTTTTCCCCATTTTGGTGAATAGTTCAGCTCCTCATTTCTACAGGTAATGTAAAGCTGACATGATATTACTACAGTCTCCAGTCAAGTGTTTGAGAATAATAGAGTTTCTTACGTGTATGGAGATTGTCTATCCCCAGTACAGGTCACACCTACCTGCATTGCTTTGCAAACTATTAGATGCTTTGCAATTAAAAAAATACAGAAAAAAGAAAGGGAAAGACAGAACTATCCAGCTATTTGCAGTGATTCAACAGCTATGTGGAAAGTATTCTGCAACAGTAGTTCATATAATATGTTGCCACAAAAATTATTCACTCCTATATGTTGAAAGTATATTTGCTAGTTAACATGTACTCAAAATTTTACTTTCTTTTTCAGGACCTTCTCTTTGCTATAATTTTCCCATATCATTTTGCCTCTGCTCTACTTTCTTTTTTCTTCCTATTTTCCCTGTGTTCCAGAATAATGTTTTCTGTCCTCTCTCAGTTTCCATTTTCAGAGCCTTGCCTACATGGGTCACAAATTCAAACATATAATCCTTTTCTATCTGAGCAAGGTCAAAATTAAGCAACATAAATTTCCTGTGATTAGAATTAGTTTCCTTTGCTTTGGATGAGACCTCTTGAGGGCAATCAAAACTGTTAAAAAGAATTGTTGTAAAATTAATACTATGGAGAAGGGATTTATTTTTTTTAAATCACCAAAGTCTTTACTTGAAACTCCCCACTGCCTTCTATCAACCTTTGCATCCTTTTCCTGAATTTAGAGCATCTGTGAAGAATCAGCTATGAGCTCAATTTCTTTACTAATACTCAGGGGGTTGACTTAGTTCTATTCATGTTAAATAGTTATTTCCTGTACCCACAGAAATCAGTGAGACTGATTTCACTCTTGGAGTCAAAATTGTGTGCAAGGGTATCAGAATGTGATCCCTCTAGAAGTGCTTAAACCCAAACTGCTTCCCTAAATCAAGAACAATTTCAAAGCATACCCCAATGCCTACCATTTTCCTAACAGTGATCTTATGATCCCTTTTGACCAAATAACATGCAAGGCTCTAAACAAGCAGATGACTTGGCAGTAAGAGGAACACTGCTGTGGAGCGCTATATCATCACTGTGCTTGTTGCCTTCTTTCAGCCTCTGCATTTTCTCATGTTATCTCCCACTGTGTCATATTTTGTCTTTAAACATTATTATACTAATCTTGCTATTTACATGCTGGTAGAGGCATGTGGAGTCCTGTTCAATCCAGTAGGACCACATATCTCATGTTTACTATCAGTGATTTTGATTAAAAGTTTATGGGACAGCCACAGGGGAGTAATCCTGGCCCCAGTGACAGTGAAAAAAACAAAGAAAATGATAGGAATTTGACTATTTAATTTCATGGAACCATTGAATTTCATGTCTTACTAGGTAAACACATAAAATAATCTCAAGACTGCATACAGACATGCATATGCATCAATATATGCTGGAGGCCACCCAGCGGGAAAGCAGCTTGGCAGAAAAGGACCTGGGGGTCCTGGTGGATGCCAAGTTGAACATGAGCCAGCAATGTGCCCTTGCTGCAAAGAAAGTAAATGGAATCCTCTGCTGCATTAGATAAAGTACTGTCAGCAGGTTGAGGGAGGTGATCTTTCTCCTTTATTCAGCACTGGTGAGGCTACACCTGGACTGCTCGGTCCAGTGCTGGGCTCTTCAGTACGAGAGAGAGATGGACATAGCGGAGAGAGTCCAGCAAAGGGCTACAAAGAGAATTAAGAGTCTGGAGCACCTCACATATGAGGAAAGGCAGAGAGAGCTGGGACTGTTCAACCTAGGGAAGAGAGTGCTCAGGGGGATCTTATTCATGTGTATAAATACCTGAAAGGAGGGTGCAATGAGGATGGAGCCAGGCTCTTTTCAGTGGTGCCCAGTGCCAGGACCAGAGGCAATGGGCAGAAACTGAGGCACAGGAGGTTCCCTCTGTACATCAGGAAATGCTTTTTTACTGTGAGGGTGACTGAGCACTGGCACAGGTTGCTCAAAAGATAGTGGAGTCTCTTGTTTGAGATATTTAAAAGCCATCTGGACATGGTTCTGGGCAACTGACTCTAGGTGGCCTTGCTTGAGCAAGGTGGTCTGAGAAGATGACTTCCAGAGGTCCCTTCCAACCTCTATCATTCTGTGATCCTGTGAAATCTTTGCATATCCTTGCTGTGTAGGATAGATTTGGTGGCTGGAACTTGTGGAAAAATATGTTCAGAGTCAGTAAGTGACATACTACAGTGAAATGGGACTGGCAGCACCCATTTCTGAGTAACTAGAGGAAGACTGGACATATAAGGATGTTTGTGAGATACAGATCACAAAAATACCAGGAAAGTTAAGGTTTTAAATCTTACATTCACTGTTTCATCCCTGCTTAAAGGAATTGTTCATCTTTTTAATGTATTTTAAGGTTTTGTTGCGCTGTTATTTGAGTGGTTAGCTGGTATTTCTGACTTGTCCTCCATCTTGAATTCTACTGAATGAAATTTGTTTTGATATTCCCATATTTACTTAACCAATAAAGGAAGGAAGGAAGGAAGGAAGGAAGGAAGGAAGGAAGGAAGGAAGGAAG
>JANZLQ010000029.1:47103284-47119243 GCA_026212715.1 Elanus axillaris | reverse complement strand
TTTACACCTAATCCCAACACTTGGGTGAGGTAAATGGAAAGTAATGACCAATCTCAGGAAAGTGATTGAGATGCTGCTGGTTTGGGGCTTTTTCCTTTTAAATATTTCTTGTTGCTATGATTTTCAGCAGGCCACTCAGGACCTCAGATAATTAAGAAATACGCAGCCAGTAATGTTTCAATTCTGTTGAGCTTCCTCAGAGATGTACTTTCTTGGCTAAGTAAGCGACTGCACTCTCAAATACAGGAAAATGTCAGTCTCAGAATATGTCCTTAATGTTTTCCCATGGTTTTAGCAGAAAGACATTTACGGTTAAGATGATGCTGATGCAGATAATCGTGTGGTTATCACTGCTTCACCTTCCTCAAGTCCATGTTTTTTAACAGCAGTAGTGTCTTTTTCCCAATTTGCTCCAGCTCTGAGCAGCAATAAACAGAGCTCTGTTTACTAACACAAAGCATTTCATTTCTTCACGGTGTCATGAATACAAAACAAACACAGAACATTACACAACTGGTGACACTTAAATGTAAGTCAATTATGCAGGTTTAATGTATTATACACATAGCATCTGTACATGCAACAGCATGGGAGTGAAAAGCACTTAAATAATTAAGTTAATGGGAAAGTACTGGGTAATTAAAGGGCACAAAGGAAAACAAATGGAATTTGTTCAGTGAGAGGGTTTGTACATTTCTGAAACAGGGGAGGGTGGCATTTTATAGCAAAGCTATGGTCTACCTCTCAGCTTACAAGTAGATGGTTGATGAGAACTTTCTCATCCCCGGCTTGCCTTCTGGAATTGCTTTCAAGTCTTTTTATGGATTTGATTATGATTTTACACTACAGTGGCATTGTCCCTGGTTTATACTAGAACCAAGGACAAAAACAGACACAAAAGCAATTTGGGATGGAAGGAAAATGACCTAAAGTTCATTACAGAGTAGCAAGAATATGGACGGGAAAAAAATATTCTGGAAACTAGTAGCTCCCTGCTGCAATTATGGCCATAAAACTGTGAGTATTTATGTTTCTTCTAATATAACCATCAATAAAATTGTCAATGATGGTGCTATAAAAATGTACATATCTGCTCTGCAAAGTAAATATAAGAACATGTGGCCTTCTTACAATAGCAGACTTCTTCCTTCTGTGAAGCCAAAATGTTATCTTGTAATTGAAGTGTTAAACATAACTGTACCTGGCATACTGCCTTCCATCCAGACTCACACTGCTTTACAATCATCAAGGCAAAATTTATGCGTGGTCAGACAGCTGGTGTGAGGCCTATATACCACTTACATCCTGCTTATGTCTTCATGGGCCTCTTCCTGAGTGATAGGTAAACTTCATTAGTGCTATTTAACAAAGAAAGAACCTTCTGTACAAAAAGGTTATATGACTTGCTTATATTTTAGTCAGGCGAATAAACAGAGAAACATATTGTCCAGGGGTTATTTTAAAAAGTAAATGAAAAAAAGTAAAATTCCTCATTCCAAGGACTTTCAGGAAACTGGTGAAGAGTTGACAAGGAGAAAGAAAAGCTCATTTTAACTCTCCTCTTTTTTTTTTTTTTTCCCATAGTGTATAAGAAGACAGATCTCTACACTAATAGAGTTTTGTAATTTCTCCTTCTATCTTTCTAATAATCCTAGGATGGATTTCACTTGGTCTTGATTGAGTCCATTTAAGCACTTTACTACTAGTTCTATATTAATCTGATCCCCTGAGATACTCAGAAAATGACTGTCTCTTAAGGACACTGTATCATTCTTTAATGAGAAAAGAAATTAAGTATATCACAGCTATGTCAGGATCCTTTGTTATTTGACTTTCAGTCTTGCTCCAATTTAGATTACTTTAGATAAAGAAACCTGCTTTCACAGTAACCACTGTCATAACCTTGCTCAAATATGTGGTTACTTTTCTTTCTATGCTAACACAAATTCAGCTAAAATAAATATGTGATTTATTCACTAGCCTAGAGAAAAACACTATCACTTATTTAACAGAATAGAAAAATATAGATGCAAGGCTGATTAAACATAGCACTACGGTTTGGGGTTTTTTCTCCTCTGCTGAAATATCTTCAGTTTCCATGAAACTTTGTGAAACAGAATATGTGGTAAAAATGGAAAGACACAATATGCTGTATAGCATCATTTATATATAAAAAGTAATAAAGATAGGGGCAACTGCAGTTCATGTCCATTCATGTTGACAGAAGAAGTGTTAACTTGTTTATCTCTTCCTTTACGAGGCTCATTTGATTCAAAGTTACCTCCTTTGACTGGAAAAACAGCAGCAGAAACTAAGCAGAGAACAGCAGAGATTTTTTCAAACAAGATGCCACTCAGATATCCAACGTGAGAAGTTCATAAGTGTTCAGCACTATGGTCTAACTGTGCTCCTAGTGAAATCAGGGCCAACTTCAGTGGAATAATGTAGAATATGTTAGAAAATGTTTTCCTTCGGTGTTTATAAAGAAACCAAAACAAAATAAAACAAAACAACACCAAAAAAAAAAAAACAAACCCAAACTCAAATCCACAGAAAAGATGATAAGGTAATATAATGATTTCACTTATCTGAACTCAAGTCACTTAAGTTGTTTAAGTCACTACAGAGAGTACCAAGAAAGACTTTGACTCAGACTACATAGGTGCCATTATACATACTAAAGCACTAGCAGTGTTTTGCTTCATTCACATCTTGTCTCCATATCCTCTGAAAACAGTGGAATGACTTAAAAGGACTTTAGTAAATTGAACACTCTTGATTGATACTGTTCTCTGGCAGTAATGCCAACTGTCATGGAACAATATGTGTCTGTCCTCTTAAACACTATTTTTCTCTAGAATCATGTGCTTTCATCCAAAGTGATTATTGGGAATAGTCTCTGAACCATGCTAAGTCCTGAGTGCTGGTTGGGAAATGATTGGTTCACTGCTAGTTGAAGCAAGACAGACTATGCAAAAGGCTGTTCTACCAGTACCCTTGACTATGTTTCAGTGCCAAGAACATTTTCTGTGCTCCCCCTAAGCGTAGCTGTAGCCTTTTCTCCTATGTATGAAGGAACTTGGACCTTCTCTGGGAGTGGGCTAAGCAGATTTATCCCAAATCAGAGGCTATTCTGATGAAGGGACTTCCTGCTGTACGTAATTTTAGGTAACACATATACACATTTATATTTATGAGTTGGGCATGACTGCAGTTTCAGAAAAAAAAAATCAAGGCACAGAATTTACTAATGGATTGATAAGAGATCTCATTTACACTGTCAGTCTGTATGAATGTCAGTAGAGTAAGGACATTGAACAATATAATTTGAATTTGAATCCTGCTTGTTACTGAGTTTCAGCTGTTCCTGAATATAAGACAGATGGGCATGGTGAGTGGTTCATTCACCACCATTGTGTCCCTCAAAGTTACCCAGAAGAATAAGAAGAGCTTTGTTCACTCTCATGATACTAATGTTGGCTATAATTTCAAGAATTCAGAGACTGAATCAGTACTATTTATTACACTTTGATGGAATCTGGAGAACAACAGACTCATTTGTAGTTAAGATATCATCTTTTTTCCCTCTGACAGCACTGATGGATGATGATAATTTCAAAAACTTTTCTTTCATTTAATATATAAGAAGATCTTAAATTTTTAAATTCTTCTCCTTTGCTTTCCACTGCTCTGGGTACACTAGGTCCCATGCTCCAAGACATTCAGTTTTCAAAATGTTTCTCCATTTGTCTGTGGAATGGTGTGCACAGAGAACTGTCCTCAGTGACTTTAATGACTCTACCAGGAAAAATCTATCTCAAAAGCAAACTGAGCTCTGACAAATCAAATAAACCTCAAATGAAGACCAAACATACGTTTTGGACAATGTCCCATTCATAATATCAAGCCAAGCCTGGATTCCCAAAGGATATGAGAATCAAAGACAGTCACTCACAATCTCTCATGGGTAGACCAAATTCCAGTCAGTTCCTGAGCAAAAGATGGCTAACCTCTTAAATCCCCTTCTCTCTCTTTTTACTGCTGAGCATGATGTTATATGGCATGGAATATCTCTTTAATTAGTTCAGGTCATCCTGCCTTGTTGTGTCCGCTCTCAACCTCTTGTGCACCCCCAGTCAATTCACTAGGGGGCAAAGTGAGAAACAGAGAAGGCCTTAATGCTGTGCAAACAGTGTTCAGCAATAGCTAAAACATTGATGTGTTATCAGCACTGTTTTGGTCACAAATGTGTACACAGCTCTGTACCAGCTGCTATCCCAGCCAGACCCAGTACAGGGACACATGAATGGCCAAGGCATCATCTGATTAACTCTTATATTCAAAGCTGGAGCATGCAAAAATAAATATTTTGAAATACAGTGAAATAAAATCCCCCCCTTAAAATAAAACTCTTAATCACCTAGATCTACCTTTCTATTTTTAGAATGGACTGTGTACAGGCTCAGAACAAAAAAATTTGCTCTCCAGCATGACTTCCACAGATTACTGTGGAAGCTGTGTGAATACTAAGATAGTAATTCAATCTACAAAGAAACCTTAAGAAAACGATAACAACAACAACAACCAAAACATCAATGCCCCAAAATGTATCTGTGTCTGCCAAATGCAATTTTTGCTAAAGTAGTTTCAGCTAAGATGGTCTTGCTTGGTGTGACACCATCTGTTGAATCTCCCTTGCTCATGTACTAGTAAAGAGTAAGTGGCAACTTTACATAATTTAAAATTAAACAATCAAATGGGGAAACAACTTCTCAATTACAGTCATGAAAAGGATCAGGTAGGCTCTTACTCATCCTACAGACCATTGAACAGCTGATTTCACATACGGGAAGACAGTTACTTAACCTTTGATATAGCCACTCTTTACACAGCCTAACACTGGAGAAAAATATTTTTTCAATCAGTTGCTGCTTAGTTGAAGTACTGATTTTTCATATGTTTCTTGTGGGGGGGGTTGCTTGTTAGGAAGGGGAAAAACAATGGGAGGTTAGGTATAATTTCAAGAAATAACAGAATATGTTTCACAGTATTTGAGAATGTATTTTTTCCTTACTTCTTGTGTTTTATATGCCTGATCATATTAGAGGAAAAAAAAAAACACACCTGCTTGCTTGTCCTGCTATTCTCAACAGATTTTTTCTCCCAATTATTTATGAATTTTGGATGATGGTAATTCTTATGTCCTAGATTTTCAACACACTTAGCTGAAAGGTGATTCATGAAAGAAAGCACAGTGATAGTTGCAATGTAAAGGTTTTGTACTGCTTAGAAGAAGAAACAGGGATAAACTGATGAATGAGGTCTGAAACAGATTCCTTTTTCCAAAGGAATATGAACTACATTCATGTTTGTTCAGAAAGCTTAGAAAAAGAGGATTTGGGGGGCCAGAAGTCAGAAGACAGGCAAGCATCGGGTAGGAAACTCGTAAACTGCTTTAGTTATTTGCCATGAGCTGAAATATTGCCACTTCAAGAAGTCAGAGCACAGCACTAACAGGACACTTTCGCTGATACAACTTTTAACTTCAATAAGGATCAGGTCATGCATAAGTTATTATTTTTTAAAGAAAGGAGCAATTGCATTCAATGAAGCTTTCCCTAAGCACAAGTCTCCATCTGAACTTGCTCTTCCATGCAAAAAGCTTAGAGCACAGAAAGGGTTTAACCCACAAAGCTGCAGTCGAGAGTACCGCTACACAAGCACACAGGTTAGAAAACACATTTGCTGAGAAGAGTGCCAGGTCACTGCCATAATTATAGATACTGACACAGAACCAGAAGCTTCACCTCCAGTCCTCTGTAGCATGAAACAAAATCGTCAGAAATCAGCCTCCTTAAATCAGATACTGTCTCTTCCAGGCCTCCTTGAGCACCAGCTGCATCTTGCAAAAGAATATTTATCTCGATTAACACAAGTGGACTCTGAAGAAGTGTCACGTGGCTGTGCCATCAGTCTGGAGAGAGCAGCAGCAGCTTAATGCTCCAGCATGCAGTGATGAGGCAAGATAAACAGGAGGTTACTCCACACACTACACAATTGCAGCTCTCCTGAATCCTTGATTTTAAGTCCTTACAGCCTCTTCAGGACTCAAGCGCTGATTATGAAGATTATGAAATTTCAGATATTGAAGCCAGACGTTCAGGTTAACATAGTGCAGGACCAGGTATCTTCCCACAGAAATCAAGCAGCGGAGGTGGTGTATCAAGTTCAAGTCCTGCTTTGGGGCTTTCGTTGGCACACAGGCATTTTCATTCTTATTTATTCATTCTTTTTGAGCTGCTAGTGGACTTATCACAAGGGAGAAATCTGCTGGCATCAGGGACTTAAATGGAAATTTATTTTGAAAACCAGGTTTTTAAAAAGCTATTTTATTTTAATGAGCAGTCCCAGATACCCAGAGCTCCTGTCTTACCATGGAGACTAGGGCTTTCCCAAAGTATCCTAACCTCAGAGGTGTCAATTCCCATCCCAAGAGAACAAACATAGTTTGAATGTCTGATTTCAAGACATGTTCTCAGCAGTGAATTCCTCTCTGAGCCAAATTGGCTTATAGAGGAAAATGAATAGGATGTCTTTTTATTATTGTTATATAAATAAGACATACATTATGTCTATACACACACACACACACATCTATACCCATAAACATACACATACACACATCTACCTATATGTACATATTCTACTACAGCTTATCTGTGCTAGGAGACTTCAGTACTATACATTTTTTAACCCAATGCGAAGTAGGGTATTATATCATTGTCTCACAGAAATTTAGGCATTAAGTTTCCTGCAGCCCTGAGTTGACTCTTCTTTTCACATCACTTTTCATCATTTCTAGGCTGTACCTTGCTGCAGTCGTTGCTAGTGAGTTTGTGTTATCAGACAAAGGAGTAGGAGCTGTGAGTCAATTATTGATAACCTTCTGGAGGATCTTGACTCACTGGACCCAGCCCAAAGCATAATTCTTTGGGATATTTTGGGATCATATCTTTGGGATAGAAAATAGTGTTTGAGAATGCTCATCAGAGAAAAGAGGTCTGAAAGAGGATAAGCTTGAGAAGGAGCCTTGAATTAGAGTTTAGCTAGTGTTATTTGGAAATTACTGAAGCCCAAGAGGGTATATGACTTTTTTTAATGTAAAACTACACTAGAAAGTGAATTTTTAAAGTTCCTGTTTGACTGAACATACAAATTAATATTTTCCTTATTTTTAAGTTCCTTTAAGTCTGTATATTTTTCCATTGCAAATTGTGGATGGATATCTAAGAAAAACAAAGGATATTAAATATATAGTTGTCTGCCTGTATGATACCTGATGTGCCTAGCAAATGTAACGTAGAGACAATGGGAGAGTACAAGACATTGCTAGAATATATATATGGGTTAAAAATTAGAATGTCTGTTTGTCTGTCTATTGCAAGAATGAATGACAGAGGGAAAAACAAACCATAGAGTTAGCAAGTAGTAATCAATTCCCTTAAGCATTTTGCTCAGTCACCTGACATCATGGGTTGAATACAAAAATAACTTCTCTGGGAAGAAATGTCTGCTAGCTAGCTTGCTGAAATATCCTAATGGAGAACGACTGCTGTATTGGGTCTGAGTTAGAGAGGGATCAGCCTTGCACAGATCAAAGCCATAGCTTGATTTGGAGAAGCTACCAGAAATCCTGATATTTCTCTGATACCTCATTTCACTTTTAATATATATGGAAAGAATCTTCCATGTCACATGGCCCTCTCCTTCAGCTGCCCTTGAAACTCTCACTCATATTGCTGCTTAGTACTTTTCTGTCTCCGTTGCTTTTAAACAGCATATTCCAAATGACCTGCTGTATGTCACAGTGACCTGCAGAGTGCAATTGGTCAGTCTCAGTGGTGTGGCGGTTTGCAGGGGTGGACAGATGTCTGATCACTTCTACATACCCTCTCAAAGGATTGCCTCTGAAAGCTACTTTCCCCCTTTTGTACACCCAATTATCACACCAGCTTCCCAGTTTGTTTTTCTTTTCTGCATCAAACAGGCAGATCCATTTCTTCTAGCTCAGTTTAAAGACACAAGGGCCAATATCCTATCTCAGAGGTTCAAGGCTCAGCATCTTTCCTATTAACTCTTGCCTTACATACACCTAAAACCTAATATCCAGATAGAGCGACTCACAGAATATCCTTTGATTTGAAAAATAATCTTTCTGTTCCTTGAAAGAGTTAATGAAAAAGAAATGTAGGGCACCGACTTAAAAAATTACTGCATGAGCCACACTGAGGAGTTTCTACTTGCAAAAGTTTTTATGAAAGGATCATACCTGCTCACAGATGGCCTGGCAAGCTGTGAGACAACAAGTGCCATAACTCACTGGGAAGAGGCCAGCTTTACTTAATCCCACCTCAAGGGAGATTTCACTCGGTTTATTTCAGTAGCATCCATCAGTTCAGTGGTCTGGATCTCTAGGGCCTCAGTTTAATTGTCTAAATAAAGGCATCTTGCTCTGCTTGAGACACTTTAGGGTATCTGCAACATCCATGTTGTCTGAGTGGTACAACAAAGGACCACAGGTCACCAGCCCCCTTCTGGAAGAGGAGCTGGAGATGAAGCAAAGAGACCCTATAGCATTCAAAATGGCACTGTGACTGCACTTAGGCAACCAGCTTGAGTCTTCTCTGTCTCCTTTGGCTTGAGCTGGAAATAATATTACATACTAAATATCTGCACAGGGACAGTGAAGGGAGGATAAAGAAGCTGTGGGACAGAAAAGGACTTGTGGTGGGTGCATGAGAACTTGTTGGTCCCAATTTGGCAATGAAGTTTGTGAGGCAGGGTCCATTCAAGATAGGAAAGCAGAAAAGCAAGTCCATGAGAGGGCCACCAAAGTGGTTGGGGACTGAAACAGTTGCCCTGTGAGCAGAGGCTGACAGGAATGGTCTTCTTCAGCTTCAAGGGGCACTCAGTTGCAGCCTTTGAATACATACAAGGAGATTATCAAGAAAATGGAGCCATAGATAAAACCCTGAACAATATGGTCTGAATTCAGTGTTGAATTGCTCTGTTTTGAGCAGGACATTGGACTGAAGACCTCTAGAGGTCCTTTCCAACCTGGATGATTCTGTGATTCTTATGAAGACTGCATGTTCCTCCATATGAGGAATATCTGCGGATGTTTCTACTTAAACAATGGAAACTTTTCTCATATGAATCCATTAGGTGTAGGCATGCATTATGTTCAAACTTGGAGAAGAGCTTCTAGTTTTATTTTCTCCAAAAAGAATCCATCTAGTGTGGATTTAGTAGGAATTGGGGATTCCCTTCAAAATCATACTACTGATCTTAATCAAAATTATGATGTAGATGGAGGCAAATTGCTCAAGTTTAGCTAAGTTATTCCTATAGTGTCTTAGGTTTAAATTAAGCTTGGGATAACTTAAATTAAACTAAGTCTGGAAAATGGCTAAGTGCATAACAAGAGATCTATTTTTGTAATGGTTATTTTGCCATGAAGCTGAAAAAGGAGATGGACAATTAGTATGTTGTAATCACTGCCCTATTTTTGTGTGAGAGTCTGTATTGTTATGCCTTCACCTGTACCTCCGATGCTTTACTCTGTAAAATCTTCTAGGTAAGGATGCCTTCTTGTCTGTGCTTGTGCAATACCTAGAACAATGAAGCTTTGGCCCATTTCTGAAGCTGCTGGATACTTTTACAGTAATAGCAACAGAAATCAACTGTATTAATGAAATAGTCTCTTAGGCACATGAAGGATCCTGAACTCATTAAACACTCTACCATTGAAAATGCATTGAAGCCTTGTAAAAAAATTTTAAAAATAAACATTAAAAAAAAGCAGTGATCTCCTGCATAACTCAAAGGTTAGTTCTGTTTTGCTGAATAACTGCAAAATTAATGGAAAATATTTAATTAGAACGTAGAGGTTTAGTATGTTATTTTGTTCCTAGTAAAAACATGTTAACCAAAACAAAGCCCACAGTGTTTTGACAAACTAAAGTCCTACCCTCCTTACTTTTTTTCTCCCTCTCTCCTCTCCTCTCTCCCTCTTTCCACCTGCTATTATCCACAATGCCACTTTAAAACAGTGTAACTTATTTTTCATTTGCTGAGGGATGAGAGCTGTTAACTGGATATTGTCCTATATAGAGAAGTATGCCACTATTTTGCTGGTTGTAATATGCACTGCGATTGGTTTCATGGATCTACTCATCTCCAGCATCTGGAGATTTTAACTGAAGTGCAAATGAGAGTATAACAGAAGCATACTAAGTACTAACCACAGGCTTTGGCTCTGCTACAGGATGCATTAAACAACACACATGGAATATAGGTCAAAGAAGCAAGATGTTAGATTATTTCTGAGTGCAAAAATAATGTATTTTATTTTAGTAGGTTATTGCATATGCAACTTAATAAAGTGGACTCTGAGGAGTTCTCTTTCCATACAGGTGATAGACCAGCAGTACTTGTTACTCTAAGGAATGCATATGTAGAGAAAAAGCTACAGACTGTTTTTTGTGTGAAACGTTTTGGATTTGCCTAACTGATGCAGCAGTAAACAGTATTCTAATTATGCACAGACTGAAAACTTTGTGCTAGAGGGTTTGAAATAAACAGTGCTGATATGCAGGTCCCCAATTAAATGTGGAGCTTACCTTTTCAACTCATGCTCATCTGTCTAATAAGCTGAATTCCTGGAAGGTTTAATGTGGTTCATTAAACACTGCAGGAAACCCACAAACAAGAAATAAATGTCTTAGTAACCTGCTCAATGTCATTTTAGTATGATTATAGGCAAAGAATCAACATAACTCAGTGAACAGTGAAGTATTCTGTGGTTGAAGTTGCAAAGGCAGTAAATCATAGAACCATAGCACAGTTTGGGTGGGAAGCAACCATTAAAGCTCACATATTCCAACTCCCCTGCCATGGGCAGGGATATCTTCCACTGATCACGTTGCTCAAAGACCTGTCCAACCGGACCTTGAACACATCCAATTGTGGGGCACCCACAACTTCTCTGGCCAACCTGTCCCAGTAAAAAATTTCTTCCTTATGCCCAGTCTAAACCTATCCTCCATCAGTTTAAAACCATTGCCCTTTGTTCTGTCACTACAGACCTTGATAAAAAGGGGTTTTTTTTGTCAACTCTTTTTATATATTGAAAGCTGGAAAAAGGTCTCCTCAGATCCTACTCTTCTCCAGGCTGGACAACCTCAACTTTCTCAGCCTGTCTTCATAAAAGAGGTCCTCCAGCCTTCTGGTCATTTTTGTGGCCGTTCCCTAGACTTACTCTAACACGTCCCTGTCTTTCTTGTACTGGGAACTGCAGAGCTGGATGCAGTACTCCAGGTGAATTCTCATGAGAGCGGAATAGAGGGGAACAGTCACTTCCCTTGACCTGCTGGCCACACTTCTTTGGATGCAGCCCAGGATAGGGCTGGCTTTCTGGGCTGCAAGCGCACATTGCCAGTTCATGTCCAATGTTTGATCCACTAATATCCCCAAGTCCTTCTCTGCAGGGCTGCTCTAAATCTCTTCATCCCCCAGTCTGTATTGATATTAGGCATTGCTCTGACTTAGTGCAGGACCTTACACTTGGCCTTGTTGAACTTCCTGCGGTTAATGATACAAAATCACACCTCCTGGAACACCACTAACAATTTGAGAGGTCTGTTCTTGAAGGCCTTCACCCAACAAAAGTTTGAGAGAGATCCAAAACATCAGCTGCAGTCCGGTTAGGGCCTGTGTCACTGTTATGCGGTACTATTATACAGTATTAGACATTCTCAGATAACACAACAGTGATTAGGAAAGGTGAAAAGAAAACCTCTTTTAAGGAGGATACAAATAGGTGCTGAATAACCTTCTCCACTATGGACTTCAGAAAAGGAAGAGTAAGTTTTGTAGTGTGACCATTAAAGATAAGTGAAGGGGTTCCACTTATGCCCAAATGCCTGCTAGAGATTATTCTTTCACAGTAAAAAAACAGTAGGAATTCCTAGATGACTTAGTCTGTGGAGAAAGAGAAAAGCAGGGTCATCCAGAAGGAAGCAAGGAAGAAGAAAGAGGTATCATCTGTGTTCTGATGGATGATACATGGTGAAGTGCTAAAAGGATGCAGTGAGAGATTCAGAATCAGGAGAAAATTTGTTGAAGGTATCTAAAAAGATCTAACAAAGTTGCTGGTTCTGGAATTACATTACAGCATCTCTTTTCCTGTCAGTGCACTTCTCTGATTCTAATGATATTTAATGTCACCTCCAGTTCCCAAAGCTCTGTGACCCATTTACATTTCCAAGCCTCTATAGGAAAGATCAGTGCTATTCTTCTCTTCGCTGTGAAAAACTACAGAGATGTAGTAATAGAAAATAGTAAATACTCACAGATATTTTTTGAACGATTCTGGTATATCACCACTAAGTGAGATAGTTTTATCTAATCTAGGATTAATATGCATTTATGTTAATGCCAGGATATGTACTTACTTGAGCAGATAGAAAAACAAAGGCTCTGCTGGATTTTAAAGACTATTTTGAGAGCAGCACTCATTCTAGTTATTCATAGATGATAGGAATAGGCTGATGCAGGCCATCTTGTCCTCTACCTGCCTGTTTACCCTTCTATGTTTTTTCTGTAGCACTCACAACTGTAGCATCTGAACACAATTAACAGCTAGCAAACTGATACTGTTACTTTGATTTTCTAAACTCTTCTCCATCAGAAGTGTGGTAATATAACAAGAAAAGACTGGGTCACATTGACGCTTAGGGTTTTTTCTAATAACATGAGCCAAACATCTCTTCCTACCCCTGGTTCCTAGCTCTGGGTATTACAGCAGTATCTGGTGTGCTCAGGCAGGACTGGGGCAGACATTAAAGTGCTATGTACTGTACAAACATGTGGGGAAAGACAGCCTGTAGGAAGACTCTCAGTGTGTAAAACTGAAAGAAAGGATGTTTTGTTTCTGCTTTACAGGTGGCTATATGAAATGTAGAGACATTTTAAAGCTTCTGTACTGGCATCAATGCTTGAGGGCTATGGTAGAGAGAATTCATCTTAGACCTCTTTGTTCCAGTCAGCACTTCAATAACACTTCACCTCTTTCATCACTGTCTGTCTTGATGTCCTGCTTCATCCTAGATTTTTCCAATATGATTTTTATCTTGAGATGGGCAATGGGAAAATATACACTCCTACACAGGTACTAGCAAAATATCATGTGCATCAGCATCCAACAGAAAAAATGTAGAGATTTCCCACTGAGTTTGCCTCCAAATAATCAATAAGTTTAGATGAAGAGAATGCTTTATCCTCATGGAACATAGGCAGAGGCAATAACAAGATCTCTGAGGTTAGTCCCCTGGTTTTAGTGACTCCTATTTGTAGGATCACAGGAAAATTAAGCTTGTAAGAGACTTCAGGAAAACATCTAGGCCACCTCCTGCTCAAAGTATGGTCAGCTATGAGGACAGACCAGATTTTCCAAACTCTATCCACTCTGGTTCTTGAAAGTTGCCAAGGGTGGGCAACAGCACGACTTGTCTGGGAAACCTTTTCTGATGTTTGATGGTCCTTATGATGAAAAGCTTTTTCCTTACATACAGTCTGAACTGTTTTGTCTTTTTCCATGTTTCCTTCTGAGGACAGGATCCTTTAACAAACACCAAGTATAAGGTAGCATGGAAACAGCCTTATTACTATTAAACAGCTTAAGTAGTGTTATTCATTAGATGCCATGAAGATACTGATGCAAGTTGAAAGATAAAGCACACATTTTTGGGCAACTAAAGTCCAGTTTAGGAAATGAGAACTAAGAGTTGGCAATATTAAAACATGTTAAATGGCCATCAGGTGAGAAGAAAGTAGAAAAAAAGTCACAATGAACAAGGCACATTTGACCAAGGTTTCTTAAAAATTATTTCATTCTGCAAATAAGTATCAAATAGTGTAAAACAACACTATCAGAGAGAGCTCAGAAGGTTTTCATCTCTTTAAGCAAACTCTGATAGGACTAACCCTGATATTTTTGTGAGACAGTCTAAGACAATAAAAATGCGTCACCTACTGCACCAGGGTCAATATCCATCAGCTTCCAAAACTCAGAATGTTGTAGTCTGCCTTTTACGAAGGAATAAATCAGGTCTAATTGTGTGGAAGTGACTGGATGGTTTAGTTTGCCACTGCACTGTTGGTGCTTTGCCTGAGATTTTAAAAGCCAACTTGAGAACTTAAGGGTGAGAGACAGAGAGACAATTATTAGGAGGTTTGGACTAAAGACACCCCTACTTCTCTACTATTTCACCTGTCACAGAACTTTTCTTCACAAGTGTTTATTCCCTAAGGGTTAATTTTCCATTGGCAGTGACTTATTTATTTACAGGATAATAATTTTTATAAGTTTTTAAATCATATTCTATTTCTGTGTAACTTGTGAGGTTGTGTTTCTGTGGGTGTATGTGTGTGTGGTGCATTGATTAGCAAATTCATATGGAATGGCCATAAGATTGAGTAATAAGATTTCATCCTATAGCAAACAAGTGAAAGATTCTTCCTCTTCTAAATCATATTTCCAAAGAGTAAAGATAAGACTGGTAGCTACACTGCTAGTCAAAGGATCAGGGAAACAATTTTTTCTTTCTAATCTCTGTTGCTGTTTGTCTTCCATATAGGTGAGTCACACTGGGATGATTATTGGTTTTTTTTTAAGACATTTAGGTATCTAGGGTGGGTTTCAATGGAGATAAAACCATTATTATACCTTAGATATTTCTATGAGGACATTTATATTAAAATTCAAATACTCAGCTAGTAAAAAAATGCCTTGACTGAATGAAAACTAAAGAGTTCCTGTTGACATTTTCTTCTAAAAAAAATCACACATTTTTCAGAATGTAGGCTATCTACAATTTTTTTCCTGTTGGACAGAAATGATATTGTGATTTTGTCTTCCTCTAATTTCTAAGAAGGACCCTCAGCATTGAGGGTCCTACCTATAGAGATATCACTTTAGTACTGGCCACTTTTCTGGTGTGATTACTCTGGCTTTCTGGTAACTCTGGACTGTTCATATTGCCTGTCAACTGTCTCCTGCGCAACCATACAGTAGTTGATTTTCAGTTTTTTCCATAGTTTACTCTCCATCTTCGTTATCAAGAAGCATAAGATTTGTGTTGACAGTGGTTTGTGTTGTGTGGCATCAGTGATGATTACTTCTTTGCTGTTTACCCATCTGGTAGGATTAGAATATGTCTGGACAACCAAAGAGTGGTCAGGCAAGGCTCATTTGGAGCAACTTTGTGAGGGTCCAGACATTTTCTAATGCTCTCTTATCATTTAGCTAATCAAATACACTCTGTGCTGCACATTTTAATAGAATCAGAAGAGAAGCAAGCTGGCTGGCACATGGCTGAACTCTTGAGAACACGTGTCCTTGAAACATGTTGGCTTAGGAGGATTGTATGCATTTAAAGCCAGTTTTACATCACACAATGAGCATACTATTTTCATGCAGGCAGCTAAGGTAAGGTGCTGAGTAGGAAAAAAAGTTGTCCAAACCCTAACACCAGCAAAACCAGATACAGGACTCATGACTGAATGGTGCTTTGACATGGCAGAAAGACAATGAAACGTCAGAGGGCCTGAAAAACACAGTGGTTGGCAGGATCACTTGGGCAGGATTTTAATAGCTTCCACAAAGAAAATGGCAAGACATGGATGAACTAAAGCCCTGAGAAAAGACCAGATCTGATTGTGTGCCCACTGTACAGAAAGCTGGTATCTGTAAACTAGGCGTGTAAACAAGGCCTTAAGCCTCCTGTAACAAATTATTCTCTTCTTGAAATGCTATATGCTTTTGTGGTGGGTTGACCATGGCTGGACGCCAGGTGCCCACCAAGTCGTTCTATCACTCCCCCCCCTCTTCGCTGGAC
>JANZLQ010000029.1:47075840-47103184 GCA_026212715.1 Elanus axillaris | reverse complement strand
AAAGGGGAAGCTTCCAGCAGCTTCTCACAGAAGCCGCCCCTGTAACCCCCCCGCTACCAAAACCTTGCCACAGAAACACAATACAGCTTTTAACTGAAACACTTAACCACAGACAAAATTATTTTATGATTACTACCAAAATGCAACCTCTTTCTCAAGAGAAGCACTTCTAGTGGGAAACAGCAATGCAGTATTAAATAATGTTATGTTAAGATGAAACTGCAAAAGCTAAGGCGGCTGTGGTTACCTGAATTTAAAGATGGCCTAGTTACTTCTGAACTATGTACTAGATCATAGTGAATAGGGCTAATCAAGAATTGTTTAAATGAACAGCTCCACTTCAGAGGACTTTGATTCACTGTAGTCAAAATACTTCAACATAATATACACATGAAAATATTTCTTAAGAGTATCTCCCATTTATTCTGTATAAAATATGTGATTATTGATTGTTACAGGCACTTGAGACTTTTATTGCTGTCCATAAATCTCCCTCTCATATGTACATAATATCCCAAGAAATGTGAGAAAAGATGAGTTAACAAAATCCCACCTCAGAATCATCTGGAGCCTGATAAATAAGTTGTAAATTTATTAGTTCATGACCTTCTAGTTACAAAACATAACCCACCAAATGTGTGTATCAACAGCCAAATAACAGTTCTCACACAGGAATAGCTAACTCAGTGTTACTAGTACTAGTGTAAAATCAATTTTAAAAGCCCTTTTTTTCTGCTTTCTAGTAGTTAGGATTACTGTATGACTTGCCATATGGCTGATAATTGAATGTAGGTTTCCATATTTGGCATTTTAAATAAAGAATACTGCTTTACTTCCCTGTTTCCAAGATGAAAATCTGACAGCCCTAGGGAACCTATTGACTTCACCTTCACCATTGGTCCAGAGACTGGTATCTCTACTTGTTTTTCTTTTTTTTTCAGGTATACATCAGTGTTACATAAAACAACATGTTTTCTTCTTTTTTTTCTCCAAAACCTGCAAAAATACTTCCTCAGGTAACACCATTTACCTTCTACTTAGGAAATATCTGCAAGAAGATCTTTTCTCTTACACCTTCCCATGCTAATCCTGTTGTGTTCCTGGATCAGCTGCAATGTTATTTAGACCCATGTGGCCACTACCACATTTTCCCTTACAGATTTCAAAGTCTTGTCTCTTCTCATAGTGTTGCTTTCACTATTGCTTCTGGAAAAAGAAATCTAATGCCCTTCTATCTGTCACAGTAAACCCTGTTATTTTTTGCTTTGTGGACATTAGAACAAAGACTGAATCTGGGTTTACGTAACTTGTGTATCTTCCCTTGTCCCTGATATGTGTAATGTATCAGCTGAATTTCAACAGCACAGAAATTCTGATTTGTTTGGTTCATTGGTTTGGGTTTTTGTTTGTTTCCCCTGATGCCTGTAGATCTTCTGCTCTGATTCGTTCTAGCAGGATTTTCATTTTAGTTCTTATTTGGCACCTGGGTATCATTTTAATATTTACAGCCAGTAGCATGTCTTTTCCTCCTACTGCTACCACTTTTTATCTAGTTCACATATAGTCAGTTTTAATATCCTGGAAAACAAGCCTGTGTGTCTCGGTGATCTGTCTTTTTCCACAGCTCTTCTCTTCAGGTCTGCTATATTGACAATGTCAACTTCATTTTCTTCTGTTATTCCAACATTTAAAGCTATTCTTTCTCTTCTGCTCTCACACACTGCATGGTACAACCTTAGTTGAGTTCCTACTTCACTCTGCTCCACTCTATTGTCAGGGAAGATACATTTAATTCCTCCTTTTGCCTTGGTAATAGAGAGAATGGTCTAGGACCTGGTCTTTGTTTTGTGGGAAAATGACAAGCATGGCTTATGTCCATCCCATCAAATGCTCTTGACTAAAGTGTCTTTTTCCAAAGATGGGGTGGTGTCATTCATGCCCTAATGATAATTCCTCGCCTGTGGTATCCCAGTACTATGACCATTCATTGACTGTGAAACTGCTAGTTTCAGAGCTCAAATATAGACCAGGGAGTTACCCCAGCCTTATTTAGTTTATATAAAAAAAATCAATCCTGAGTTACCTGCTCTTGTTAGAGCACACAAAGCATAGCTTCATCACTGACCTGTTCCTCTGCTGCTTTGATGAGTGATACTTGGTAAGAGTTGCACACACTGTGGTCTCTGTTTCAGGTCACATAAGGCCTGAGGTGAAATCATGCTCACTGTTGCCACGTTAAAAATGAAGCAGAAAGAAGTTTCATGGACACAGCAAAAGAACTAATACAAATCTCCCAAATACTTAATGTATAAATAATTCATGAAATATGGTTGTGGTCTGTTATGTGATTCTGGCTGTGTCTGGTCTATCAAATCACATGGCTAGAAAGTGTCTCTGTGAACTAACTCCTCAGGGTAAGTTCTCAACGCTTATTTGAGTCTGGGGCCTCATGAGATGGCACCTTTTACCTCCAGCTGTGTTTCAGGGCCGATGTCTTTTTCTGCCTTTGTGACTCAGCTGCAAAGTTATGGACATGTGGGACAGGAAAGAGGCCACATTGCTGCAGTCTGTTAATGTATGAGCTACAGGTGGAGTAGTAAGGGGTTGTGAAGAGGAAGTCAACAGTGTGTACTTGGTGTTCAGTGCATGAGATTTGACAGGTCTGAATTGTGGGATCTGACATTGAAAAGTTCATATATTCAGCTGTGCAGCTCAGGAGAAGGAAGGGGTTTGTTGCCACACAGAATCAGCCTCTTTCTGAATGATGGAGAAAAGTACAAGGTTACTCACGACCGGCAGCAAAGGTTTTTTCTGACTCCTGAACACTCCTCAGAGGTCTACTCTCTAGGGAGTCACCTCCTATCAAGGCTCAGATCTCACAAGTTAAGCAGACAGAGGATTAAAAATACCACAAAAAGTCATAAGGATATAGGCCAGGTGGAGTGTGAAGGACTCTTGCAGAGTTATATGGAAATATACAATTGGACTATATTTAGCTTGATGGTTGAAATAAAGTAGCAGGCCACAGAATTACAACAAATCAGACATGTAGAGGAAGGTAGTACCTTGGGAAAAACTTTCCACTTATTTTGCTCTTACAATACTTTCTTTTGCTTTAGAGGGAGAGATATCTTTAGGAAGTAAGGTAGATTAGCATAGACTATGCAGAAGGAGTTGAAATATAACATGATCACAGTGCAACTACTCCAAAGTGTAGAGAACTAGGATGATGGAATGTTATGTGCATTTAATAACGATTTGAGTGCAGTGACTAAATCCATCAAAATCCACTTTATTTCTTTTCAATAATAAGCAAGCTGATCTAAATTTCCTCGAGCCAGGATATGTCACTGCTCTATATTTAAGCCTTTTGATAATTTTCACTCTGAATATGTTCTGTTTAGCAATTAATGATCCTTTTTTTCTTGTTTCTTTTTTTTTTTTCTGAAACACTCTTTCAACTTTTTGAAGTGCACTGAAAACATGAACGTGGGTCTGATCTCTGTAAATGCTGCTGCTTAGACTAATAATTACATTGTGCTACGTCCATGTATGATATAAAATAATATGTCCTGAGTGTGGTCACAGTGCTCATTGTAAAGATAACTGAAAGGACGAAAATGAGATGTTTTTGTTTCAAAAGTAGTAGTGGAAGATTACTGTTTAGTATTGGTTGCATGAAGATCTCCACACTACCTGAGAAGTGCTGAGTATATGCGGTTGAGAATGTAGCATTCTGCTGTCAGTGTTATAAACTCTTTCCCGCTTTAAGTTTCAAAAGTTTGGATAAATGTTTTTACCACTGCTGTTATTTTATGTGGAAAACAGTGAATCAGACAGGAGCAGTCTGAGGAGTATCAAGAAGGATTACAGAGACCTGGGAGCCGAGGTAAGGGACTCTGGAGTGCAAGTAGTTTTTTCATCATCCCTTTCCAGAGGAGGGCCACAAAAATGGTAAGATGGATGGAACACTTCCCCTATGAGGAAAGGCTGAGATAGTTGGAGTTCTTCAGCCTGGAGAAGGGAAGGCTCCAGGAAGACCTTATTCTGGCCTTTCAGTACTTTAAGGTGGCTTATAAGAAAGATGGGAACAAACTTTTTATTAGGGCCTGCTATGATAGGAGAGGGGATAATGGTTTTAAACTAAAAGAGGGTAGACTTAGACTAGAGAGAAGGAAGAAATCTTTTACAATGAGGGTTGTGAAACACTGGAACAGGTTGCCCAGAGAGGTTGTAGATGCCCCATCCCTGGAAACATTCAAGGTCAGGCTGGACAGATCTCTGAGCAACCCGACCTAGTTGAAGATACCCCTGCTTATTGCAGGGGGGTTGGACTAGATGATCCTTAAAGGTCCCTTCCAACCCAAACCATTCTATGATTCTAGGATTCTTTTAAACTAAATATGTGGTCATTTGGATCATGTACTGCTAGGTCATTTGGATCATGTACTGCCATTGTAGTGTAAGGATCCTGTTGTTGTGTATGGAAGGAATTTGGAAGCTGGGCATTTCAGCAGTAGTTTGGTCATCAGCTGAGGGCCTCTGACTAGGAACACACTCTGCAGGCAGCACTAGTGCCTGCAAGACAGACAGACTTGCAGAAGACAGAACTAATATAGGAAGTGGCATGGGCACTCTGCACATTTTTGAGACTGACTCAGCTGCTGATATGTCACTAGATGCTGGGCATCTAGTGCTGTCTGAGATCCCTGGGGTATCTGAGACATTCACACTGGGTCAACAGAAGGACCTGTGTGGGATATATAACCTCCTTGAGCAGCAGCTGGAAGTTAAGCAGGATGTGCTAGTATCTTAAATGGCAGAAGTTTTTTTTAAATGTCAGCAAATGAACTGAACCCTTTGAGTTTTCTGACTCTGTATTTCTGTGGCAGATCTTGCTCCTGGCTGCCATAGTCCTTCCCTTTTACCCATAGAATATGCTCCAGGCTCATTCTCCATTCATTTCCCTCTCTTGTTCCAGATGAACCCTTCTATAAGCAATGACAGCACATGAGTCTTACAAGAAGGTATTAACTTATTTATTTATTTTAAAGGAAGAATTTGGGGACATAGCTACATAATTTAAGCACCTATATTTACATAGTGTGAATAATTTCCAGTGTGACAATTTAGAGTCATAATGTGATGCAGGAGTTCTTGCTTCATGAACGTCAGGTACCCACTTGTGCAGAAACAAATCAGAGGAAAACCTAGAAATTTTTAACGGCTTTCTTTTCTTTGTAGTCAAAAAATACCTTTTATTTTGCCAGAAAAGTATGCAATATCCTGATACTTCAGGATAGATTTTACAAATCAGAACCATCCAAATCAGGACTTATTTGGATAGCCACACCATATCTTCAATTCAAGACTTTTATTTTTTTCTTCTTTTTACATAACTGTATATTTTGTAAATACCATTATTTGAAAAGGATCCCGCTCATTAAATTTAGGAATCACATTGTGTTGATGTATTCACTTTTTTCTTTCAAATGGTACAATCCCGTAGTCTGTAACTTCTGTCCAAAGGGGAAATGATGCTTTAAAATATTTGGACCATGTTGCTTTTAGTCAGTCACTCAGTAACACAATGTGTTAAAGCCAGCTACCTAATTCTGGGAATTGAGTTGATCAAACAATACAAAGAGCTTAAGATGTAATCATATATACCTGGTCAATCACAAAAAAAACCCAAACAAAACACAAAAAAAAACCAAAACCAAACTTGAGTGCTAATTTCCTTGGTATATAGCATGCACCTCATCCTCACCAGTGACCTCAGGATCAAGAATGTATATGTTGATTCTGACAGAAGATGAAAATTGTGTTCCTGTGACACAGCAGAAGCAGCTTCATTCTTTCAGAAATGTGAGATCCAGAGCAACTGTCTTTGAGAAGAAACACAAACAGGCAGTTCAAACATTTTAGATTTCACAAAGACACATTTCTTCCAGAAATTGATATCCCAAGATCCTGAATATGAGATACTACCAGAAGGCTGTTTAAGCTTAATGTGCTTGCGCTGGTTGTGGCTGGGATAGTTTTCTCCAGAGTAGCTAGTATGGGGCTATGTTTTGGACTTGTGCTGAAAACAGTGTTGATAATTCAGGGATGTTTTTGTTATTGCTGACCAGTGCTTACCCAGAGCCAAGGGCTTTTCTGCTCCTCACCCCACCCCACCAGTGCGTAGGCTGGGGGGGCACAAGGAGTTGGGAGGGGACCCAGCTGGGACAGCTGACCCCCACTGACCCAAGGGATATTCCAGACCATAGGACGTCGTGTTCAGCATAGAAAGCTGGGGCTAGAAGGAAGGGGGAGACGTTTGGAATTACGGTGTTTTGTCTTCCCAAGTAACTGTTACATGTGACAGAGCCCTGCTTTCCTGGAGATGGCTGAACACCTGCCTGCCCATGGGAAGTAGTGAATGAATTCCTTGTTTTGCTTTGCTTGCATGCATGGCTTTTGCTTTACCTATTAAACTGTCTTTATCTCAACCCACAAGTTTTCTGACTTTTACCCTGCTGATTCTCTCCTCCATCCCACTGTGAGGGAGGTGAGTGAGTGGCTGCCTGGTGATTGGTTGCTGTCTGGGGTTAAACCACAGTGCTCTTAGAGGTATCAAAATCATGAACATAAATTACTCTGGGGAAAACGTGCTGCCTGGAACAGAACTACTGCTGGATGCTGGGTGAAAAAGCTGGGAAATTATGTAGCTCCCTCACCACATTTTTTCAGTTTTCCAGTCATATGAATCTGAGAAAGAAAACATATATAGTAGTCAACATGAATAAAACTGAAAGTAATCTTGGAAATAGGTAAAACAGTCTTGCAGGAAGAAAAACAAGAAATAGGAATGAGATTCAGTGAATAGGGACAAGCGTGAGATGTTACATTTGGAAAAAAATAGTCAACCGCACAACTACAGGATGGGATATTACTGTAGCAGATCTATAGAAAGGGTATCTCGGAGTTAAAGGACAATGTGGGTCCATATGAACAAAAAAGATTGTATGGTGAAAATAGAAAACTTTATTTTGGGTAGCAGAAACCCCCAAACCCTCTAAAAGATGTGAATTAATTCTACCCTCTTTCAGGTCTAGTGATGTGCAAGGAATGACAGAACTTCAATTTTTGGACCTACAAGTGTGCAGTAATTAAAGATTAATCAAGAGAATGAGAATAAACAGGAGTCTATAAAGCAAAGCAGCTGAAGAAAGACTGAGGAGCTTCTTCAGTTACTGAAATGAAAATTGACTGGTTCCCAGCTGACTGCAGTGGGAGCTTAGACACCTTGCTCCTGAGAAGACATGCCTGCTCTACAGACACCTAAATACAGGCATGTGAAGTTTTGATCTGAATCACACCACAGCAAAATCTTCCCAATATAGCACTGGGATTGATTGCCTGGAAACTGTGAGGTCTCCATCACTGGAGGTCCTTGAACAGGATCGGAAAAGCCTGTCAGGAATGAGGTAGGTGTGTAACTAATCATGCCTCAGGGCAAGGAGGTGAAATAGACGGTCTTTTAAATCCCTCTGGGAAACTGGGACTCAGAGCCTGAAGCCATTCATGCACTTAGATACCTAAATCAAATGCTCCTGTACTTCAACACAGATAGCCATTGAATTAAAATCAGACATAATCCTGGGATCTCTGAACGACTCCTGGGACCTCCTCTCCTCCGCTGACTGCATAGGGAGAGCACTGGGAAATCAGCCAGCCAGTAGATTCGGCAGGCTAAACCCACTGCCTGAAGTTAGCTGGATTGAATGGCACCTACTCTCCCTTTGATTTTTTTTCAGCAATATTAACACTTCCATGGGTGTACGTATTGAAGGGGGTGACTGCTTCTCCCCTGATTTAGTGCTCTGCATTACTCTCTTGCCTGGTGTCTGATTGTCTGCTACAGTGACCCAGTCTGGCTCTTGAGAGCTATGCAAAGGCTCTTTTATTTCTAGTCAAGAGCTAACAATCTGCTAAAGGAGAGCTCTTGAAGTAGGACTCCCAGCTACTGCTTCTTCCCACAATGTTAATTGTAAAATGCATTTAAAACCACTCAGCATCCAAGTTTTTCTCCCTGCAGAATGGACTTACTACACCACTAATTTTATGGGTGTTGTGAAGCAAAGAAGTGTGAAGTATTATTCCTGGAAGGAACAGATCCATAAAAATCAATTTAGCATGACTGTTCTGTCTTTATCAGTGTCACTGACACCAACTTTTTTTTTTTTTTAAATATATAGGAATAAGCAGTTCTATCACTTGAGCCAAATGGGATTTTCATGTAACACAGTTATGGTGTGAAGTAAAGCTGCACCATAAGCAAGTCAAGTGGTCCTACTAGTGGCCCAAGGAACTGGGAAGCTAATTTTTCACTGAATTGTTAGTCACATCAGTTAGTATCTAGTGTATGGGCTTCGTGTCATTCCATGATGAAGAAGATCATCTTACCGGGTGACGTAGCGTAAGACTCACCAGTAGATTTGTTTACTACCAAAGTGAAAATATCTAGACACCCTGGTGCATGGAGAAAACATTTAGTGCAGTGATGTGATGAAAAGATGTGTGCAGTAAGGGTGCAAGTAGTTGAAACTCTAATCTCTTCCTTTCCACACTGTTGGCATTTTATAACTCCTACAAACATAGAATAGTAGGCAATCCAGATGCAGTCATGATGTGGCTTATCGCATTTTATTTGTTCAGTACAGGATTGATAATTTTCTTTAACCTTCATTATTTTCATTGTATTGTACATTGGTTTTAAAATCAACATCAGACTTTCCATCTCCCTTTTTTCCATAGGTAAATCTGAATTGGGCATTGCTGAGTTGTAGCAATTGTGAGCTAAAGACAAAGTTTTCTGGAGAAAGACTGAACCTTCTTTTGTCTCAAGCCTTCAAAAGACTGATTAACAAATAAGAAGGCAGTGATAGTTTAAAGAAAAAATAAAAAAACCTAAACCATGAGAAGTGTGCCATGTTTGCTGTTCAAGGACTGTTTAGATTATGTGTACTCAAGGTAAAGCTTATCTAGTTTAAGTTTCTGTTTACAGTAGAGGATGCTTAAAGAGTCACAGGCTTGCTAATTAAGGACATAAATCCTCCTTCATCACTGAGAAACAAAGACTGGTATCCTCAGATGATGCAGATGTATAAGGACAAAAGGAGTAGGGGTATTCTTCCCCAACGACCACCGAAGGCCACCAGAGACCCCTGAGCACCTGTAGAAGACTCTGGGATGATTGCTCAAGAGAACAATGGGTCACGCTTGCTCAACATAATGAATATACAATAGTTATGCAGAACATACATGTGAAATAGACATGCTGTCTTAACTGTGTGTATAAGTATGGACTGAAAACCTCAGTAGGTGTGCTCAATTTGCGGAAATCTTCCACCTTGCACCTTGTGCAGAATAAAGCAATGTCTCCTCTATAAACATACTTTGTGTGTTTCCAGAGTTATTTTCTGATCAGATGACACTGCCATTAATTTTACTTTCATAAAACGAAAGATCTGGTGATGGTGGCTGAGCTCATAAGAAGTTGTTTAGGAAATAACATTATCTAGAAAGGAAAGAAGTTAACTTGCTTTTGGGAAACCAAAAATCTTCCCCAAAGTCTTATTTCCTAAAGTAACTTTTGTTAATGTGCTGGGATAGAATATGATGAACTTTAATCAAAACTTATGGCAACATTTTCAATGACTTGCTTCGCTGTGATTTCACAAGCATTTTCTCAAAACCATTCTCATGTTGTTGGTTTGGAGTTTTTGTTTTGTTTTTAATAATAGCTATGTATAATCATAGTCATGGTCCATCCTACTTTTGTCACCTTTACATTTTTATGGTATCAGGAAGTTAGATACAAAAAGAATGAAATATAAAAGGATGAAAGGACCTTAGTTCTCTTGTATTGCCACGAAGTGTCACCCTTTTCCCATGCATTGCTTACCTTGATTGCTTTTCTGTAGCTCAGGAAAAAAAATGTCTCCTTTAAAGGAGACAGTCCCAAAATGCAGGGACAGAATCAGAGTATCAAGTTGTGTAAAGCGATATATGTCCATGCAGATCTCTGACGACTGCAATGGAGATTAAAAAAAAAAAAAAATCACTAAGGAGACAACATTTGGTGTTTCAATTCATACATTGTTCATATTAAGTATCTTTGAAGATCACAACATGGTTAAAGCCCGTGATTAGTTTGTTTACATGGAAGCATATTTGTCCATATATAATCAATCATCTTCTTTGCATACATCAAAAAATGCTGTCATTGCACTGTGATTGCACATACTTTGTAGATCTTCATTTCCAGCTGTTCACAGTCAGCTGGGGAAATGAATGTACTGATTTGTGGGTTCTTTGATACCACTGTGTTTGTAATTTGCTGTCATTTCCCAAGACAGATTAAAATCAGGTGGAACTAGACTTTGTCAAAAGTGGAATTGTGGAAGGGAAACTTTCTTCTGTGGATGAGTAAGGACCAAGCAGATTTCCTATACTACCAAGACTGTAGAAAATGCCTGCTGCTGCCAGCTCTACTGGTATACAGCTCTGCCCAAGCAGCTTACTGTCTACAATATGATAAATACAGAAAGAGAAACAAATTGATATCCATTGGGTGGTGGAGATATGAACCGGTCTTAGTTGTTGACTCAGCTGTGTACTTGACTAGTCATTACAAATTACTGTGTTGTGTGATGACTGAGGGTATGACAGAATGTTTGTGGATCCTGACTACAAGCTTTTTTCTCCTTTCATAAGCGTAAGGACAAAAGTTTTTGTTGAGGAGCTGGAGTATAAAACGATTGAAGTTACCATAACTGATACATAAAAGGAAGGGATTGATCTGGTAAAGATTAAAGTAGTTAAGATAACATAAACCATCAAGTTTTTTGCGGTGGTGAGAAAATGGGTTTAGTAATGTCTCCTCTCATTTAAAATTTGTGCAGGAAATGGAAGCACCACCTGAGACCTCTTGGGAGAAAAGATGGGAGGAAAAGATATCTGCCAGCAGTTATTTTTATGAAGTGATAGTGTTCATTTAGATCTTTGTTGCTGCAAGTACAGTGTGTGTAGCTGATCACTGTTATTTACTGTGAAAGCCTGCCATTGCCAGAACAGCAAAAGGCAGATGAGAAAATCTCTACCTGTAACAGTGGACTAAGAGACATTGCGCATGAACAGGAAGAGTCCTGGGTGACCCAGTCGCATGCACTCTGAATTACATACAGAAAATGGTGAGCATGTATAGGTAGTGTCCACATTGATTGTGAGTGAACTATGACCAGGAATAGGGTCATGAGGGAATTATTAGACTCCCGGCATGTCTCCAGAGATGGTCAGTGATATTCAGACAAATAGTCAAGCTCTGGGTAGTGTAGCCCAGTATGTCACAGTCAAGTTATAATGAAGCATTACTGGACACGTGATGGTTGAATATGTAGGTCATGGCTATGACCAAAGTCTAGCTCTGAGCAGACAAAGATATTTTCATGATTTCAGTGACTTCCAATACATTATAACTGTATTTAGCAATATTTTAATCAATGTACTCATTGATTGTGCACAGTTTCATCAACCACAATGATGGTACTGCACTTCATATAGATGTGTATCTTTTGATCAATTGATGCTATTATTTTAAGAAGATAAAAGCTGTTACAGAGGGGGGGGTTTAATTGTTGTTGCTGTTGTGTTTCTTTCTTAAAAAAAATATCTAGAAACCTAATTTCTCTTTGAGAACTCTAGCCCTATGTTAAATTGGGTTGAAATCAACTGACGTTTTCTGAAGTTATTTTTGAAAATAGAGAAATAGAGGAATACACAAAGATCCAGAAGCCTAATTTCTGTGGGAAATGGGCCAGAAGAGAGGAAGCATCTGAAAAATATGTCACATTACTGGAAAAAAAAAAAATTAATTTATGACACTTAATAAAATGTTTTATGATAGCAAAAAGAAATGGACTTTTTCAGTTTTTAGCAAAAATTAAGTCTTGTTTGGTTTATAGAAATGTGCTACAATGTTAGCTGTTGTGAGGGAGATGTCAAAAAATCAGTTTATCATTTATTTAGGACTGAGTAAATAGAAGATGTGGGAGAATGTCACCCAGTAAAAAAACATTACCTCCTTCCAATGCATTGACAACTCTAAAACAAATGTTCCTGAATATTTATAGAGCAACATATTAGAAGATAATGCTAAAGACAGGATAGTGGCTGGTTTTACCTATAGATGACCATTATTAAGAGAGGGAGAACTCATTTCAAACTTATACCTCTAATAAATACAATGGAAAAAAAGATTAATGTGAAGACACTGATTAGAATTATCTTTGCTGGAATTTTCATGGTAAAGGACTGCAATGTTTTCAGAATTTCTTTTTTAAAAACAGAAAATTCTGACTTCTGTTAAATGAACAGCGTATTGGGAATTCCGAGACTTGTCTTGAATGACTGAGAACAAACAAAAAGTTCTGTTATTAGAAATTAGAGGTTTCTAAGTTGCAAGTCAACACAATTTGGTTGCAGTTGTGTGAAACGTAATAATGTCTGAAGTAAAACACTACAGAAAATGTAATTCTTTCACAAAGTTTTTCACAATTCAGCTTCAAGTATAGGCAGAGAAAAAAGTTCTTCAAATGTGAAAATTCTGCTGAAAAAAATAATAATAAAAGGAAAAGATGGTGATGGAAAGAAATAGCTACAGCTTAGCTTTTTTATTTTATTTTATTTTGTCTGTTCTGACTACCTAGAAATATCTTGGTGAATAATACAACAAAAATAATAAATCAATCCAAACATGGATAATTTAATGCTGAAAATGTTAGAATAACACAACTTTTTTTTAAAACCTGATTTCTAATGAGGGAGGACCTTCAAGGAAATCTGTATCCCACAGCATCTCAAAATGATAGGTAGCAGAATATCCTGCCTCCTTCTTTGTAATTAAAGGATGAGATGTTTTATAAGAAGGGATTGTGTTGACTGGGAGGTAGTGTATGCTGAGTTTTGGGATGGATTTCAGTCTCAAAGCCTGAATGTGTAGCTGTGGGGAGCTGTACCACATAATGATGCTTGCTCCAATGTGTGTTCCACACAGTGTGATTTTTAAAACTAATAATGAGGGAAAAAAAAAAAAAAAACACCACAGTACTACAACTATCCTTTGAAGTATTGTGAACATATATACTTATTCAGAAAAAAAAAAGGCTACATCCAGTGTGTAAGTTATTTATCCTGAATGAAGGCAAATTAATTTTATCAATATAAATGCAATGCATTTGTTTCTAGAGAGACAAGCAGTTCCTTGGTGTTTCAATGCATGAGCTGAGTTTTGTTAGTAAATAAACGTTCCCATTATCAGGTTAGGTATGTAAAAATAATTCCCTGAGAGCTAGCTTGCACAATAGCCTCTAATGGCTCTCAGAAAAGTTGTGGTTTATCATGCCAGAAATCTGCTTAGGTCTTTGTTGCTAGATTCTTCCTTCAGGGTATACAATAAGAAGTATCACTTTCAAATATGCAGTGATTGATAGCCAAGAATAGAGACCCTAGACACAAAATGGTTCATAAACCTTGTACCAGCTCTGCACTGCAGTTAAATTTCATATTAAACAGTGCTTTAAAGGTAGAGTCCCAACTTGTCTAGGTTAGAATAGAGATGCTTTCAATTTTTTCCTTTTTTTTTTTTTTTTACACTATTCCACTGAAAATACAGATTGTTATTGGTGCCTCTGTAAAGCCCTAACCACAAAGCCACAGAGTCAGGTGTCTTTCAGGTTATTGCCTCTCTTATCCTAGGAACTTTGCCTTTGTTTGTGGAGAGTAGCAAGACATCAGTAGGAAGACTTCAGAGAAGGATATCCCGGGTCTGCAAAATAGCCCTCTTCTGGGATGTGGTAGATGTGGGTTTGACTGCCCTGGGTTTAGGTGAGCCAAGGTAACCTAAGGTAACTTAAGTCTCTAGTTTTCATGGCAAGTGATGTAAACTTGTGACTGTATACTTAAAAGTAGGAATCCCTGCTGCTTGCTAAAAGTGAAGCAGTCATCCACTTACATCCACCTGAACTAGACACCTGATTCCAAGAGGCAGTATTGACATATAAGTCCTATTTTTGTGTTGGTGCTTAACTCAGATCTTCAGATAATTCCTGATTCTGGCAGAGTGTAGGTATCAGACATGTTCTTTCTAAAGGCCTTTTTGATTTTCTGTTTATTAATCCACCCATTCCCTATGACTCTAATTCTGAGATGACTAATTCCCTTCTTTTGTTGTAGACTGAGCTTAACTTTTTAACTCTGACTTCTGAGGTTTCTCTGGGCTTTGAGCACATAAAAGTTCAAACGCCATAAATAATGAGCGGAACTATTCATGGCAAGTATCAAGAAAAACAAAACAACAAACCAAGTGGTAGCGAGTTTTCTTGTTCACTACCTAATTTTCCTCCTATCCTGATCCAAAATCAGGTTCTTTGTAGGAACAATTTGCTGAGTCCTTGGGCAAAGTCCTAGTATGTATTCGTTTTCAATCATTCACTTTAGAAACTCCCCTTGCCTTGCGCTGAGCTAGCTTGTCCTTGTCATTTCAGCTCATGTTCTGTCATTTGGCTTAATGTCTTTGGAAGGAGTACAATGCTTTGATTGAAAAAGTCATTTTTATAGTGGGGATGAACTAAATGAACATGGGGGAGGATTCATTATGCTGAGAAGAGCAGGCAGAAGACCTTGACTGTATTTCCTCCTCCCTTCCCATTTTAGGGAGGTTAAAAGGTAGGGAGAATGTCAGTATAGAGAGTTGGAGTAAACCTGCGTAACTGTTTTGCTGCCTACACTCAGTTGCAGAGTTGGTTGTGAATTCTAAAAAAATGAATGCCTTGATGGGGTTGAATTTTTATTTGAATCTAAACTGCCGAAGTTGAGTGTTTTTTCTGGAATCCAGATAGGTGTGGATGTGAGAGAATTTCATTATTATTATTTTATAAATGTCAGCTCAATTCTGAAGGACAGAACTCTCATTTCAGCAAACTATATTATAAATACCCATAAGTCATATGCAAAAAGACAACAACTAACTTTGTTCTCTTTTCTCAAACCATCATCTGATACAGAAAGAGGAGGTTACAGCAGGAGACTAGTGGGAAATTATTTCACTGGGGTGCTCAGGAAAAAGAACAAGACACTGTATAGGTACAAAGGAGAAACTTCTGGGAATGTTCAAATTGGTGGACACTGGAACCTCATCCTTTCAGGTATGCTTTTGCAGATCCATATATAATCATAAATAAAGCTTTGGGAGGTAGAATGCAGGATCCAACAGCAAGTTACATGATTTGGCTTTGCTGAATGCCTCACTGAACTTAGATAAATTCAGATGAATTTAGATTTATAGCAGAGTAAGTGTAAAACAGGTCAGAACTTAATTTCACATAATATTTCAGATGTTCCTGGAAAGCATGAGAGAGTCTAAATTGACCTGGTGAGCTCAGAAGAGTGAGCTTTCCTTTCTCCTTTTAAATCTGTTGTACTTACCATATTTACCTTCACACAAGTACAGCTTAGGGTTTTTGTTTGGTTTTTTTTTTTCTTCTAATTCTGCTTCTAGCCTTGGTGATGCCATTTAATATTTCATCTACTAATAGCAGAAAAAAGTGGGAATGGAGCTCTTACTTAAAATGTACATTTTGCAGAGCTGTCTTCAAACCCAGCATTATAACATAGAACAAGCTGCGACAGAAAATGGGGGTCATTGCAAAGCTTACTGTTCTCTTTCTTTTCACAAAGCACGTTCTTTGGCTCCTGTGTGCCCACTGTATGCACAGAAACCATCACATCAAGAGGTCAAAAGGTCCTACGACCTTTCAGCAAACTGTTAATTAACAGCATATTAGTGTTTTTAGTCAGACAAACAGAAGAAGACCTTGTGAGTAGTGAAATACTTTTCCCTTTTGACTACGCTATATGGGAAGTCATTCACAAATGGCTAAGCAGAAGGCCAGCTTTTTGTGAAGGTTCAAAATAGGGCAAAACCTCAGAGCTCTGAATGCACAGCAGGAGACCTTCATCTTGCAGCCATTCTGTCCCAGCATCTTTTATGTGTAAACAGCAAGCACAAATTCTTAACTAAAACAAAACGCTACACTGAATGCATAATTTCTCCCTTGGGGAGTGGAAAAGAGAGGACAAATTACATGTGACAGATGTTAGCTACATCACTTAACACACTACTGAAAGGCATTCAGGACATATCAGAAAGGTATAGTGTAATGTTGAGAAGTACCTGAACAAGCTCCGAATGAGAAACTTCACATACAAACCCTGGAAGAGCATAATATTGCTATGGTTATCCTACTCCCAGTTCCCAGAGGAGTTTATTCAGAGCTGACATATGCTTTCATTCAGGTCACTTTACCGTGTCATGGAGATAGGTTTTTGGATAGTATGAATGTAGGCTATGCTTCATCTACAAAATCGTCATGCTCCCAGGCCCTGTTTGGTATAAAAAGCAGATTCAGTGAGAGATTAAGACATCTAAGGTGAAGTGTCTACTTCTGTACCAGATGTGTAAGTTCCCACTGCACTCAGAGGAGCTCTAATCAGTCATTGGGGTCTGGATAATGATTTACACAAGTGTAGATGTTTATTTTAGGGGTGCTTGAATTGTGTGTAGTCTCCACTAATTAGGTGTGTTGCCTAAAAATAGTCATGTGGTGCCACCTGAGCTGCTCTGATATAACCCACTTGCCCTACAGATGCTGCTTCAGGGTCATATGGGTCTCCTGTAAACCTTTAGTCAAATCTGCCCATCCCAGATGGATATTTAGGCAACTGGATGAAATGCTGGCTGCCCACTGGCTGTAGTAGAAACTGAGATTCCTTGCTCATGTGTCGGCATCCTTACACAGACATCTACATGTAAGGATGTTGAGGTAGAAATAAACCTTATCTCTTCTCTCCCTATACCAAGCCAAGGCACAGACATCGCTTTGCCCCATGGTTTCCTTACAACTCTGGTTTCCGCCAAATAACATATGGGCCCAGAGAATGGGAAAGGAGCACTGTTGAGGGACAAGAGGTGTCTTCTCATTTGCCTGACAGTGGGGACCAGGATGAGTGGGTGCCAAAGCACCTACAGGCTACTGTACGTGTAGCCTAGCAGACTATACAGGGTAGATGAGAGAAAACCAGCAAATATGATGAGGAAAGAGCCTGAGAGTGCTGAGACAAAGTTGCCACCATCAAATGGTTAAAAGAAAGAAGTGAACTATAAACTGATCACACAGTATTTTTTTATGCCTACGTTAGTATTCCTTGATAAACATTTCATGAGTCATAATGCACACTTTGCACACAGTGGTATTGTGTGCTTTGCCTGCTTTTTTTATATGTTTTGGCCAACATGTGATTATGTTACCTAACATCTGTTTCAGTTGTGCATACACTACAAAGTATTATTTTCCTGTAGTTAATATATTTATGTCATTTAGTGAGTTAAATTCAGTAATACATACATTATATGCCTTTCTTACAGTAAGTAGAAAACATATGGACTAAATTTGTTAATTGTCACCATAACTGGTTGGAGAAGTCATATTGAATAACTTCACTGCATTGGTTTAGGACTGGGGTCATCACTGTAATGTCTATGAATTGCATAAAACCCACTGGGCAATACAGACCTGTTGTGGCCTGCTCTGTTCTCTCCAGCTGACTGATATAAAAAAGGTGGATGGGAATGAGTTTCATGAATTACAGTGGTTGTGCCAGTTTGGTTTTGTTCTTTCTGCATTTCTTTGGCTCATGTGCAACAGGGCTAATTCTGCCCAGAATTGTCCAAACTACATTGCATGAGCAGTACTGTTTATCCAGTTAAATATTGTGCAGTAGGTTAGCATTAAACCTACTGCACAGTTGTAAGTGGAAGTGTAAGGTCATGTGGCAGAGGAACTGCTGATATTATGTTTCTCCCTTGCACTGCAGAAAGGTGTATGATTGCCCAGAAAAGTTGAAAATATTTCTTGGGTCATTAGAAGACAGTAGTCATTTCTGTCTATAGATTTCTAAAATAGTAAGTTACTGTTGCTTGACTTTAAGTCTCTGTACTCTGATGTTCTTCTCTGAAAAGCTAAAATAATAGTATCACTCTACTATCTCTCAGGCCTGTCATCATCATTTTGAAGTCCAATTTAGAAGGAAAAAGCTCCAAGCCTCATCTGGCTCTTTCTGAGCATTTCTCTACTTTAGTCATCATATTTTTCTACTTAAGATGAGCTGTTTTCTTCCCCTTGTTTCTCTTTCTAGATGGGCAATTGGAGGAAATGACTGTTTGTATGTACTTGAGGACTTGCAAAAATGTCTATCTACAAAATGTTGCTTCCACTGCAGAGAATATTTTACGCCTTTGTAATACTAGCTGCCCTATGAGATAGCAACAGATTTTAAACTGCCATTTCACTATGACTACATCCTGCTGTTGACTTCGGACATGGTACTTTGAGGGAAGAGAGCAACCTATCTGGAGTATTATCATCCTGTTGTAAGTCTGGGAGCAACTAATATCTCCAATGGACTTTCACGCACATTCTTCTTTGGGTGTTCACTAAAGGCTTCTACAAAAATAATTTTGCAAACTCTTAACTGAGTCTGTTTTAATTTCTTCAGGTGAATTGAAGCGGAATGACAATAGCAGGGGAGTATCTGCTGGCAACTCATAAACTAGATTCCATTTGAAACCTGCTTCTGGCTGCTGTTTACTTTCTTATAAGCACAGGGAGGATGAATCTATTCCACCATGTCAAAGCAAGGCATTAGTGATATCAGCAGCTAAAAAGGTGATCAGGAAAAAAAATGTGAGAAAATAAGAACTCACTGATTGGAGAATAAAGGGCTAAAGGGCTTAGGTATGTTTGAATCATTTCCACTAATAAAGTTCCTAACTACTTCTCCCTAATACAGGTGATTCACTGCCACTCGACTTTTCAGCACCATTAATGCCCAGTTTAAAATATCTGCGAGATGGATTACTGTACTAAATACTTTACAGTACTGGGTTTATGGTCAGGATTTAGTGGAAAGCTTCTTTCTCCTATAAATCATGCTATGAATATTGATTGTGGTACCTTCTACTTATCTAAAAGTTTTATGAGGTTTTTAAAAAAAAAGTACTGACTGTTTTGGTGGGAAAGATCTTTTCCCAGAAACTAATCTGAGGAACATCTCTAATGTATGCCAATTCAGTGTTTATATAGTTAAGAATGACTTTATAACAAAGTGCTGCCAGTCCAGACCAATTTATTATATGCTATACAAGTGTTAAACTGCCTTAAATCAATAGTTAAGAAGACAGGAGTGTGCTTGGGTGTAATAAGTCATCATTTTAATGAAATATAGATTATTCCAAGACTATTAAACAAGTGGTTGGTGTCAGAAAAATTGTTCACTTTTTCAATGCTAAACAAAACCATCTATTTTAATGGAGTAAAATCAATAAGCAGCTGAGACCTGCCATGTAGCTTGAATGCCTAAGTAAATGTGTAGTTAGAACTGCCCATTGATAAGTAGATGGGTTACTGCTTGCATGTCCTGGTTACTAAATCTGATTAAAGGAAATGGTTTAGGGGGAGCTGGAAAAAAGGAAGAAGCAGAAAAAATGTTCTGAGTTAACCAATTATTTTTCATGACAGACACTTTCCAATCCTGTTTTCAGAAAATATTTTCCAAGCTGCATAGATATTGGTGGCTGAGAATAATTCAGTAGTGGGGGAACTCTTGCAATTTAGCAGTTGAATTGAAGAAAACTTAGGGAGCCCCAAGAAAAAAGTAATTTAGAACGTTGCCTCAGGTTACAAATAATTGGTTTCCAATAATGGACACAGTTTTACTTAATGTTTTTAGGATTATCTTAAAAGAAAAAAAAAAAAAGAAAGAGAGTCTAAAACTATAGCAGGGTTGCAAATTCACCGCCCATCCAGCAAAGAAAACAAAAGGTCCAGTCTATATCAAGATGAAACCAAAGCTTTTAGCTCTTATTCTGTGAAAATACCTCTTCTTTGGACAAGAACTTGGGTAGCCAGAATGCTAAGGTAAGCTGGAAAACCCAGGGTGAAATTCTGTTGAAATAATAGGCCTTATATTTAGGGATGTTTGTGGTAAAGGCTTTAAGCACTTCAAGATTTTGTATTTTCAACTGAATTTCTCCCATTTTCTCTATTTATAGAATAATTAAAAATTCACTTAGGTAAAGAGAGAATTATTTTATAATATGGAATTTAGGGCATTCAGCTAGAATGCAGAAGACTTGGATTTGAATCTTACTAAGCAGAAACTTGAAATGAAGTCTCTCATGGCTGAACACACTGGCACTTGAGCAGTTAGCTAATCATAAGACTTCTTTGCTTTGATCATTTTTGTTGTGAGGCTGACAAAATTCCCAGTGCTTTCCAGAATTGGCTACTCTTCATAAAATTTCCACTTGGAAAAATCATAATTTTTCAGTGGAAGCCCAACTCCAGATTTCTTATCTTAGTCTAGTTATGGCTCACTAAATCACATCTCACCCTATTTCTTCCACCACCAGCTTCTGTTGACACTTGCAACTCCTGAAATTACACAGCTGAAAAACTCCTAAAGAGAAGGAATTAGGCAAACAACTAACTTGACCCATTGATTTATATTCATATTACAATAGGACATTAATTCATGAATCGTGTTAGGTTCCATTTGCAGCTAGTTGTCTCTGAGCACATTTCAAAAGCAGTCCCTGACTTGAAGGAAAACTGATTTTTTATAAAGCATGCTTGAAGGGAAACACCGTCAGTTTTGAGAAGATTGTTAACGTTGGTAGCTAAAGGTACCTATCTTGCAACACATTTTCTTAAATATAGATATCTAGTGCAATTTGATATGTCCTAAAATATTCCACCTCTCCACCCAGTGACTGGTCATTATTATTCCTATGCAGTAATAATAATTATTATTCCTATGCAGGTATAATTTTCTCAATAGGAAGAGTATTCCTTAACCTAATACAACCAATGAATGGACATAGTAACATTGCTTTTGTAAGTAAACCTGGAAAAGTCCTTCCATACAGTCCAATTAACATGTTTAAGAGATCACTCTAAAAGAATAGTTCCGGGAAAGTCAATAAGACATGACCTTCCATAACATTTTTTCTGCTTTTTCAGTTACTGATGAAATGAATATAAAGCAATACATAAACACATCACCAAAGAGCTGCTCTTTTCTTTCTTTCTTCTTTCTCCTTTTGCCCTTCCATAATATATCACTATATTTTTAAATTAAACCCAGCAGGTAGGAAGATCCTATACCATTTTCAAATAAGAACATTTGTCCCTGCATTACAACATATTTCTTTTATATGATTTCTTTCTGGGCTTAGCCTTGCTGCTTTCTGAAAGATGAGTTAAAGATCCTTTGGAATAAATCCTAATGACTGCCTAAGTAAATGCTTTTTACAGAGATGCATGCAGTTAGATTTTACTTTTTCCTGACATCTAACTGAGACATTCTTATCCTGCAACGTGGATTTTTTTTTTCCTTTTCTTCTGATATACTCTTTTCTCTCATTAAAGGCATTTTACTTAAAGCTGATTGCCTTCAGCAATAATGGCATCTTGAAAAAAACAAAGATGACAAAAATACATTGCTCAAATTTCATATGCCAGTAGGTACAGATTGAATACAGGAGACAAAGTTGTGCCATGTGTTTATGTAGAGAATAAAAATAAAACACCTTGTTCTTCCATCATTTACCGTTCTCAAGGACTGGGCAAAAACTTTTCCTAGAGGACAAAGCTGATATTAAGGGAATAGCACAGCCAGCTCTGGGGCTGGGAGAGGTAACTGAAGAACCCCAGCACCCTCCTAGCTGCAAGAAGATAATCTGCTGCAGGATGTGCAAGCAGAAATCTGTTCCTTGAAAATTACATCTTCTCCCTGTGCGTTTTCTTGCAAAGCTCTGTCCTCTGAACCAAACCAGATCAGATGTTCTGAATGAGAGAGGACTGATTTGCATGGTCGGCTTTTCCTTATTCCTCTGATTGGCTGGAGAAAATGGGGGTAAATTCTTGTCTCACAGTTGTCATCAATTACTAGGTATTCTGCAGAGTTCTGAGAATAATATTCCTTTGTCCGGCAGAACAGCATTTTGGCAGCTCCCTGTTCTTTCCTTTTATGTGTTTGACACAACATGTTTTACTTCGGTTAACTGAAGTGAAAAGGAACCACTATTAGGGATACAACTTTAATGAGTATTTTCATCCTGTTTTCATTATCTGTATATTGCATACTTCAAATTTACTTTAAAAAAAAAAACACAAACAAGACACATTTTTTTTCTCTCTTTTGTATGTTTTTTTCTTTTTTTTAACCCTAAACTCCATTCTTGTATTGCTGATTAAACAGATTAGAACAATGAGTCTATGAACAGTACAGAGTGAGAGAACCTCATGCAAAGGAACATTATGGAATTTGGGAACTGCTGCACTGAATCAGCACTAGAAACGCCTTTATGGTTCCAGACAAAAGAGGGTTTATTCAAGTTTATACCCATATGTCTGGCTTCATATGGTCTTGCTGCTTCTTTTCTTCGTTGCCTTCTTACCTTGTATCTCTTAGGTACTCAGCTGAAGATGTAAGAAATTGTTTTTCACCCCTTTTCATGTAATGGCGTTTAATGGTATACGTATGTTTCATTTCAGGTAAGAGCTAGCTTGAACTCCCAGATTAATCTTGAATCAGATCTGAAGTAAACCTTCTCACAACAGTTGGGATAGTTTTGTTCTTTTATGATTTTTAGATCTTGAGTGTTTCTGCTGATTTGTCACCTGAAGAACAAGCAGAGAACTAGCCATTTACTCAGTCAGTGCTCTGTCCCAATGAACTAGATGAAATTACTTACATGATAAAATTATTTCTGTGTGGAAGGATAGCGTGTTAATTTACAGGGGTTCCTCAAGGCAAAGATAGTAAAATAAAAATAAGACACAAAACTGATGAGGAAAGCCTTGGTTGGGTCATAGAGACATAGAATGGTTTGGGTTGGAAGGGACTTTAAGGATCATCTAGTCCAACCCCCCTGCAGTAAGCAGGGGTATCTTCAACTAGATCAGGGCGCTCAGAGACCTGTCCAGCCTGACCTTGAATGTTTCCAGGGATGGGGCATCTACCACCTCTCTGGGCAACCTGTTCCAGTGTGTCACTGCCCTCATTGTAAAAGATTTCTTCCTTCTCTCTAGTCTGAGTCTACCCTCTTTTAGTTTAAAACCACTATCCCCTCTCCTATCATAGCAGGCCCTAATAAAAAGTTTGTTCCCATCTTTCTTATAAGCCCCCTTAAAGTACTGAAAGGCCAGAATAAGGTCTCCCTGGAGCCTTCCCTTCTCCAGGCTGAAGAACTCCAACTATCTCAGCCTTTTTTCCTCATAGAAGAGATGTTCCATCCATCTTACCATTGTTGTAGCCCTCCTCTGGAACCACTCCAACAGGCCCCTGTCTTTTTTGAACTGATGACTCCAGAGCTGGACACAGTACTGCAGGTGGGGTCTCACCAGAGCAGAGCAGAGGGGCAGAATCACTTCCCTTGACCTGCTGGTCACTCTTCTTTGGATGCAGCCCAGGATATGGTTGGCTTTCTGGGCTGTGAGCACACACTGTAAACTCATGTCCATTTTTTCATCCTCCAGTACTCCCAAGTCCTTCTCTGCAGGGCTGCTTTCAATCCCTTCATCCTCCAGCCGTATTGATACAGAGTGTTACCCTGACTTGGGTGCAGGATCTTGCACTTGGCATTGTTGAACCTCATGAGGTTCACATGGTCCACTTCTCAAGCTTGTCCAGATCCCTCTGGATGGCATCCCATCCTTCAGATGTGTCAACCTCACTACTCAGCTTGGTGTCATCTGCAAATTTGCTGAGGGTGCACTTGATCCCACTGTCTGTGTCATTGATGAAGCTATTAAACAGTACTGGTCCCAATGCGGACCCCTGAGGGACACCATGAGGGACACCACTTATCACTGATCTCCATCTGGACATTGAGCCATTGACCAATACCCTCTGGATGTGAACATCCAATGAATTCCTCATCCACAAAACAGTCCACCCAGCAAATCGATATCTCTCCAATTTAGAGAGAAGGATGTTGTAGGGTACAATGTCAAAGGCCTTACAGAAGTCCAGATACATGATATCCAAGCTCTTCCCTTGTCCACTGATGTAGTCACTACATCACAGAAGACCACTACATTGGTCAGGCAAGACTTGCCTTGGTGAAGCCATACTGGCTGTCTCAAATCACCTCCCTTCCTCTATGTGCCTTAACATAGCTTCTAGGAAGATCTGTTCCATGGTCTTCCTAGGCACAGAGGTGAGGCTCATAGGTTGGTAGTTCCCAGGGAATTGTTTTCTTCCCTTTGTAAAAATGGGTGCAATGTTTCCCTTTTTCCAGTCACCAGGGACTTCACCTTGACTGCCATGACTTTTCAAATATCATGGAGAGTGGCTTGGCAACTACATCAGCCAATTCCCTCAGGACTCTGGGATGCATCTCGTCAGGTGCCATAGACTTATGTATATTCAAGTTCCTCAGGTTGTCACAAACCTCATCGTCTCTTACAGTGAGAGGGACTTTCCTCTCTCAGTCCATGTCTTGTGGTCCACCCACTCAAGAAGTGTGAGAAGACAGGTTACCAGTGAAGACTGAGGCAAAAAATGTTATTGAGTACCTCAGCCTTCTCCTTGTCTGTTTTTTGCTGTTTGCCAGTCATTCATCAAGGGAGTACACTTTCTCTGACCTTCCTTTTCTGGCTGGCTTGTTTGTTTGTTTGTTTGTTTGTTTGTTTTTTAGAGGGGTGGGTTGTTTTGAGGAGGGTTTTTTTGTTTTCTTGTTTTGTTTTTTTATACCAGCTTTTAACCCTAGTGCAAAAGATGCAGATGATATGGAAAGAATGGATCTTCTCTAGAACCTTTGAAGCCTTATCTGTCTGTTTCCTTCTCTTTCCCTGATGGTCAGTGTCTGCTTGAATTTGACTTTGAATACTTGTCAACATTTAGCAACAACTTGCAAGTATGAGGCAGTGCACCTTCATGTGTCAGGTGCCAGGGTTGCATATGGAACTGGCATGAAAACTGTAATTTATATTTACAGGACTCATTGCCATAGATGAACACTACCAAATAGATGTGGTCACCCAATGACAAAATGACATAAACTATGCAGGGATATTCTAAGATTCCATTCTTGAGGATTTCCTTTCTGTGATGCTGTTCTTTAGTTTTTCTAGAAAAATCTACAAATAGAATTGAATAAATAATTAAAATTTTTAACAGTGAAATACAGGATTGCTTTTAAAGAGATAAAACAACCTATATCTATGCTTCTATCTCCCAACAGTCATGATTCACTGTGAAAGCAGGACAAGGACTCATAGGATAATGATGAATACTGACTCTTGAATACAGTGCAGTGTGCAATGGCTCTATCTTTATCATGTCTAACTGTTGCACTGTTGCTTTGGGCCACTGTAAGTATGAAACTTTGATTTCTCCAGGGCTAACTCCACTTGCCATCCAAAAATGAAGAAATAAAACAAGTAGTCAAAAATAAACAAGGAAACAAACAAGTAATCATACTTCCCCTTTCTGTAAGAAAGAAAGATGCTTTCACCCTGCCTTCCCTGGTAATGGTTCCTTTGAGAAAACTTAGTTCAGACTAGAAAATACCTCATTAAATAGATATCCTTCTGTGTTTTGCAACATTAAAGGTTGTAAAGTGATTTGTGACAAATTAGAGCAGCTAGAAATGTCGGAAACTTGAAGTCTGAAGCTTGTATGGACATCATTTTCCCTATCCTGACCCCTAATGACTTCAGTTTAAATAGGAATTCTAACCTTACAGGTTCTTGAGTTTGTTATACATTCATACCTAGCCATATAATGCAAGGCAATGTATATGAAACACCATATACATTCAATTTTCTTTTCTACGGTACAGAAGAGTCACCACACACACCAAGAAGAAAGGTCCATCTATCTAGAATCCTTCACATGTCCAAGACTAACCAAAAAGGGGATGCCTTGTGAAGAAAAGAAGAAAAAGATGTCACTGCAGTCCTGTGAAGCAGACATCCAACTTCCTAAAATCTGTGCCTCAAGAACTCCTTGAGTCCAAGGTTATACCTTTATAAGATTAAATATAAATGCCATGTCTTCTTTCTTTTTGCACATTGTTCTGCTCTGGTCAGGAAGCTCAGCAGTAATGGATCTGAGCTCTCTTTCTATCAGCACTCTTCCCAAATGCCTTTCGCAGCTCTATGAGACACTTGGCGTCTCATGAAATGTTGGTATCTACCTAAGGAAGAGCCCCCCAGCTTTCAGTAGGTTTTGGAACAGGGGGACGAAGTGAAACTTCACGTTTTACACTGTAGCTTTCGGTGACAGAACAATGCTTCAATTAACTCCTCTAAAATAGCAAGACACGAGTCCCTTATATTCATTTTAGTTGCTAGTCTTCCTTTTTAGAGCTACATTGGTCTATGTGATGAATGAGCATGTTAAGAAGGGATAGATTTTCAGATAAGACTACATTTTAGCTCCCAGTATGAGGGAAGATAATTTAAATTCTATGATGCATGAATAAGTGCACTAGAGGCATACAAATGAAGAGAAAATTAGGTCAATCTCCCACCCTAAACCAAGTTAAGCAGCCAGACAAAGATGTATGTGAGCAAATTGTTTAGCAACATTTATCCTTTTGAAAGGCCTGCTTCATCATTTCATTGTGCCATCTTTGTCCTGGGACATCTGCTGAAACTGCAGTTTCAAAGATGTTCCTGCTGCAAAAGCTTATAAGGGACAACATGAGAGTGAAAAAAAAGCAGAACAAATGGAAGCAGGAAGTGAGACATAATTGTGTAGGTTAAGAAGTGTACCTATAAGATGTTAAGAACTGCAGAGGTGACTAAGTCCTAATTCTTCACAATGTGGTTTGAAAGCAGAGACAGGCTCCACCAAATGTTGATTTTATTTGACACTGTTTTGCAAATTCTGGAGAGAAATGTGCTCCAAACTGTTCCTGTTTAAGGAGTAAATAGCCTACATGTACATCGGGCTCGGGAATCACTGTATGATAGAAAAAAAAAAAATCAAAATTTTCAATTTAAAAAAATAATATATTTTTCATTAAGTAAAGCTAAACACAATATCATGTTTCAGATATGCTGGAATTTAACTGAAATATTTTGGAGAGGAGGAGAGGAGAGGAGAGGAGAGGAGAGGAGAGGAGAGGAGAGGAGAGGAGAGGAGAGGAGAGGAGAGGAGAGGAG
>JANZLQ010000029.1:47031400-47045843 GCA_026212715.1 Elanus axillaris | reverse complement strand
GGGGACCCACGCTGGAGCAGTCTGTGCCTGAAGGACTGCAGCCCGTGGAAGGGACCCACGCTGGAGCAGTTTGTGAAGAACTGCAGCCTGTGGGAAGGACGTGTGGTGGCGAAGTTCATGGAGGACTGCCTCCTATGGGAGGGACCCCACACTGGAGCAGAGGAAGAGTGTTTGGAGTCCTGCCTCTGAGGAGGAAGGAGCAGCAGAGACCACCCCAACCCCCATTTTCCGTCCCCCTCTGCCACTCGAGGGAGAAGGTAGAGAAAATCGGGAGTAAAGTTAAGCCTGGGAAGAAGAGAGGGGCGAGGTAAGTTGTTTTAGATCTGGTTTTATTTCTCACTATCCTAATCTGATTTTGATTAGTAATAAATTAAACTAATTTCCCCAAGTTGAGACTGTTTTGCCCATGACGGTAAATGGTGAACAATCTCGCCCTGTCCTTATCTCAATCCACAAACTTTTCATTATATTTATTCTCCCCTCTCCAGCTGAGGGGGAGTGACAGAGCAGCTTTTGTGGGCACCTGGCATCCAGCCAGGGTCAACCCACCAGAATCACCTCCAATTTGTCTCTTTGAATTTAGAATATGTTTTAGCAATGTTAAAAGATAAGAAGAATAATTCTCTCTTTTGCTGAACCAAGGCAAAGCAAGTGATGGGATATTGGCAGCACAATCTCATATCTCAAATATCTTTTTTGTTCTGCTAGGAAAATGAAATTACTTCTTCAATGTCTGCTTCAGCAAATGCTGGCATCTCAAGACTGCTGTCTCTAAATTCTGATCATAACTACTCCTCCCTTCCATGAAAATAAGAGCAGAAGTCATACTGTGAACTGGTCCCACTACCATTAAAATCAGTGACACCAGCAATCCTGTACTCGGCCCATTGTTCTGGAGAAATTCTTTAGACAAAGGATTTTTCCATTAAGCACCTGCTGTATTGCAAGTGCATTTGTAGCTATAAATCATCCATGAAATGGCCCTTTTAGAAATGACCAGGATGTATTTTGGGAAGGTTTTTGGCTGTGCTATAAGGGACCCTGAATAGTCTTCCCTTAATCCTGATTTTGCACTGGTATACATCAACAGACTTCAGCCTTTATACTCCTGACTTACTGCATATTAAGTAAGAAGGGAATCAGTCCTTGATAGCTGAACAGAACAGATGTGTGGTTTTAAATGACTGAAAATTATATTTCTTCACTGTAGATTAAACATCCTCCTACTGCTTGTTAAATGCACTTGTTCATTTGCTTGATTGACTATAGATTCAAACAGTCGTCTTTTTTTAAATGGATATCCTTAGATGAGGTAATCTCAGCATTCAGTAGTATGTTGATGCCAAGTCTTCTGTAGTACAACATGCTTCAAAATTTTCATCAACAAAATATTGTGTAGAATGTGAACAGAAAAAAACCCAAACCAACAATGTTGTTTCCCACAGGCAGAAACTATGTAATATAAACCAAGAAAGCTCTATTGACAAATGAAGCAAATTTTCACCCTTCTTCTGATCTTGTATTTCCATCTAGGAAAAGAAAAAAAGGAAGGGAGAAAAAAAATGATTTCTTTATACATTTTTCTTGGTTTAAAATTCACATTTTACATAACAAACAGATCACATTAATACTAGCATCCATTGAGAGAAGCAGAGATATTATCTAAACCCCATCATATGTCTCCAGGATTCCTGCACCTGAAAATTGACAGGATTATGGATTTTTTCATAGAAACATTGAATCTCTCAAGTCAAGAAACAGCCAACATGTAGTGTCTTGTTCAAAGACTTTTCAAGGTCACTCTATTCAACACAACAACAGAAGGTAGGGGTAATGTTGATGTAGTCTCTTCCAAAACTAACATCAGAGTCCACTGAGGAGTCAAGACATCTTGTAACGTCTAATGGCATTTTGGCATCTGTTCTAGAGAGCTTCCCTGCCCCCTCCTTCCTTCCCCTTTTCCCCTCCTAGTAGAAGTACAGTAGCTACATGATAGAAGGCTGGAAATGTAAGCATTAAGCAGCTAACCTGTGGTTCCTTTTACTATTTTTGAAAAAAAATCCTTTCTGATTCTAGGGTTCACATAGCTCTGTCAGTATTTCAGTTTGAATGGAATAAGAGCCAATTCGGTTGATTCCTTGGAAGCTATCTAGAATGTTAGACCTCTGGAGTTATTAATAGATTAGTTAGTGTCCTTTACAGAACCTCTAAATTCTATATAGGTTGGTGCCACTTATTCATGGATTAAATCTATGATTTCTGCAGCTAATACTGACACATCTCAATATAGCTCTCATTCATTTAGAGACTTTGGTAACTACTAAGGGAATTATAAAAGGGTTAGAAACAAAGTGGCTCTCATAAGAGCTCCGATTCATCCTTCAGAAGCTTGCACTATTCCTCTGCATTTATTTTGACAGAACATAGAGTTCTGACATGCAGCAAAGCTCCGTGGGTATCCTGGATATTTTTGCACTGCATGAAGCAAAGGTAAAGGGAGACATAAAGTCATACATACCAGCCTAGTTTAAAGAGACCTCAGCTATTAACTTAAAATGTGACATATGTTCAGTCTCTAATCTTCTGCTCCCTGATGAGAGCATCACCACCAGGTACAATAAGGACAAAGAACGGTGTGGGAATTCAAAATGAAAAGATAGGGATGTGTGTTTTATCATAAAAGACAAACTGACTGCATGAATGGCTCTTCAGCATTGAATACAGAGCTCTACTTGTGAGTTTTCAGATGAGGAACTGATATCCTTCCAAAAAAGTTATTGATGCTTTCTGTATTTACAGTTTGACCTGCCCCTCATGTCACTAAGATGTTTACACTGCCAATTCACAAGGCCAGGTCATGAGATCTTTAGACATCTTGGGTTAGATTTTCTTAGCAGGAGGCAAACTTTCAAGGAACACATACATTCTCTACCACTCTTATTCTAGACAGTCCTGAGAGTTATTGAATACTCTATCATCATCATCTTGTTGTGGTTTAACCCCAGCCAGCAAGTAAGCACCACACAGCTGCTCACTCACTCCCCCCGTGGTGAGGTCGGGCAGAGAATTGGAAGGGTAAAAGTAACAAAACCCGTGGGTTGAGGTAAGAACAATTTAATAATAAAACAAAACAAAACAAAATAAAAAATAATTGTAATGAAAAAGAAAATAACAAAAAGAGAAGGAAATAAACCCCAAGAAAAAAGTGATGCAAATGAAAAACAATTCCTCACCATCAACTGACCAATGCCCAGCCTGTTCCCGAGCTGCAGTCCCCTGGAAGGCTGTCCCCCTAAATATCCACACTGGAGCAATGTTTTGGTCTTTAGACCAGTAGCATGCCCCTCTATGATTTGGTGTACCAGGGAAAAACTGCAAAGTCCATGCAATTTAAACATCATCAGATTTAAAGAAGTTTTGATTTGTTAATGGCATCTAATTAACCTACCAACAGTGAACTAAGCATTAAGGATCAATAACAGCAATATAGCAGATGAATCACAATATTAGAAACTTGTAAGCTGTTAATAAAACCATACATTTCTAAACACACTTCAGTATCTTATTCCAAGACGTTATAATCACACACATAGTCATGCAAGTATGCACACACGGAGCTGTACACACACCTGCTGTCAGGACGTGTGGGTTACAAGCACACCCCCTCCCTCTCCTGGAGGGGCAGGTCACCCATTTAGACACATCTCTTTTTGGAGATGTGGGTGCTTCTGCTTTATTTGTACCTGTGTCTTTCCTTACAATCCTCTAATGCACACACCTGTGAGAAAGTACGCCCCATGTTCATATACGTGCCCCTGTTGGCCTCCTGGATATGTTAAGGCCTCTGAAGTTGCACCAAGGTCAGCAACCACATAGATTTCCTGTGGTGAGAGCCCTGGAAAGACTAAGCCACCTGGCCTTCGGCATATGTGTGCTGGTGTCCACCTGTGAGCAAGGAGTGTGTCATTATAGCCAGTGGGATCTAGTTCTTGAATGAAGCCTTCTGGTGAATATAGCTGATTTGAAGGCACACACCCAGGACATCCATTCACTTATTTAAACATAGGCATCTAACCCCATTTCAGACACATTACAGTGCTCCTCCTTACCTTCAGCTAGTGCTCCAGAAACACATGGGTCTCTGATAGGTTGTTGCTCTGTCATATCTGTGAGCCTCATATGGATATCTCACTTTATGATCTTGGGTAACCTACATCATTCAAATGGTGCTATATGTCTATATTTAGACCTCTAGATCAAAACTCATTTGCATTATCAGCTGAGCAGGTCTCAACACTTCAGTAGCTAATAAGGATAGATCTCTAAAGCATGGTTTAGCTGGTCAAATGAAAAAGTTTTCATCTAGGCCATTCGACATGCTCTAGGATATCCATCACTGGTGTTTAGCTGCTGCTCCAAGAGGACATGGATCTACCATAGGTCCGGGGTGATGTCTGACAGCCTAATGTGGGTAACTTCAGGCATCACTAACGGCACCAAACTGTGATGTGTGATCAACTGAACTGAGCACTCGTTGACTGTAGTGGGAGCTTGGACTTCTAAAGCAGATGCAGGTTGCATATGCAGATATGCTGGTTTGGAAGATAATTCCACTCTTTCAGCAAAATCTAACCTTTACTACCAGCCTTTTCTATCCTCCCTGAATCCTCTTCACCCATCTTTGTCACATCGTGTGAATATAGTTTCCCTTTTCTCAGCACCCCTGTAACTCCTGCTAGAGAGGGGTAACAGTAGCAGATATGGCTTTGCTTACCTCCTGCAGTTAATGCACTGAAACCTTAATGAAGTTAGGCTGCAAACATAAAATTTAATTGTAGGCAAAGAGAGACTTCAGGATAACATGCCCAACTTTGGGTTAATATTTGCAGGCATGCAAATATTCTTTCACTATCTCCGGAATGCACCCTAGCAAAGGTAAAGTACTCTTTAATAAAGCTGCTGCAAGAGTTTTACTCTGGACAAAATAATGCCTTATTTTGTTTTTTCTTTTCTTTTGTTTTGTTCTCAGAAACAGATGGATCATTTCAGCTGAATCATAAATCAGATTGTGGCTAATGATTAAAGTCAGGAAAGTCTCATGCTTTTGAAAACAGCATCTTATCAGAAAATTTCTGCTGGGTGTGCCATGTACATAACTCATTAAATTGCATATAAAATTTCATGGCACCTAATATATATAATATGAATATGTATCTTTCAATATGAATGGGGATTAATGTGAAAAACTGGACCAGAGGCATAGCTGGTTTGAAGTTGGTTTATTATTTTTCTTTTTAGGTTACTTTTGTTCTATTATTTCAAGAATATTTATTTTTTGAGAATAACATTTCACAGTTGTAAATAAGCAATATATAACCTGGCCCTCATTAATTTTACAATCCAGATCCAGCAGGTCTCTCCAAAGAATGACTAAAAACAACATGTGGGATAGAACGCTGAAAACAACATAGAAGACAGCCTGGTGTTTTTGTTATTTGTGAGTACCAACATTATAACAACTGTAAATTTTGTTCGGGGTTTGGACTAGGTAAGCAGAGGGCTGAAATGTCAGATTTATTTTTTATAACTCTATTTGCTTCAAAAGAAGGTGAAGTTCTGAACTTCAGAAGTTTTTGAGCCTCCTCCCTTTAAATATGGAACCAAATTCATTCCACACTGGACTTTCTTGATTCCAATAATCCCATTCATTTCAGCAGCATGACTGATTTCACTCACCCTGCAACCATGAATAGTTTTGACCTCATCTGCATGATCTTGTGCTGATTTATGAGAATGATTTTTTTCACATAAATCATGCAATTTTGCCTGATGTTTTAAAGGACTATGTGGAAATTTGAGGGAATTTTACATTTGCAGGTAGAGAAGACAGCAATACCATTTGTACAGTTCTGTCATTTTCAAGCTGTTTTTTAAATACACTGAAGATATAGTAGCCATGTCCTCTGCTGTTTGCCAGTGCGAGCTTACAAATGTCACTGATCATTATGATTGATCCTTTTACTATAAAATGAAAAATCACTCTCCTTTCTATTTTACAGTGACAGGAATGAAAGAAAATGGAGTTTCTTGCTACTCTGAGAATGATCGTTCTCCATGCCTGAAGAGCTCTATGCCACCTGCACTCCAGTTCTGAAAGAAAAGTTGGGCAGCACGTTGAAAAGGTGTTTGACCAAATAATAAAAGGAAGAGCAATGTGGTGAGGATACCTCATAGAAAGGACTTAAAAAGGATCTCAAGGGATTCAGGGTATGTAATAGAAAATAAAACTTAGAAAAACTACCAGCGTTCAAGCGAGAAATTATAATATGCTGAAGTCGGCAAAACTGTCCATTTGAAAGTGTCAGAAAAATTCATGACATACAACAAGAAAATATTTCAAGAGGTCAAAGAATAAAATAAAGGCAGCAAAAGCAAAAAATATCTAAGCAACAGAAAATCCCAGGTGACAGCACTCACAAATGAAGATGACAGATACGTCACTGACAGACAAAAATCAAGGAAGAGATGGAAGAATTCGATCAAGGTCTGGTTAACAAGAAAGTACATTTAGCACTGCACTGTGATGATGTATAAAACAGGGAGAGGGTAGCATCCTTTGAAGGACTGTAGGAAGCTTTTAAATAAACATTTGCGGATGTGGAAATGATGAAAAATGAATGGAAATAGCACAAGGTTCTAAATAGATAATTTCAAAAGAAGTACAGAAATTATTAATATTGTGAGAGTATTGTGCCCCTTGGAAGTACATGTAATTTATACTTTCTGACTTTTTTTTTTTTAGAAAACCCCAAAGCAAAACCAAGACAAAGATAGTTCCTTTCAGAGGAATGTGAGCACAGCTCCCATTTCTTCAAAATTCGAAAGGTTTGCAGTTATTCTGTATTCTTATATTTGTGTCTCCATCCCTCCATGAGGAATAGTAAAGCTGTTTTCCACATTTTGCATTTAACAAACTTGTTAAGGCATCGTCTGGTAAAGTCTATCTAAACACTTGTCCCTAGAAAAAAGACCTCCTCATCAGCTGATTTGTCCTTTCTAGGAGGATGTGATTCTAGGATCTGGATGTGATTAACTTAAGAGGTTTTCAAAAATAAGCGTTTAGATCTAAACCCAAATGGTGTGAAGAAAACAGGTTATTTGAAAACAGCTTTCATGTGAAGGTTTCTGTATCTTTGCAGTGTTGGGCTATCTTAATTCAAAAAATATTTCAAAAGCATCTCTCAAATTATGTCCTGTATTTCAAGCCACAGGAGCTGTTCACATTTATTTCAACTGAAGTTCAGTGAAGAGATTGAGATCTTACAGCTCTCCACTTCCTGAGTGTAGGTTAGTGAACACATACAAAGTTAAAAGAGAGCAGGCCAGACCCTGAAATTTTTAATCAGATGAAACTCCTATGCCTCGGTGAGAACTTTGCTAAGGTTAGGACTACTAGACTTGGCTCAGCTCCAGTGCCAGATCTGTGAACTTTGCCTCGTTTCAGGACAATTAGAGTTCAGAGGCACTGTAGAGACTTCACTGCTGATAACCTGAGGCCAAATCTTGAAGGTTTTCCTACTTCCTTTCTCAGCATATTGGCAGGCAAGCTTTCACTGAGACTGGAGAGCTGACTGCCTAAGAGAACACATCAGGGAGGGATTCAAAAATGTGTTACACAGATTGCAGTGGGAGATTTGCTGGATGGGATTTCAGCATTAACTTCAGATGTAGCAAAATCAATCAAAAATGTTAACTTCATAAATGTTAACCCCACACTAAGTTTTATTATCGAGGTATTAGTAAAACTGATTAGAACAGCTCTACACTGTGTCCTATAAGGACATACTACACTCCTTTCTATAAGTCCAACACTGTAGCTTAAATACTATAGATAAGCAATGTATGGGAAAATGTTTCAATGTTGTGCTATATGCAATTACAGTAATCTTAGTCCTTGTCCCATGACAGAGTTAAAGTGAATGCAGTTAGAGCGTATGCAATTCTAATAAAAAAAGTGATTATATCATACAGCTTATTCAAATGTTACCATTATGAGAACAATTATAATGATGAAATTATGTGTACACAGGGAGTCTTGATGATAGTGAAATATTCCCCAAAATGAAATAATGCCCAGAAGGTCTAAAGATGCAGCTCAGAATTTAAATAAGAAGAATTTATTAAAACAAAAATAATGACAATTGTAGGCTTTAACTTTCTTTAAATGCTCCAATTTTCTGCTTCCTGTGTGCTATTTAAGAAAGGCTATACCATATTTTGCACTGAGTTATACAGTATTAGATTATCTATTCTAAGACACAGCCAAACTTGGTGAGGTTTTTCTGCATTGATGCACATACAGATGTGTCCCAAAGGAAAGCAGACATCTCTTTCATCTGTTATTTAAATATTATTCAGTGGGATTCATCATGGAAGGCAAAAGTTGTTGGCATTTCAGAGCTGTAAGACTTCACGTGTGTATGATGCATGCCAAGGAATGGGATCAAAAGAATGTAACAGTTAAGCAATGAACACAAAATTACACCAAAAAGCTTTGCAACAGACATCTATAACACAGGTACGCTTGGTAAATGATGAAGCAGCAGTGGTAAAGTGCCATAAGCATTTTTTAGTTTTTCCCTGGGGTTTGGATATGTAACTTAACTAAACAAAAAGCTACATTTTGGGACAAACCATTTTCATGTAATTTACTAAATCACAGAGAAATATTGCTAGCTGCTATGTATGATATTCACAGCTCCTAAAATAGAAAAGAGGACAAAAAGCCGTGATCTGAAACAGACATTGAGTCCAAATGGCACAAACCCACACAAATGGAACAATAGTTTTTCAATAAAAGAAGTGTCAAGGGTAACATTAGCAGAGTGAGCACTATGTGACATGTTGGAAAAGGAGAATAGGGGCACACAAGGTAAGTATCTCTTCCTGAGCTGAAATCAGGCTAAGACTAACTTCAATTTTGCTCAAAGGCATAAATCCAAGGTTTGGTTGTTAAACACTAAACTGGTCATGGTATCATGACCTCTACTTTTGCTCTTCAGGAAGACTGTCCATTTCTAGTGGACAGACTTCTAGTGGTGTGTCTCCTTCAGGGAACTACTCAGGTAACTTAGGGCCATGTAAGGCTCCTGGAGCAAGCAGTCTTGCCTTCCTTGCAAACCAAAGAGTAACTTGTGATACAGAAATGCAGACGCTCAGGTGTATTTCAACGCCTCAGTTTGTCAGTACACAGGCACCCAAATGCCTTGGGGAAACTCCACTTGATCAAGTTCCCTATAATTCTGCAGGACATCTTTGGGAGAGCAGAGCTTTGTCTTCGCTTGCACCCCTTGTGCCAGGATTGGATTCTACCCTATTGTATGACAAACTCTATGTAAACAGTGTTGTCTAACACATCTATGGGCTCTGACACTGAGGACGTGGCTGTGTGGGGCAGAAGGGCTCAGCCACTGAGGTTCCTAAAACAGTGCTGAAGAAGCTGGCTCCACCATCAGAAGTTGCATGGCCAGAGCTGTATCAGGGTTAATTAGGTCCACAGAAAGGCAGGGCTCATTAGATACTAGGAAGTCCTCGTTGACACATTTCTGCCGCTTTTGGGATCCCAGCATCCTTTCATAAGCTTAGACTGAACTATCTAGATGTATTAGTTTCCTTGGAGTTAACTCAAGGTCTCTAGTTCTACACTGTCTCTGTAAACCTGCCTTGAATCCTTATTAGCTCAGTTCATTTTTTTTTTTAAAATTCTCTTCTGGACTTCCATTGTTTAAAGGACTAAAACTTGGAATTTACTGATCATTACATTTTTTTAATATATTTTCCAGCTAATGAGTCAAGATACCTGGATGTAAGAATGTGGATGCATAGAAATTCATGCTCCTTCAATGAAGAAACAGTTAAGCATTTTTCCTTTGACATTAAATCTATTATTCATGTCAATATGACATGGATGTAAGACTGTCATTACAAGATCATTACAAGGAATTTCTTTATCTGAGAGTATGCTAGGAGGGATGATAATTGTTATTGCTAATAAAAGTAACTGCTATTACTTGGATTTTAAAATATAATTACATGGCAGGAATACTTTGCTGCCATTTACTTACACAACCCATGTAATAACCATATAACTAAATTAGAAATGGATGAGGTGGATAGTGGAGATTAAATCCAAATTTACCCTTTCTGATGGTATGCAGAAAGTTCTCACAGGACTGATTGAATAAAGAGCACAGAGTTAGTGGGGAGACATTTCTTTCAGCCTTTCGGTAGACATAGATGATCAGAAGATGAACAAGGCAGTTGCTCACATGGGGCTGGCTAATTCTGACAGCACTAAAGCTGAAGGCTCCTCTGTCTACTGACAGGCTTATGCTACTCACCCCTGCAGAGACCTTCTTGTACCTGTGTATCCATACGGCTGTTCATACATACATGCACATTGCCTCCATAATGCCTTCTCTATTCACTCAAAACTCCCTGGTGCCAACAATTCCATCATGTTAGGATGCTATGAGGGTCACTTGCTTTGATAGTGCTTAGCAAAATAACAGATACATTTCTCCCACTCAAATAAATAATTAAGAGAAGAAAGTGCATGATTAATCTGTACCTTAGAAAGTTTATCTGAGGAATGTGGTAAAGAATAATGTGATTTGTTATCTGACTAAGGCTGAATATAGAGTATATAAATACCAGACATAGAAAGAACATTTTCTACCTCCAGTAGTTAGGGTGTAATAAATATTTTATTTCCCACGAGTTATTGTGAGTGTGGCTTCTTTAACTGATGGAACTGAAATATAAAGTGAGGGCCAGATTCAATCAAAAAATTGTCAGGCTTCTGTAACATGACAGTGCTATTAAATGTATTTTTATATGTGTATAAAAATGAATTTTATGTAGCTCTACCATACACCATTTCTTTACCTATTCTCATTCTGTTTCTCCACTCTGGAAGATGATATAGATATGTCTATCTCTGTGTGTGTTACTTCTGTTGAGAGAGAGAAAAAGGTAATTGAGTGAGCTTGATGAGCTTTCCTTGATGAGCTAAGAGTGAGGGATTTTGAGAACCTGTATAATCCTGCAGGGAACAGGGGAATGCATCTCATTCTTTACAGTGTGGCTTTGGTGTATCACGGACCATCTTCATCTGGGATTATACTTAGTGCCTTTGTTAATGATCTGGAAGTTGGAGCACATTAATTCACCTTGCAGATGACACTATGGTGGGAAGTGTTGCAAAATACAGTGTAAGGAGAGAGAAACAACAGAAGGGGCCTAAAAAGGAGATTAGGAGGAGAGGCAGGAAATGAGATTCAAGCAGGGAAAATGCATTTGTGGGAAAGAAACAACTCAGAACTCAGTTGAAGCTGGGGAGTAATTTAAAGTCTGATTAAAAGCCTCTTGACATTAGTGGAAAAGATGCACACTGATTTTAATGGGCCTTGAAACTGATGTCTTTTAAAACACTTTGAGTTCCCTGAATGAATGAGGCAATATACAGCAGGTCTGATCCTGTGGGGGAGAATTTGCAGTCTATGTTGGTAGCTGGAAGAGCCAGGGAAGCATTTACAGAGTTTTTTGGGACTATGAAAGTAATAACAGCATTTTTAATCCCCCTTCTTTCTCTTCTAACCTATCCCCCATGTTCCTTGCAGCTATGGAGGGGAATAGGGCATAGGGGGGTTGGTTTATGAGCTACAAGATACTTCAGCTGTGTACGTGAAATACACAAAATTACTTTTGTCACTCTGCTAATGTTTGAAAACTATGACCTTCCACCCCAAAAATGCTCTTTAATGTGTTTGGAATGCTGCAACAGAGAACAGCATTTCAGTGGTATGTAGTACGGGCCATATATAATAACTGCTTGGAGGATGTCTTGCAACAAACTTTGTGGATGCACTTAATAGTTTATGCTATACATAAAATATTACAAGAGTCCCTTTTCTTCACAAAATCTTAATACAAAGGATTTCTCTACTTGATTTATTAAATGGACATGATAGGGTGTAGGCGAATCATGCCATTTGATGTAGCAACTATTCATCCATGTCTTGAGTATTTGATTTTTTTTTTAATTAAGTGTATATACAAAGTAGGAATATCATCTTCAGTATTAATATAACCACTAGATCACCTGGTTGCCTATGAACACTAATTAAAGCTCATTTATTAATTTTAATTGTGCTACATTCTGAGATATTAATAAAGCAATCTAAAAATGCTGGTTTGGAAGCTAGCATGACCATTATAACTATGTAAACTTATATCGGTATTAGGTGTATTTAGCATCTCTGTACAGAATGTTTTTTGTCTACTTAGTGCACAGAACTCAGTTTTATATAGTATATTTCTCAAAAATGTATTTAACTGTACTATTTTGAATGTTTTTATTTATTTCTGTGTTAGCTTCTCACTTCTCTTATATTTATCTTTTTTCTTTTATGTTCACCTTTTCTCCTATAATTTTCCTTCTCTTTTTGGTCTCTAAAAGAAAGAAATAAAAGAAAACACTAAAGAAAAAGATTAATGAATAAAAGAGGAAGTGAAATATCAAATCTATTTGAAAATTAAGCATTACAAAACTCAATGTAAAAGAAAGGAAAAAATATTATGTGTTCATTTTTTGCCATTTTTGCTAAAAAAGTGGGAAGAAGTGAGCAGAAACAACTTTCACTTATAAATTTTAATTAATGGACACACTTATGTAAATTTTTAAACTTTGTTAATTGGAAAAGTAGGGTTGTACACCAATATTGCAACTCACTGAATCCAAAAATTTGTAAAAGTCAGTGAAACTATAAGTGATAATGAGAAGTTCTACTATTTGCAGCTGCCCTGAAATGTCTGCTAGATCCTCTCTGAGGCTCATACACCCTAATTTTCTAGTGAATTGGTCACAGAATTTTCTTTAAAATCTATATCCTAAAATGTTAAAGATTTGACTTTGATTTGCACTTAGCATCATTCTACAAATGCAAAAGGTCCTTTATTTTTATCTTACAGCAAGGCCTTTTCCCATTTCAAGAAGCAGTAGCCCAGGTGAGATGCTCAGGCTTTCCTGGTTAGCCCCTCCACCCAGCAGGGTACCTGAGTGGGTGGCAACTACAATGGAAACCTCTCACCATCACCAACAGGACAGGACGTGCAAGGGTTAAATCCTAATCTTCGTGATATTTTCTAATTCAGCCATATTCTTTGTTGTCTTCTAGACAGTTTGTTTCTGCTGACAGTCTTGTTGCGGCCCTCAGTCGGAGTCAGCTGCCTCCGAGGAACAGCTAGAGGCAGTGGGGTGTTGGAAAGACTCATTGACAGTGGCTTGCTGTGGCACAGTCGCATGAGTGGCAGCCCTGTATCACCGCAAACCAAGTAACTATGCACCGCCTGCCTGCTAAGCAGAATAACCTACCCTCCTTGTTCGCTCTGGAAGACAGCAGGCAGGCAAATGTCACGCGCTTGCACAGGAGTGGGGAACTTCTGCTTCCAAGCAGATGCCTGCATGAGTGTGACCTCAGGTGAAGTCCATAGGAGAACGTTCTGCAGGAGGGGGTGACCGCCTTCTGCTTCGAGGGCTGGTTTTAGAGTCAGAGTGGCAGTGACAGCTTCAGATAAAGCCATCTGAAAAAGAACTGAAGCAGCCAAAGGAGTCCCTTAGTGCAACAGAGGAACACGGGGATGCTATGTATTGCATGCCAGATAAATGCTGTTACTTTCAAAGCTCCTTCAGCTCCGTGACAGAAAAGTATGTTTTACAACAGTTGTATATGCACTGTCAGTCCTAAATGTCTCTAAACTACAGGCAGTCAACTGGCAGTTTTTCCAGATATACCTTTATTTTTCATGCTATGTGACTTGGCATGTGATATAAACAAACCAGGTTTTTTGACCTATATGGGGATTTTCTTAAAGGGCACCTTCTTTTAAGAAGGATGACCAGTATGACTGAAAGTAATTGTGGTGCAACAAAACAGAACACAGCCTGCTCTTGTTTGCTGACACAAAGGATTTTGGAAATAATGGGAATTTCTCCAGTGATACAACTGAGCACAAAACCAGGCCTTTAGTAAACAGAAATAAATACATCTATATAGACCATGACAATTACTTAGCTGAGATAAATCAGCATCTCCCTAGTGATTTGCACTAACAATCTGGCTTTATAATATTAATTGCTTTGTGTGTCCATACCCAGGCGCTGGCAGTGGGGCTGCTGGGCGGCCTCTGTGAGGAGAGGCCAGGGCTGCCCCGTGCCGGTTCCAGCCAGTTCCAACCAGTTCCAGCCGGCTCCAACGGCCCCACAGCAGGACACAGCTGAGCCCCTCAGCCAAGCTGGGGGAAAGCAGGTTTCAGAAAGGGCCAAAGGCGGCCCAGGCAGAGGAGGAGGAAGCCAAGGAGGGAGCAGCAGCAGAGGGACCCC
>JANZLQ010000029.1:46993589-47006483 GCA_026212715.1 Elanus axillaris | reverse complement strand
TTCTATTCTATTCTATTCTATTCTATTCTATTCTATTCTATTCTATTCTATTCTATTCTATTCTATTCTATTCATCTGAGCAGAAGACAGACTGGAGTGGCTAACACAAGTCACACAAAGAATATACAGCAGTGAAATTGTGTGGGTAAGAAGACATTCTTTCCTTCTAGGTGCTCCCTTCTCAGCGACAGGGAAAGCACGAGCTTCCCCTGACATCAGGAATAAGGCAGACACAGGCATGGTTCGAGCAGTGACAGGGTTATTACCCTGCTCCTACCTGTTTTGATCACCTGCTTGACAGATATCACCAGACAACCCTGTTCACATGACTTGCCCCACCTTGGGTTTTTTTATTTCTTTTCTCTCTTTTTTTCCTCTCCAGACCTCTTCCCCCTTATCATCCCCATCTCCTCCAACATATGCAACCCCAGCTTAGTTCTCCTAGTTTATCAGTATGATAAAGCTAGTACCTCTATTTTTTAAACTACAGTGTCCTGCAGGTTCTTGTCTTGCTGTCTAGTAACACTAGGGATCAGGGTGGAACAGCTGCATAGTCATTACTGGCTTTGTTATCTGTGAAAAGCTTCAATCCCTAATGTGGTTGTCTTGTTACATATGCCGCAAGTCATGGTGGGCCACCTGGATGCACAAGAACCCTTTGCTACTCTCTGTTCCTTTCTCCCAGCTAACACTGACAAGCCTAGTGTTGTCTGTAGTTTTGTTGCCAGAAATTTCACCTCTACTATACCCTTTCGCATCACAGCAATATTTTTCATTGCATCTATTTTGCACTGCCATTACAATACATATCAAGAGGGACTGAGACAGGCTGAATTTTTCACCATTTATGTCCATATTAGTAAACAAAAAAGGACTTTGTATCTCAAATTGTTATGAAAAAATGGGAAAATATGGATTATGACCATACAGCTAACTGCTTCACCAAAACTGAGTGACTCTATCCACACTGCCTATTGGGACCTTTCCCTGGACCATGGTGTCCTCCAAATTATGGATGGGCATTGTCTGGGAGAATGCCTGGTGACATGGGCCAAAACCATGCCAAATAAGTTTTGAGTATTAAAGGGTGTGGATGATCACGTGTCAGTGTTTGAGTCAATTCCCTGGCCTTGCTTAATTTTGTAGTATGTATGCCGTCATTAGGAGAAGTGATAAACACAGACAAGTTGATCCCTAGTTTCTCTTTTGGTTCATAATAGCATTATGCTACAATCCTATTACAAAGAAGGTGAAAACATCATTAGCATGGCTACTAAGGACAGATCATTTAGAAATACATCCTGAAACATGGGAAGCGATTCTGTACTGACTTCCTCAGATTTTAACCCAGGACACATTCACGTTATTTCCACTACCTACACAGAACTTTTCCAGAACCAGACCTGTGCAGGTCTGATGGAGGCCTTGGAGGACAATAAATGCTTAGGTATACTGCATAAAATTTCATTTTTCATTCAAATTTTAATTCATGTGTGCCAGTATCTATACTTCTAAATGCAATAGTTCTTAAGTTTACATCCTGCAGATTACACAATAGCATATATAGAATTAATGTATGTACATTTTTGTAAACATAATTATCAGAAAGTAAGGCAATAAAAGGGTAAAAGAGAATGGGAACAAGAGGAGAACATTGGCTTCCTTTTCAAATCCTGCACACAATCTGTTCTATCCATATTCCATTCCAGCACAGAACATGCCACCTCCATATGGTATTACCCCACACTCCCATTTCTCCATTTGAATTGTATCTTTCAAAACCTGCAGTAAAGACACTAAAGTTTTAAACTTTCATTTTCCAGCAGGTTAAGAAATAGGACAAGTAATGTAGACATTAATCAAGGCTTCCAAATAAAAGAGGAAATAAAAAAACCTCCTGAAAAAGGCTCCCTTACACCCACATTCCCTGAATATTTTGTTAACAAAAAAAAAAAAAAAAAGTAGAAGAAACAAAGAAAAAACCACCCAACACAACTTTCTGATAAGACAGGCTTTCAGTTGTAATGATAATAGCAGCTTTCCAAGGATTGCAGATCCTCCTTTTTAGAGGAGCTTCTTCAGAGTCAGGATCTCCTTATAATTCCAGCTCCAGCTTGAACACTAAGTTACATTTTCTGCTATCTATGTGAGGTTTTCACCTTTCGTTTTGGGTTTCAGGTCTTGAAGAATCAGACCAGAATTTTCTGGAATTGCTTCACAGTGTCACATATTCAGACAGAATATAATGCAATTAACTATGGATAAATTAACTGGAAAATGAAATATTGTATTACACGCAATATGAAATATTGTATTAGGGAAATCACAAAACTATTTGGCTGCTTCAAAGCAGATTAGGTTAAGGTTGCTCTTGTTCCAAACAAGAAAACAGAGTTATGCATTTATCACCTTGGTACCCTGAAGGCACTGGCATGGATAGAAAGAAATAAAATATGTATTAAAGAAAGCTGGATTTTGGAATAACTAAAAAAACCCTCAAGAAAACAAAACAAAACCCAAACTCAAGCCAAAACGGCAAGATCATTAAATTCTGTCCTCAAAACTACTGTATAAGAACAAACTGCACATTATTAGAAAGAAAGAACCATTTATGTCATAGAACAATAATTTGCTGTACACAAAACTTTTGAGATAATCTTTAATGGTGAACAAAGGTTTATTTTACAATACACTTTAATGTATGATTAATAGAAATAATATATTTGAAATATATTTTATAATTAAAAATAACAAATAAATCCTGTTTGAATTTTATTTAATAATATTTCAAACAATATTTTCAATAAATAAACAGATGAATAGTTAAATGGAGGTTTATTTATTAGGAATGCATACAAAATTACTTGAAAGATTTGAGCTAATAGAAAATGTATTCTAGCCTCAAGTGAGATTTTTCTACAGATATGTAAAAAATTAAAAGAATCAGCATTTTCAAACTGTTTATTTCCAGCATCATCCTTGAAGTATTTGATTTTGCTTTGCTTTTTCTACCAGGATATTGCTAGCAACTACCTGACTGCAGTTTTAAACAGTATTCCTCCAAAATCCCCTTCTTCTTCCTCTTTCCCTTTGATGAATTAAATAAACTGAGGGCTAGCTCCCAATACCCAATAAATACACAGATTGGTTTAGGGAGGCTGAGTTAGAGATAGCAATCTGCAGCACTCTTTTGGGATGTGAGAAAGGTGCGTTTGAGCTCTTGCCATCCTTGAGGATGGGATTTAGCCGACAACACTCTTTTCTCAGTGAATACAGCAATCGCTACACTACTACATGTGCACACCCAGGGGTGCAAAGGCAAATTTTGCCGAAGTATGTGCCTGTGAACTTCAGTTTGTTTCTTAAGTGTCTTTATGAGGGACACAATTCAAACATCCCCCTTCTGACAGACACAGACTGGGTCAGAATGCTGCCTTTTGCCACTCCTGGGTGAAATACCTACTCATGTTCATTTCCAGCACAGTGAACCTGTGGAACTGGGGACTGTGAATTTGTCTCCTGGAGGAAAACATGCCAGTATTAAGCATTGAAATGCTCAGTGTGGCAACATCAAAATTCTCTGTAAATCTGGGACAAACCCAGGGAACTTGAATCAAAGCATTACCTGAATCATTCATTTGCATTCTCCAGGCTTTGTAAGTATATACATTGTGCTCCATTTCCTTGGGGGGAAAAAAAAAAAAGAATATGTTTATTTTTTCCCTCTTTACCTAAAATGGGAGAAGGGTCCCACTAGTAACAGCACTATGTTAGAGGCTTTTATTTTCAAGCCAACTGTGGAAATTGATACAGTAGAATATGTCAGCGTGCTTTATCACCACCATAACCAAATGACACAAAAGGAGAAAGAAAGAAGTAGTGATAATGGGAAACTAGCACAGAAGAAAGTTGTAACTGCTAAAATAATCTTAAAGCTCAGCAAAAAATGATGGGAAAAGCCTGGGGAAGCAGTCTCATTTTGTCAGCTTGGTTTCATGGTAATTACAGTAATAATAAAACTAATTACATCACATAACACCTCTGTGAGGCAGGTGAGAAATGCTGGCAGGGAGGTAATGTCAAGATAGCAGCTGAACATGCATAATAGGGAAGCCAGATGAAGCTCTTCTCTGAACAGCTCCCACCTAACCATGTACAGAGCCCTAAAAAGAGAGACTTAAGTGACTAGAAAAATTACTTTTCCAGAAAAGCAATCATAAGATGCTTGAAGTGATTATTGTTTGTTTGATAAAGACTTATAACTACAAAAAGAGGCAAAGAGAATTCTTGAATGTCTGCAGTAACCAGTTAAAGTGATTGTGCTAACAGCTTTGATTATCAGTCAAGGCTAGGCCATGTGGTTAGGAGAGACAGGAGATGATACAAGTGGTTGCTGACGCCCAAACGGAGAAGTCCCATTCCACTTTGTCCTCTTTCCTTCCTTGCTGTGTACTCCACTTATAATTTGAGGTGACTCAAGCATCCATCTGGTTTCTCGGCTTCTGACAAAAAAGGCTGATAGAACATTATTCTGTTTTTTTGGTGGGTTATTTTCCTGCCTGCTTAATGATCTAAAACAAATCACAGACAGGCCAAACAAATAACAGCTGGTGTGAACAGGGAGGTTTCAATGTGCACCTGGGAGCAGCAGTAGCAGGAGTGGGACTGAGGGGCAGGAGACATGGGAAACTGCACATTTTCTGCATCAGGTAATGATTAGACAGTCTCACCTAACAGAGCCTGTCTCTGCAGTACTGCTCCGAAGAAGAGAATATATCCAGGATCCCTTCCGTGGCTGCTAAAATTAGATGTTGTAATTATGTTTCTCCAACGACAGTACTGAGGTGCAAGATCTGACTGAATCACTCTGTGGTGTCTTGGATGCTGCCACCACATAGCACGTAGAAGCCAGAGGCCATCTGAATGTAGTCAGGAGCACAGTGCTCACCACAGCATTGTCTAGTACAGCCTAGTGTACTCATCTACTCTAATTCAGTCATCCAAGTTCCTTCTGCAGCCAGGTGACACGCCCCTCTGTAAGATAATTAAGTCCCCTAATTTCAGATATTGCGGACTTTTGATGGGAAGAAATTCTACCCATTAAAGTTAGGTCAGATTACTTTAATATGTGATTTATTAGTTTCTCACCTCTAAAGCATGAAAAATAGCACTTCCACGCACCAAGGCAATAAGAGCACCTTAGTAAAAGATGGTAGAAGAACAGACAGTGCTCCAAGGCAACTCGTTAGCTGGTGAACTGAACAGAGCCCAAGAGTAATGCCAAGCAGTGGAATTCAATCATGTGTTGTTAAATTCATGGAACAGTCCTTTGCATGATTTTGGCAGCACTTAGAGAATTTCTGGGCATAATTTAGATGCTAGCACTCCCAATAAAGAGCATGGGCAAGGCTACCTTGTCTAGAGAGTTAGATGACTAATAGGGATGCAAGCCGCTTTGCGCTGCTGCTAGGGTCCATGTCAGGGATCACAGCAAGGAGCGCTTTGCAGTTTTAGACATGCTGTGCAAGTGTGTAAGACAAGTATCCCATTGATCTGTAGCTGTATTTAATAGAAGTGATCAGAAGTAAGTGGTGTAACACACACTCTCTTCAGTGTGCACTGATTGGAGGTAACTGGTGTAACACACTCTCTTCAGTGTGCACTATGGATCTCAAAGCAACTGTATTAGGTTTACATGGCAAGATCTTGGTGGTGGAGGGGGGGAGGGGTTGTAGGGGTGGCTTCTGTCGGAATACACCAGAAGCTGCCCCCATGTCCAACAGATCCATCTCCAGCTGGCTCCAAGACAGACCCACTGCTGGCCAAAGTTGAGCCAATCAGTGACATACTGCCTCTATGATAACATATTTAAGAAAGGGAAAAAAATGCTGCAAAACAGCAAGTGGAGAGAGGAGTGAGAACATGTGAGAGAAACAACCCTGCAGACCCCCAGGTCAGTGCAGAAGGAGGGGGAGGAGGTGCTCCAGGCTCCAGAGCAGAGATTCTCCTGCAGTCTGTGACGAAGACCATGGTGAGGCAGGCTGTGCCCCTGCAGTCCAGGGGTGTCCATGGGGGAGCAGATCCCCACCTCCAGGCCAGAGAGGACCCCACACTGGAGCAGGAGGATGTGTCCTGAAGGGAGCTGAAGCCTGTGGAGAGTCCACACTGGAGCAGCCCATGGATAGTCCACACAGGCACATGGTCCTGGCAGGAGCTGTGGCCTGTAGAGAGGAGCCCACACTTGAGTAGTGCATTCCTGAAGGACTGTGCCCCATGGAAATGACCCATACTGGAGCAATCCTTGAAGAACTGCAGCTTGTGGGAAGGACCCACATTGGAGCAGTTCATGAAGGACTATATCCTGTGGGAGGGACCCCATGGCAGAGCAGAGGAACACTGTGAGGAAGAAGGAGCAGCAAAGACAAAGCATTAGGAACTGACTGTAACCCCCATTTCCATCCCCCTGCACTGCTTGGGCGGGGAGAGTCAGAGGAGTTGGGAGTGAAGTTGAGCCTGGGAAGAAGGGAGGGGTGGAGGAAGGTGGTTTTAGTTTAGGTTTTATTTCTCTCTATCCTATTCTGTTTAATTGGCAATAAATTAAATTTCCCCAAGCCACATCTCTCTTGCCTCTAATGGCAATTGGTGAGTGATCTCCCTGTCCTTATCTTGACCCTTTGTATTTCTCCTCCTGTCCTTTTGATGGAGGAGTGATAGAGCAGACTGGTGGGCATTTGTTGCCAGCCAAGGTCAATCCACCACAGCAACTTTAAGGACAAGGTGACTGTTGGAGCTGTATTTTTAAACCCAAGTTTTCTTAGAACACCAAAACTTTTGGAAATAAGATGTGCAACAACCTTTTAATCGTGAATTGACAAAAAAGTCAAAAAGTTCAGTATGTAGAAAATATTAAAAAAAATGAAACCTTGGGAAGGAAGAAATATGGATGGGTAAGTCAAAACATTTCAGTTTGAAAATTTGAAAGGTTTTGCTATCAATCTGGTATGCATGACAATATAAATTAATCAGAAATTCAAAATGAAAAGTTTTTAAAATTTGGGAGAAAAAGTCCCTAGAAACACACTGTAGTATCCAGAACTTCATTTTTCAAAATTTGACTGAAGATATCAGTCAAAGCATGTTTTTGCCTTCAGAAGTGTAGGTTCTGATAAATTGGTATTCTCTATTGGAGAAAAAATTATGGTAATAATGAATTATCAGCCAACTGTGGTAAATATCAGCCTTTCATTGAATATCCTGGGAACTGAATCATGGAAGAAGAAATAATTGCAAAGGCTAATGAACAGAATTAAATCTTTACTAGGAGATGTATTATTTTGAAACACTGATCCAGACCCAAATGAATGGAACAGGAAAAACTCAGTTGTTTTCTGCTGGTTCTGAAATCAAGTGTTTAATTCAACACCTCATGGCTTTAAATTTGTTGGTTAGGATTTGTGAGAGGAAGGCATTTGCGCTGTCCAACAGAGGACAAGTTTCATCAGGTGTATATGGGGAAGAGCCTCTCACGTTACTACCATCAGCAAGGAAGAAATATTAATAGGAGGCTAATTTAATTGCTGGAATCTGTGCAACTTCATAGTACAGAAATTATTTTAAGCTGGTTCAACTTGGTTAGCTACTTTGTGTGACTGCCCACTACTTGCTGTTTTCTACTGTATTTTCTCAGTACATAGATAGCTTTGTTGATAGCTTTCAGCAACACTTTCTATGTACTTCAGTAATATTAAAACATCAGAGAATACAGTGGGAAGGAGAAAGGGATAAAGTACCACATTTGTGCTTTCTCTCTCTAGCTCTCAGTATTACATTGTGCTACTTACCAACCTCATCAGTCTCTGTACTGGATACTTTAATTGACCACACAACTTTTGTCCTTCTCTCCTTTCTTGTCTATGACTGAACACACAAAGAAAAGAAACAAGCCTTCAATATTGAGCAACTGAGAAACACATTTTGAATATCAGTACTATTATCTTAAAGCAAATCATTCTGTGCTTGATCAATTTCAGCAATGTCTACTTCAAACATCTCATTTAATATGACATGTGAGGTTTTCTGCTCCAGGATGATTTTCCTCCTGAAAATCACCAAGCTATTTGACAAACAAGTAAACTAAAATTAAACAAATTCCCTTTTTGTTTTTGTGAGAAAGAATTATAGGGAGATCACTATCCACACAAGTCCCAGTCAGGAGTTGCCTTTGCAAGAAGGTCAAGCATCTACTCTCTCAGAGGAGAGCTACCCTGGCCAACTCTATGGTAGCACCACATGGCTTTGTCTTCATGGTGATGTGCTCAGGTCCCATACTTCCCCTGTGGTCTAGCAGTGAAGATCTAGGGCATTCACTCAGGTAACCCAGACTGGACATGTAGTGTAGACCACCTTGGAAGAAAAGCAGAAGACAGACTGCTTTCAGGAGCATCCTCACTCCCAAAGGCAACACACACAGATGTCGGCTGCTACAAAGCCGGCAGTCTTCTCACTACCATCTTTATCAGTGAATTGCAAAATGTCCCTGGGACATGGATGTTATTTGCCAAGAAAAAGTGTAAACACAGTATTTAAAAGAGTCAGGTTGGGTAGTCCAGATTCAGATTAGTAAGAAGATTGCAGAAAACATCAGGAAGAACCCAGAAAAATCATCTCTACTGTTCTGGTCAGCTGCATTCAACAGTGATATATTCCTATAGGAACAAGTTCAGAAAAAGACTACTTGGAAGACCCAAAGATTACAAAAAGCTGTTACAGAAAGGGAGCCTTAGAAAAGTGTCTTTAGGCTTAGCTAAATGAAGATTAGGTGGGGGCTGGATCTTACACAAGAAGGCTAAGCATTAAGGAGGGAAAAGAACTACTTAAGTTAACTGTCAATGTTGACATGAGAAGAAATGATGAACATTTAAGCTAGAAAGTAGAAGGATTCTAGCAATCTAAGTGATAATTTAAGTAGGTTTCCTCAAGGTGTATAGGGACCACAAGACAATCTAGTTTTAAAATTGAATTTGTGAGATTATGAAAAAAAAAAAAAACCAACACAACTTTTGGAGGTCGTTACTTACTTTAGGTTTACTTACTTTAGGAAGACACAAAATATGACAGCTTCAAAAGTTGCATATATTTCTACATACCAAGCGAAAAAGAGAATGACTATTCTTTCCCTCACAAACTTCATGAATTCCCAGGATTTCCTCTGGTAGTTATGGTGGTACATGCTGAATTTTTGTCCTGCAGCTGATAGCACAAATGTAAATTTATTGCCATTTTCACAGGAAACAATAAAGCTGGTGTTAATGTCTCAAGAAAATCTTAATATTTGTACGTTATGGTAATGTATGTCTGAATTCTACAGTCTAATGGACTTGATGGACTAAAATTCTAGAGAAAAAATTTATCACAATCACAAAATAAAAAATAGTTGAGGTTTGAAGGGACTCTGGAGGTCATCTCATCTGATCCCCCTGCTCAGGCAGAGCCACCTACAGCCGGTTGCCCAGGACCATGTCTGGATGGCTTTTGAACATCTCTGACAGAAGACTCCACAATCTCTCTGAGCAACCTGTGCCAGTGTTCAGTTACTCTCAGAGTAAAAAGTGTTTCTTGATGTTCAAGGGAATCCTCTGTGTTTCAGTTTGTGCCACTTGCCTCTGGTCCTGTCACAGGGCACCACTGAAAAAAGCTTGTCGGTGCCCTTTTCGCACTGCCCCTTCAGGTATTTATACACATGAATAAGATCGCCCTGAGCCTTCTCTTCTCCAAGCTAACCAGTCCCACCGCTCTCAGCCTTTCCTCATGTATGAGGTGCTCCAGACCCTTCCTTATCTTCATGGTCCTTTGCTGGACTGTCTCCACTATGTCAATGGCTCTTTTGTACTGAGGAGCCCAGAACTGGACACAGCACCCAAGTATGGCCTCACCAGTGCTGAGTAGTGAGGAAGGATCACCACCCTAGACCTGCTGGCAATACTATGTCTAATGCAGCCAAGGATTCCATTCACATTCTTTGCAGCAAGAGCACATTGCTGGCTCATGTTCAACCTGGTGTCCAGCAGGACCCCAAGATCCTTTCCTGGCAAGCTGCTTTCCTGCTGGGTGGATTCCAGCATATACTGGTGCATAAGGCTGCTCCTCCCCAGGCGCAGGACTTTGCAATTCTCCTTCCTGAACCACATGAGGTTCCTGTCAGATTATTTCTCCAGCCTGTTGAGGTGCCTCTGAATGGCAGCACATCCCTCTGGTTGTATCAGCCACTCTTCCCAGTTTGGTGTCATGAAAACTTGCTGAGGGTACCTTCTGCCCCATCATCCACATCAGTAATGAAGATGTTGAGCAGGACTGGACCCAGTATTGGTCCCCGGGGGACACTGCTAGTCACTGGCCTTGTACTAGACTTTGCACCTCTGATCAATATCCTCTGGGCCCAGCCATTCAACTAGTTTTAAATACACCTCACTGTCTGTTAACCCAGCCCATACATCAACAGCTTCTCTATGGGGTCTTATGGGAGACAGTGTCAATTGCCTTCCTGAAGTCCAGGTAGGCAATATCCACTTCTCTCCCCTCATCTACCAGGCCAGTCACTTCATCATAGAAGTTTATCAGTTGGTCAAGCATGACTTCCCCTTGTTGAAGCCATGCTGATGACTCCTCATGATTTTCTTGTTATTAATGTGCCTGGAAATGGTTTCCAGGATTAGCTGCTCCATTAAAGTAGCTGTTTCATTTTTTTTAGAGTATCCAACAAATTTTCTTCCAATTACTGTGTCAGGTACTAAAACCATCTCTCTCATGATTTCCATTTCACTTTTAAACATTTGAACAAAGATCCTCTGTACTGAAAATTCAGAAAGTGCTATATACCAGCAGAAATTTAGTAAGACTATACTGGATTTTACTGAAGAGAGGCTTGGGTAGAGGCCAGTCTAAAAATTTTTGAGAGTTCTTAGAGCTTCATTAAAACAGCTATATTGGAAATGTTCATACAGATTTGTGGCATTCTCTATGGTTAAACTAGTTAAAGGTCATATATACTATACATTTATTTAGGAAGACTGAGAAAGAATTGCTCAATTCCTTGCTTGCTTTATTTGCATTTTCAGGCAAGTCACAAGTCTGAAATGAGAGCATAAAAAACAATCACCTTGAATCATAGTTTGGAGCCTGACTTATAACCCACTGAGGCCAACAGGAGATCAGATGAATTCTGCTATCAGGTCTTCTCTGCCTTAAAAAAAAAAATAAATAAAAGTCCCATTTTTTCTTCATACTGAATGGATGGTTACCTCTATGATTTTATTACATTTCTATGTATATACACTGAAGTTATATATATACATCTATACAGTATTCTACTAATTAAAATAAACTTCTACTTCATATCTATCATATCTTTTTATATGACTTTATTGACTATGATGATAATTCTGCAAATCAGACACGACTAGCTCTTTCAAGTTGATTCTGTTGCAGATAACCATGAAATAAGTATTGATCATCACTCAGTAAAGACTGGCTTTTCTCTGACTGTCACTAAGGGATGTACAAATATAGTATGATGTCAGTTGTTACTGAGGGATGTTTAGAGGTAATGCTCTACAGCGATGTTTGCCATAAGGAAAAGAGCCTGCATGTGAAGAATGAGTACTTTGTGTTACTCTCAGTATGGTATTTTTTTGTTTCCTCACTTGTCTTTAGGTCTACAATCAGATAAATTTTGCACATGAAATGTATTTATGACCAAGTCTAATGAGATGAACAGTTGAAACATTATGTATGGAATAAAACTGATATGTTGGATATATTATATAACAAGTATCTTTATCTGAGCAAATGGAATCCACAATCTTTTCCTATGGTTTGGTAATGATGATAATCTTTATTTTATATGATGCTGCACTTGTAGCTACCATCATAGTAATTTTGTCAGCCATGTTTAAAACTGGTATTGTAATCTGCACCTAGAGTTTATGAACTGCTGTACCGTACAGCAAAGAATAGAATTGAGAAAGAAGCTGATTTTACTTCTATCATAAATACAAGAACAACCTTAATAAATTGAAAGAATAACACTGCAGTGTAAATTAGACTGTTCTAACACATTTTAGCATCATAGTGAAATAGTAACCAATGAGCTACTTGGAAGATAGTAATTTTTAATTTTACCAAAATACCAATTTGGGTTTTTTTAATCAGTCATTTACATTTCTCATATCTGACAGAGTAATCAGAATTTATTTCCTGGGATTTCTTGCTGGTGCAGAGACATAAGCTTGGGGTAAAGACCATAGCACGGTACACACAGCATGAAAACTCATACGGAAAATGAACCAAGAATTTTGGATCAAAAGCCAGATTACCTTGACTTTCTATTAACTTTGATAGAAGTTAAACTGAGATCCTACATACTACTAAACCATGGACATTATGACCAGTGCTCTCCCCTGTAAACTGTAAAATTGTAAAGCCCTTACTGAAATAAAGTGAACTACTTTTAAAAAGCCTCATTTTCTGCAGTATTACAGAGAGAGGTCTTTTTCTTCCCCTCACCCCTGGAAAAGAGAGATGGGAGAATGTGGTGCCCCAGATATTCTACAGACCAATGCACTAGTCTGATAAACACAAAACATACACATTGAAGCATGAGATCAGAGAGTATTTATAAGGAAAGCCCTGTAGTCAAGTTAAAATAGATTTTATAACTAACTTTCTCCATACCCATCACTTACTCTATAAGGATGCCTGTGCCCAGGAGCTGGATGGGGCTGCCAGGTGGCCTCTGTGAGGAGAGCCCAGGGCTGCCCCGTGCTGGACACAGCCGGTTCCAGCCGGTCCCAGCCGGCTCCAACGGCCCCACCGCAGGACACAGCTGAGCCCCTCAGC
>JANZLQ010000029.1:46977872-46993350 GCA_026212715.1 Elanus axillaris | reverse complement strand
GAGCAGGTTGTCCCTGAAGGACTGCAGCCCGGGGAAGGGCCCGCGCTGGAGCAGGGAGACGTGGGAGGAGGGAGGAGTGGCCAGTTGGGAGAGAAGGGCTCAAGCTGGGAATGGGAATAAAGGTGGAGGGGAAGTGTTGTTTTAATTTTGTCTTTCTTTCTTACCATGCAACTGTGTTTTAACTGGCAGAAAATTACATTAATTTTCCCCAACTGGGGTCTATTTTTCCCATGATGGTAACTGGTAAGTGACGCTGCTGCCTTTTTCTCAACCCATGAAGTTTCCCATCTTATTTTCTTCCCCATCCTGTTGAGGAGGGACAATGAGAGAGCAGCTGAGTTCAGCATATAATGTTAGCTTTAGATCAAAATAAGAATAAACTAGTCAAAGGAAAAAAATATTTAAAAAAAAAAAGTCTGTAATTCATCTGTGTATTTGACTTTGAAAGTGTTGAATCTCCCAGGGAGCAATCTGAGAGTCTAGTCAAGAAGAAGAGCACTAAGTGCTTTAAAGTGTGTGGTATGTGCTTTGTATTGTAACTGTTCCCAGCAAATTTGGAATGCATTTTATACATTATGTCACACCAAGGAGCCTATCCAGTATATTTCACCTTCCAGATCAAGAGACAATGGAAAGTCAAAGAAGAGAATTCTGGGTAGAGGACTAAGTTGCTGACAAAGGGCAAAGTTTAAATAAAACATGTTCAGTGGAGTTGAATCAATACTTTATTTGTTAAGGAGAAGTAAAAGTACAAAAAAGCTTGTACAACTAGGCATAAAAAAGTGAGAAATCAATTCCAGTTAATTCAAAATGCTTGAAGAGTCACCTATGCCATTATGTATGAATAATTCAGGACCAGAAATTTATTGCAGACACATATTGTTTGGTTTGGATTTAGTTTTGCCCCTCGTTTGACCTGAATCCTGTAAAGAATGATATTCAACTAATTGAAATAACATTTTGCAAGTAAGACAATACCTTAGGGGTATTTCAAGACTAATCCTGAAATAAAATTTGAAAGATGAAATGCCTGATAAAGTTTATATAAATAATGTTATTTTACAGTGTGTTAAATATTGTACGTGAGGGCCTTATGCAAATTGTGTTTGTCTGTTGAAAACAGATGAGATTTCTTTCCCCCTTTCTGTCTTTCAGTCCCTCTTTATTTGTCCCAATAGTGCTCTCTCTCTCTATCTGCAAGTGTTGATCATTTTTTGAAATATTTATCGCCCTCTATCTTTTATTCACAAGAGGATTTTTTGCAAAACATTATTGAGAAAAACTGAAATAAACCACAACCATACAAGATGCTTTCAGGTGGGATCAACACAAATATATTGCTCATGTTGTAGGATACTGCACAGATATCTGAAACCATAAAAGACATAGGTTAACTATGCATGCGTTGCAGTGACTACCTATGTTGCAGTCACTGCATTGATCTCTCAAAAAAGAAGCAACATGGAATGCAAATATGTTTTATTACTAGCTTTTATCTGTATTATATCAGCATTTAGTTATTTGAGTGTAGGTCTGTCTGTGAGCATCTCAAAAGTGTAAAAGTATAAATGGATACAAAAAGCAAACCAGCAACCTCAGTGACAAAAAGGTATCATCACTGGTTCAGAGTTACATTTAAGTCCAGTTCTGGACTTAGAAACCAGCCAAAGGAAATAATGCTGCAGCTTGCTCACTAACCTAAATAGCTGCCTTCAAACAGGAAATTAAAATCATTCACACACAGCAGGAGTCTATTCATCAAATAGAAGATGTTCAATGTATTGAATTTATTCAGATGCAGGTTTTCAAAAGATGCCTGCCTATAACTCTTATAAAGCTTAGTGCCACTCAACATCAGTGTCTCCATTGACAGAAGCTGGCTTTAGACTTCTTTAGACAGGCCTGTGGCTAAGGTCTGAGAAATTCAGATGCTTAATTTGAGATTAAAGAATTGATGCACTTGCTTGTCTTCCAGATGGCCTAATCCCCAACATATTCTCATCCTTGGTGCACACAAAACTCCCTGGTACCTCTCTGATGGGCCTGAATATTCCTTGTATGTCTTCACTCACATGTGCATACGTTCAGAAACACTCATCTTCAGCACTAATACTCTGTTGCAATTCAGACTCAAGCAGAGGAACCCACACCAGTACCTGAGGTCTGGTGCGGTATTGATAGAAATGAGCTAACTAAAAAAATGGGCAGAGGAAGTGGCAGTACTTATACTTTGTAGAATAGCCTTCTATGACCTTGGTCTGCTTAGGGACTTCAACCCATGTCTCCAGAGAGTGCTCTGATCATAAAGGTGAAGGTCATATCGTGGAACAAGGGAAAGTAAGAGATACAAGATTTAATTTATTTTGACACATGGATTCCCCATTCAGTCAAAAATGTGAAATTATCTGAACAAAGTTTCCAAGCAAAAGTAAGCTTAGTTCAGGAGCCTACAGCTCACTGCTACTTGCACACTAACCTAATAATGGTGGTGATTTAGTTTGTTTTGATTTTGTTTCCAATAGAAAATGCATAAAAAGCACAAACACCTTAAGTGCAAACTCCCCCATATTCAAAATAGGTGAAAAACAAAGTTTGCCTTTCTGGGGACCTGTGCCCTAGCCATTGGGCTATTGTTGGGCTAAGACATTTCTTTGCAAATCCTTCAGCTCAACATGCTCAGCTTCCATAAAATCTTTTCTGAGAGGCCTTATATTTGTTAATACACTTAGAATACAGATTACATGTCTCTGGAGAAGCAAGAGTAGATCAGCTACTTCTGTTTTAATCTGGTAATCACAACATTTTTCTCAAACTAGGTCTCTTTTGAGGAGCTAGGATTTCCTTAGTTGTGGAAGAATTTCCAGGTGGAGCAGGCAAGGATGTAATAGCCATAGCTATAGCAGTGAGATGAGATAATGGTTTGTTTTCTAATCCTGAGGCCAAGCAGTATGGTATGACTTGTGTCAGTCCAGCTAAAATCTCTTAGCCTACAAAAGAGAGAGGTAGCATGTGACCAGCCTTTTGAAAATGACCTCTCATCTGTGCTAACTTCTGGACAAGTCCAATAAGACCACACTAATACTGTGCCAGAAACCAACCTAGCAATTTAATAGTGTCAGCAATCACGCCAAGTCTGTCCTCTGGCACCATATGTTTTATTAATACAAACATAGCCATTGAGTTTTAGACATCTGCTAGGACTAGAAAGCCTGGATCAGCCTGTGGGACCTTCTGCTTATGCTCCACTGTACTCACAATCTGAGTAGAAGAAAGCACCGTCGACATTTCTCATGGGCATTCTTTATGGAAAATACAGCACAAAGCAGTCACTAAAACTACCCTAAAATTTCAAGCTGTTAGCCCTAGCCATGGCAACTCAGGCACTTCACACTAACACTACTACTATTTTCCAAAACTGCTTTATTTTCTTGCAGGCAATTGCATCAAACAGGCCCCTGCTGTACTTAGCTGAGAGTAGTGCTGTCTCGTTATTTACTGGTGTCTTGTGAACAACCTCTTGCTTCGGATTTTCACTTATGAGAGGCTCAGGGACCATCTTTATATTTGCAGGTTTTTGAGGGTCTAGCACAGACAGTCCATGTGTGGGACTTCCAGGTACCACAATGCTCTTAGTAACCAACTGCATTGCAGGAAGTAGGATGCACTCTATTGACTAAGAACTACACAGAACAATTACATCTAGCTCCAACATGAATTTCAACACCATCATAGAAGCATGGTTTCTACCCCAAAAGTAAATATTTAGCTGCATTTTTGTTACACCTACACTGAAAATGGTATCCAAGCTGGCAACTTTAAACTTTGCTCAATGAGGATGTTAAGAGCTCTGCTTGACTAAGAAAAGAATAAGAACAAAATTAAGATCTGAGAAAAGCATTTTATCCTCAATCATTATTATGCTACAGAGGACTCCAGCAAACCAGAACCGGAGCTTTCACATGAACTTTGCAGTTATAATGGTAGGCAGCAAAGTTCAGAATTGATATAGTAGGGAAAATCAAAGTAACTGGGAAAAAAGCCCACCAAAATACCTTCAGTGAGCATAAGTTAAGTGGCTTGTGAATACAATTGTAATTATACCAAACATTTTTTATTGAGGCATACATCATTATTGTCTGGATAAATTATTCAGTGGTTCACAGTCTAAAGAAACTTGTGTATTTTATCACTTATGAAACAATTCTTGAAAAGCATTGTCTTGCTTTTACATTCTGTGGGAAGCCCTGTATACAAGAAACAACCCTTTTGAGGACACACAGGCAACTCACTTTTAATTTTGTTAATGGAAGTAAAATGCAGAGCAACAATCTCACTGGAGACTTTGTGAGCTATACTAACTCCTGATGCCATTCATCTAAGTCATTAAAGTCATTTTAATCTGGCTGGAACAGGCAGTGTGAGAACATGCAGTAATTGAGAAAGAGAAGGAAAACCAGTTTTACCATAAACTGGTCAGCATTTCTTCATTACATTAATTGTCTTAGCATAACAGTTTGCCAGATTATTCCATGTACACAGTAAATTTTTTTCCAATGAATTTTAGGTACACATTCTGTGTTAGAGTAAGAGCTGTCTTTGTTTTGACCATTTTGATGCTGTCATTAGGGAAACAAAACCAGTATATGATAGACTGCTTCAGACTGTAGTGTTTCTTGAGAACTGTTGAAAGCATCTTTATTTAACCAGCACCATTCTTGAAATGTCTCTACAATATTCAGGGTATTTTTAGGTGCAAATGTGAAACATTTTTTTACCAAAACGATTTGGGATTGTTAAATTTTATCTCTACAAAAAAACAGTGGGTTTGAAACTACAGATGTTTCCTCAAAAAGGGACAAGATCTGGTTTCTCAGGGGAAAAAAAGTGTTCAGATAAAGCATGTTGATTCAAGCAAGGTTAAGCACAAGGGCCGTATAACTTTTGGCACATAACTGAACTAGCTAATTTAGAGATATAGCTGCCCTACACTCATTAAAATGAATGGAGAGAGATAGGAAATCAATGGAGAAATACAGGACATTCCAGAGGTCATTTAGATTTCAGGTGGGTAGCATCAATCTCTTTTTCTGTAGAGCATAAAGGAAACCTAAGCTGACTATATTCCTATCTTATACATTTCAGTCAGGCTCTCAAAGTCTAGTGAGAATGTTGGGAGGAATATACTCTACTGAAATAAAAGGCAAAGCTCCTGCAGACTTCAGTGACAGTCAGGGTTAGGCCTTAGATCAAACCTCCTGCCTGAGCAGAAGCAGATGACAGCCTTTACCTTCTCATTGCTCCAGAGAGAAGACCATGTTGACCATGTTTGAGGGGACATGGTTATGCACAGCTGTTGATAAGCAAATGAAGTGTTCAGTTACTTTTTTTTGTTTGTTTTTTTGCAGTGTCGTTTTGCTTGGTTTTGTTTCTTCTTAGGATATGTGGACTTTCATAATTTTCTAATGGACATCCTTCTCAGCAACTCTTGTGTTTTGTGGTTGGGTTTTTTTTTGTTGCTGTCCTTTAGAAATGGTTCTTCCTTTTGGTATTATGTCCTATTTGGAAATATCAAATTATTGGGAATTTCATATTTAACTCCTTTTGATCAGCATATACCTTTTTCCATTTTGGAGACAGCATATTCATCTGTCATCTTGTCAGTGCAGTCAAATTAATAAAAATGTTAATAAAAGTAAAACTCAGGTCAGGTTTGAAATCCAATAATAGCAATGCACTATTTTATTGGCTCCGTAGCAGAGGTAACCATGGGAAATTAGAGATATTATCATACTCACCAGAGAACCCTGATATTTGATACAATAAAGTGTATATATTATGTATTCATTGTTAGCCAAATAAAAATAAATGCACGGATAAAGAATATAAATTAGAAGATGACTACACCTGCTCTCTCTTCTGGTCAGGAAATTCTCTGTAGAGATGATACTTATGGCTCCACAGTTATGAAGATAGTTTCTCACAAACCTGATAAGCTGCTGCCATGTATGGCTCCTCCTGAGAAAATCTGTGAGGATAGACAGAGAATATTAATGTTATTTTCAGGTATCTGCAACTGGCTTTCTCTGCCAATATCTGCGTGTTACACCGTATGTGCATTAGGAACTGTCTGTATCCTCTCTGATTATGGCTATACTAATAAATTAAACAGCATCTGAGATTGTACCCTTACACCATAATACGATTGTTAAATATATTTTTTTTTAACATACTGCTAAGCAGTTAGAATGGTCTCTTGCTTGGAAAAATAGAATTCTTCCACACATGTACTGGTCACAGCTCTGATGTTAGCCTGGTCAGGAACCATTCCCAATAAACAGTTTGAGAGTGGTGACTTGGTTTTGGAAGCTGAGAGACTCCAACAGCACAGATGTGGGTTTTTCCTGCCAGTTGCTCTCAGTGCCTGGAAAAGTTCCCAAAGGTATTTACTAGTCTTAGACATAGCCTCCATGTCTGCGCTGGGGAAGACAGTTTCGAAATAAAAAGTAGTGAGGTTTTGGGCCAGTTGTTACCTACAGGTGTCAAATATCCCAGAAGGCAGTCTAGCTTGAAATCTTCAAAGAATAAGAGCAGTTTCAGGGATCTTGAAGACAGACTTTTTCCTAAAGGTCCAAGTTATGTTAAGGCTAGAATTCTAGGGAAGAAGGAAGAAGGGTTGGCTTCATCCCTTTCAACTGTTCAAAATCTGTCTGTTTGTCCCTAGAAATCCATCACAGCTTCTAGAATCACATTCTTTTTCTGTGACGTTTCAAAATTTGTCTACAGTCCTAGCCTGGATTATTTTAGAAAGATTTTTTTGTTTGAAAACAGCTGCTGTATTCTACTTCACGACTGAGGCATTCAGGGTTTCCATACAAAGCAAAAACCCAAACAAAGTCTGTTTTGCTCAGTTTCAGTACAGTGCTTTCTAAGATGAAGGTCCTAGCCATTGACTGTAACACCTAATATTGGTCCTACCATAGATATGAATATACGCATGCACATACAGCACACACCCTTTCCCCTCCACGTATGCTTTCTTTTAAAACAGCTCTTCTGTATTAGCAAGACCCCCAGATTGGTAAGGCATTATCATTATGGTGGTTTTTTCTCCCGTAAGGAAATAAGACTGTGAAGAAATCTTTCTCCATGTGTTAGTTATAGTAGTCCTTCATAATGGTGCATATAAATATAGCATTAAAGAAACTGCCAGTTTTTATTAGTCATCTGTTATTATCTGCAAAAACTACCTCCATAAGAACATCAGCTCCTCAGAGGTAGACCCTCCTGTTCAAAGTGCTTCTGCTCTGAAAACTTAGGCCTTCTTCCTCTTTCTCACCTGTGTGATACTGTTCAGTTAAGGATCACCAGCAAACTCCCTGCCTTCATGAGTGAAATCCCAGGAGACCTGTCACAGGGAGGTGTCAGCAGGAAGGCAGACACCTCCATTCTCTAGTTTGGTGATCAAAGGGCATGAGGAAACATTGTCCTCCAAAGCTCATATGTTATTGAGACCTGAAAGGAATATTTAGTCTTACTCTGCCACAGGCCTGCACTCAGATTTAGGTAACTCGACAGTAACTCCACTGTCTCCACAAAAAAAAAGTTTTTTCTTCTCATTTTTTGTAATGCATATAGACTAAAGAAGCACTTTTCATTATTTCTTCCTCAGGCCCCCAGTATTCATCTCTGTTAGGAAAAAATTGTATAAACTTATCTTACTGACCTTCTCTGCCTCTTTTAATCCTCTTCTGCATCTGTCTCCATGACTCACTGAAACCTGGTCCTACATTCAGAGTGTGGGTGTCTGCAGGCAGCTGCAGCCCTCCTACCCCTCTGAGCCCCCCTTGCCATGCAGCCGCAGCTGAGCACTGCCTGGCGATGCCCAGCGGCTTCTCATCTGTGCTTCCCGTGTGCCAGAGACAGCAAGGCACACAGCAAGACCCAGTAGCCTTTTAGAGACAAATATGACACCCGTGGCACAATTAAAATAGGCAGATCGTGAACATGTGGCTTTCCTGCAGAAATGGGGGGTGGCCATATGCTCACTGTGGTGTCCAAGCTTTGTAGAAGTGGTTCAGTGGGTGTCCAGCTTGGCTTTTTCTCTATAGAGAGAAGTGGAAACTAAATTAAAACCAAACAAAAACCCAAACAAAACAAAACAAAAAAGAAACCCACAAAACATAAGATTAATTACAAGCCTAAACCACATGTTTTAAAATGTAGATAATTGCCTTTTCTTTTTGAAACAGAAATTGCATAGGTGCTAATTGGCCCACTGAATTTACACTGTCTCTGAGGGCTGAATCCCTTGGCTGTTATGGGTTATCCCAGCTACTCCACTGCATGCACATCAGTATAAAAAGGTTTGGCAGCTACTCTGACAGATACTAGGGCAATAACATAGTTTCCTTCCTCAGTCTTCTCAGGTTCTGCTGCCTTTGCTCAGAGAAGAAATAGGTTTTTACATAGATAGTCTTCACTTCCACCAGTGCTGTAGTGAGCAGCACCAAGCAAGACCTCTTTCTTTTATTTCATCCCTCCTTGTACTAGAAAATGGCACTTTCTTAACTGGAACATAAATAATCCCTTGCGTAGTTGTAGGGTTTGTCTGTGTTATTACTTCCTGAAACCAGAATATTCATGAATTGTGCTGGCAAAGTATTCCTGATATCAATGCAGGTAAACAGCACTGACTAAAGAAACCTGTGCCAGTCACAGAAGGATTTGGCCTGTCTTTACCTAAGGAACTTCTGCCAGCTCACATTTGCCAGTCAGGTGTCAGCCCTATTGCCACTCTTACTACTGAAGCTGTGCCAACAGAAGTCAATATAAAGATGCCTTTTTGGAAGTAAAACCATTCCTTGATTGACAGGAAGGGGTATTAGATATTTGCATGCCAGGGCGACTGCATGACCATTCAAAGTGCAGCTGCACATAAACTAGATCTACCTGTAGAGCAGACCTCAGGCTGTGACAGTCTAGGTTTTGGCAAAAAAAGAAAGGTGTAAAAAGATGTGAACAGAAATCCAGGACACCTGCTGCCTCACAGCTTTCCCTTAAGCACAAGTACATGCTCCTGGAAGGTTATAGCATCTGTTTTTGAAAGCGGCTCTGTGGCACAGTAGCGTGATATATCAGAAGGAAAGTTCCTACCTGTCCTATTTTCCTATACCTCTTTTTAGGCAGCAGCACACAACTGCATGCCTGGCCCATCTCCTTGCTGCTCATTAGCTCACAAGCACTGTGTTGTGTCTGTGTCAAGAGTTTTGTTTGTTTTCTGATTGCCATGCACAGAGTCCACTGGGAAATCAGAGAATACAAGTGGACTTTCTCATTGTTGTTTTGTTGCCATTATGGTAATCTTTCAAAAAAAAAACAAACGCAAAAAAGTAAACAACACAAAGGGCACGTAACATTCTTGTCAGAAGGAAGATGCTTCTTCTGACTCTTTCTGAGACATAATCTATGTGTGTAAATTTAAAGATACTAGATACTTTATCTAATTGTCAATTCATTCAGCTCTTCCCCACTCTTAACAAGCAGAAATAAGCTTCGGGAACTGGAAATGTGTACAAACAGATAAAGGATGTGACAGTATTAATCTTAAGCATTAAGACAGTGTTGAACTTTCCATAGGAAACCCCATGGTACACAATGAGATTTTTCCCAAGTGATGGTCTTGAGAGAGATGTGTTATGTTTTGTTATTACTAACACCTAAGAGTTCTAGCCAAAGAAAATCTCCATTAATGTCTTGAAATAGGAAGAGTTGGCTATTGTCACAGGCAAAGAAGACAGGAAGGGGCTGGGAGACAGGAAGTACTATTTATGTTAGAATTATCTAAGAGTGAGAGATTAAATTATGTTCTGTGGATCACATGGGGCTTACATCTATATTTGTGAGCTATTAGTGCTAAAGCATGGGCTTAAATATTGTCTATCATCATCCATGCTATTTGGTAGCATGGTCTCTGGCACAGTTATGGTCTGTGTCAAGATACGCTGTTCTGCTGGGCAGGGTTTATAGGAGAGCATGAACCCTCATCATATGAGCACTATCACCCTGTTTGGGGAGAAACGGTTGACCCTTAAGTTTGCCAGTTGTTCTGCATCACTCAGCCTCAGGGCCAGAAATGGAGCTTGTTGTTTATTTAGCTTATTGGCCCAGAACTTGGTCTGATATCTGCTCAACCTCAGATTCAAGCTTGATCCTCAGATGCACGGAGATGCTTGCCTGTAAAAGCATTGTTCTTTATTTCTTCAGGAGCAGTTTTCCCTCCATGCATAAGTAATAATAGCAGCTATATCTTTTCATTCTTTCCTGGTTTAGCAAAGGCAGCTAGCAACATGTAAATAAATCCACATGAGAGGGAGACATCGTTTAATTAGATGGGACTAAATGAAGGCTAGAAGGCTTATACTGGATATGATCAGTAGCATACAGCCAATTTATCTGCTCTTTTGCTCATGAGACATGTTTATGGTTTGGATATTCATAGTAATCATTAGCATGGATAAGTGTTGCTTTATTTTGTATGAACAATTTACAGCACATTTTCTAATTTTTTCCCCCCTTGTTTGACTGCTTAGAAAGTGGCAGAGAAATCTCTACAGGGAAAAAGTACAATAGCTATTATTTCAAAGTACCTGCACTTCCAAGTACAAATTGTTTGCCTTGTGAGCATAAATACTAACATTTTCAGAAAAAATAGCCATTACAGATCCTGTCTCATCTGTGTCATCTATGTGTCACTCATGTCCATGACTGCCTCTGCTGTAGTGGAAGGCTGACAAGGGAAGATACATACTGCCATTAGCTGCACAAATTGGCTAAGTGGTTGGACATATATTCCCCAGTATCTTAAGCAAGAAAGAAGACTTTTTGATAGAATATGTGAATGGCATCTCAGGGTTTTTTTTTAACTGATTTGAAGCAACGTTTTGACTGGCCAAAAGAAAATCCTTGCCTGTCATTCAGAAAGTAAACTTTTGCAGACCTTATGTTGTCTGCACTACCAAAAGTTTTGTATTTTCTATGTGGAAAACATTTGTTGTTCAAACATTCTCCATCATACCATGATGGCGAGAAAGAGGGAAGACAGGTGTCTTATACATGAGCAGAGGTGGATGAATAAGGGATTGTGTGATGCAAAAATTTCTGCTAAATTCGTCTATCCAGCTGACCTGTGATCTGATATGACCAATCCAGCACACACATGACCCACCATTATTAAATACCTTAAAATTTGTACAAAAAGTAGTTTAACAACTTGAACTATTTATAAAAGAATGTCCTACCTAGCTGTCTCTGCTTCTGCAAGCACAATTACTATTGATCATTCACAATCATGGGGTGTGTGTTCAGTCTGGTGGATTCTGCAGCAGGAAACTCCCAGCAGAGTGCCTGGAAGAGCCAGAATGGTCACTGAGGATGTTAATCAGCACACGGAAGCACACAAGTAGCTGGGTGGGGGAAATCTGTGGGACTGTCCAAAGTTTCCACAATGGAAAGCTCCTACAGCAGTAGGTTGAATGAGTTGCTGTGAAGCTAAGAGTTCAGTCCATTACCTTGTTTCAGGTGGGTCCATTGTATCACCTGTGCAGCCAACTAGATGGGGCGTTTCTGGAACAGTCTTATAGGATCTCATGACTTATGTCTACACAGACATAGCCCGGATGCACAGCTATATCAAAACTATAATAGAAACTTGAATTTGATCCTTATTTCAATTGTATAGCTTAAATTCTATAGTTCTTAATTCAATCTTAATGATACTATGTCCTGACAATATTAACTCATGCCTTAGCAGACTTTTTCAGTAGTACCTTTGGACTCAATCCTATAAAGGATGAAGCATCCTCTGGTTCTTCCATTCATTTAATCATGAATTATTTGTTCTATTTAAAAGGACAGACACTGAATTTGTATATTTTGGAAGCAAGCTGTTAGTTTAATCTTCACTCTATCAGGTGATTTAGAGAACTTGGTTAAATAATTTTACATCTATCATAAGGATTGAAAATGTTGACCATTGCGGCTACCTCATTATACTTGACCTATTTTTTTTTTTCTGGCTTTGGGTAGTTTGTTGGGTTTTAGTTGAGGTTTTGTGTGTGTATGTGAGTGTAATTTCATGGGATGATGGACAACTCTCTGACTTCCTTTATTCTGCTTCCTTTATTCACCTGACTGGTGCTCCAAGAAACAGGTCAGTCTATATGCTCTTAAGATTGGGAACTTCAGCATAGATTTATGAAAACTTTTGAAGACAAAAATAAACCCCACAAATGCAATGAAAGTCTGCTTTCATGTCATGACAAAACAAGCCTCTAAATAATTTATTCAGCAAACCCTAGCTAAGCATTGAATTCTTACCTTTAGTGAAGACTATGTGACTAGCTTTAGTGCTTATCTATCTGTACCTTTTAAGGCTGAGGCCAATAAACATCCCGGTCAATAAAACATCCTGACAATATACATTCTTTTCTGATTTAAGAAATATGATATATTCAAAATCATGTCTTCCTCCTATGTCTCTGGTTGGAAATAATATGACCTATTGCTTTGAAAATGTTGGTACAATAGATCCACTATTCTTATAATAAGTCAACATGAAAGAACATAAGTTATCCTCTTTATTATCCATTTTGCAAGATGTAGCGAAATGTTTGCAGTTTGAACTCAGGATGGAAGACTGTATCATTTAAAGAACAGCAGCTGGTGATATTTATGCCTAGTAGAGAACAATGTGTGCTCTTCCCTAAAGTACCTGCACTGTTTATCTTGGCAGTGAGCCATACCACATATAAAAGATAATCAATGGAGTGACTCAATATTTATAATGCAATTCGCAAGATGAATCTATTTGTGATTGAGCTAAATCTTCGAACACAGAGCTTAGGAGGAAAATGTCTCAGGACTACAGGAATCTTAGTTCTACCTTCTCAGAGATATGTATGTAAACACATGAGCTACAGACAGAACAAAGAACAGGGCTGAGGGCACTAGCTCTCGAGTTTTAATACGTCAAATACTTGAAGAGTAATAGAAAGAATACAATATGTGGTATTGCATGCAGTAAATTTCATTCTTCCTGCTTCGTGTATATGAGCTTTTGTGTGCCTGATGTCCCTGGTATTTGTTTCTTCGTGACTATGTACACAAGCAAACAAAGCAACCACTTTGAAACAAAGGTTAAAGTTCCTTCCTTGCCATCACTGCTCACTGTGATTTCTAAGCACTATTTCCAAACAAAACAAAATAAAACAGCCTGTCAAACTTCCCTACAACTTTCTAAGTTACCCTGGGGTCTGTCTTGGAAACCTTTGAGCCTGATTGCAGTGAATCACTTTAACAGCCAGCTTAGCAACTGAGGAGACAGCTGTCATTGCATGAGTGAGAGCTCTGCAACACAATAACGTCTGGAGTTTATATTGACGTGACTGAAGAAAATTACATAAGCGAAATTTCTAGGTTTGAGGTGCAGATTTAAGGGCTCTGCTTTTAAAATATGAGCTTAAAAAGTTTTCCAGCCTTGTGATGTACTGCTAATAAGGTGGGAAGACAATAAATTAAATGAACTACTAATATGCTGCCAGATATCACTATTCACAGATGACTGCTACAATTATTGCTAGGTAGTTTGGTACCACTCCAAGACTCCTAACATATAGTCTAGGACACTCAAACAAATGAGCAACTCCTTGGCTATGTGCTGCTGTAAGCACTGCCAGCTTTGCACTTACCAGGCTTATGGCATCATCCTCCATAGAAAATACATCTCACTTCTGAGACAGATATTTCAGCTGTGAACAGTATGAAGGATGATATTCCACCATGGGAAAAACATCCTGAATGATTTACTTCAAGGTGACAGTCTTGTATTGATTTTAATACTATGGAAATACTAATTAATACTAATGTAAATATTATTCTGACTATTTTAATTGTTCTTTACTATTTTTTTATTTTTTTTTTAATCAGGTTTTGGTTTGGTTGTGCCTGTAACTTTGTGGCATCAAAGAGAAGTAAAGTCTGTATTCATTCCCATTTGGGCAAGAGGAGAATTTCCCCAGACCTTGGTTCCACATTTGAAGGAAATGAAAGTCTTCGTGTTCATTGTGTCTCTGCGTAGATGAGAAAATGTGGGAAAGAGATAGGAGATCAACCTATGATCTGCCATGACTGCCTTTCTGACAGGCAAAAGAGTCAAGTGTATGAGTGAAAGAGAGTGTGAGCTCAGATACACACAACTTTTTGCTGCTTTAGCAGTAGTGGATGTGTCATAGTTACATTTCCCATGGTGAACTCTGTGAAGCAACTGAACTGCAATAATTACCCTCAACTCAGGCAGGCTGAAGTAGGCTGAGACTTTTTAGGTCCCTGATGCAGACTTGTTACACTCATGTTCAGGAACACCTCGGTAGTCCCATATTCCCTACGATGAGGTGTGACATGTCCATGTCTTCAGTCCTACCTGCTGATGGCAGGTACCACCCCTACCAGACTCACTGGATTTGAAGCAAAAATAACAGATTTACATGACTTGGGCTGAAGCCATGATGTGCTCTGAGCACAGGTCAGGGAACTGAAGTATACTACATGTTATCATCTCATGGTAGTGGGTTGACCTTGGCTGAATGACAGATGCCCACCAAAGCTACTTGATCACTCCCCTCCTCGATTGGACAGATGAGAGAAAATACAATGGAAGGCTCGTGGGTGGACATAAGGAGAGGGAGAGATCACTCACTAATTACCATCATGGGCAAAACAGACTGGACTTGGGGAAAATTAATTTAATTTATTACCAATCAAACCAGAGTAGGGTAATAAGAAATAAAAACAAATCTTAAAACACCTCCACCCCAGCCCTCCCTTCTTCCCAGGCACAATGAACCTGTGCCTGGGAAATCCCTATTCCCATTCTCAAATTTTCTACCTCAACCCAGCCAGCAGCACAGTGGCACAGGGAATGGGGGTTGTGGTCAGTTCATCAGACATTGTCTCTGCTGCTCCATCCTCCTCAGGGGCAGGACTCATCACACTCTTCCCCTGCTCCACTGTGGGGTCCCTGCCATGGGAGACAGTCCTCCACAAACTTCTCCAACATTAAATCTTCCTATGGGACACAGTTCTTCATGCACTGCTCCAGTGTAGGTCCCTTCCATGGGCTGCAGTCCTTCAGGCATGGACTGCTCCAGTGTGGGTCCCCCGTGGGGTCACAAGTCCTGCCAGAAAACCTGCTCCAGCCGGGGCTCCTCTCTCCACGGATCCGCAGGTCCTGCCAGGAGCTTGCTCCAGCACGGGCTTCCCATGGGGTCACAGCCTCCTTCGGGCATCCCCCTGCTCTGGCGTGGGGTCCTCCCCGGGCTGCAGGTGGAGATCTGCTCTCCTGTGGTCCTCCCTGGGCTGCAGGGGGACAGCCTGCCTCGCCATGGTCTTCATCACCACAGGCTGCAGGGGAATCTCTGCTCCG
>JANZLQ010000029.1:46956288-46977134 GCA_026212715.1 Elanus axillaris | reverse complement strand
ATAATGGCTTGTATTACACTAGAATTCATTCTCCCAAGACTTGTTGCCAATTTAGATGAGATAATAAGAATTTGTTCTACATTTGCATATAAACAGGTAGAATTCAGAGAGCCAAGATCATTGTTAAGGTAACAAAATGTCTTATTTCTATTTAAAAAAAAAATCTTTCTTAGAGGATCTCTAGAAGGACAAGGTAACAGAAAACAGTTCTTGCTTGAGGTCTAGAATGTCCAACCTAACTACCCTTTGGTATTACTGGTCGTTAGATCAGTCCTTCATTAACCTCTGTTATGTTAGGATGCATGTATTAACAAAGATTGCCTTCCTGAATAAAAGACTTTTATTTCTGAATACATCCTTGTTTATTCTCTTGGACTGTTTCTGGCATCTAGATGACATCAAAGTCATAATCTTTCTGCACCTAATGCTAGAAAAATTTGTGGTAGTGCTCAGGTACTGTAGTGATGGTCAGAGTGGGCAAACCATCTATAGCCAGGCTTATACTTGGGTGAGTTTCTGCTCAGCAGGGTCAAAAGTGTAGATCTAATGCTCTAGGAAATTCTGATCAGTGACAAGGACTATTTTACATTTTATTTTATATTCTTATGACGAATCTCATCTTCCTACCTTCAGGCACTGGGAAATGGGAAAGAATTGGAACCATGGAGAATTACTAGAGAAAGGAGAGGCAGGAGCTTTAAAACCACTTTGTTTAATGAGGATTGTGTATATTATAGTGTGAGTATACTTACAGAAGTATTTTCTTTTCTTTCATAAATTAAGTTCTGGGCACTTTGCATGAAAAGATATGTACTATTAGTTTTCTGAGTGTGTTTGTGTGTGTATGTTTGACACCAGTATCTTTCTAAATAAATAAGAAATTAGCTATTAACCTGGTAGCTAGATCTGAAACAATATGGACAGAAAAAGATTAAATTAGATAACATTAAATTAGGTTTGATGAGACTAGAGAAAAAATTTGGAGTGTATAAAATTATTTTCCTTAGGCACAAGGTGATAGATTATTCATACCTAACCTTAACTGTCTAGAAGTTAGCTGTCTGGACTATCATTTAGCATCATATTACTATCAATGAAGAGAAAAATGACCGCTTTCAGAAGGTCAGTCATCCCATTTTGAGATATCTGTCTCTGGAAATCTCAGTCTGTCTTTTGATTCCCTTTATAGAGTCTAGATAGGTAGCTTAGACCCAATGCCTAACTTGGAGCAAGTGTGATTATAAACTGTTGTATTTTCAAAGCCTTCAAATACAACTATGATCATTCATGGATGTACCTTACATGATAGCACTAATCCTTTTCTCCAGCCAGAGATTAAATATTCACCATTTTGGTCATAAGTGACAGGCACTATTTAATACAGAGTACAACTCAATGTTTACTGAACTGATGCATCACTTGAAACTCAAAATTATGTCAATAGTGAATGCTTTATAAAGCTTATTCTCTTCCATGACATAATTTACATTCTATGTTTACATGGTCACATAATTGGGGAATATGAATATTTCTCTTTTTTTTTATATACATAAAAAACCACAGGTGGTGTGATACTCTTCAGTAACAATGCTTTGGTTAAGAGGGTCACCTGCAGCCTCAGAGAGTCTGAGGTCACACTTTTTAAGGAGGTCAGAGGGACTGAGGAAGCCCCTCAGTCACGCATAAATCATACACCCATTCTGAAATGAGAAACTAGGAGAGTGCTTAGGGAAGTATCACCAACTATTTATTTATATTTTCTTATTTTTTGTTCTGAGTACCCACTGTTGAACCACTATAGGGTGTTGATCTGTGTTGATATAATGCAACCATTTTTATTTCTTATGCTTGAGCTGGTAGTATGCTGGGCTTTGTTTCTTTGCTTGTTTTTTGTTTATTTTTTCCATTGCAAAATGTAAATATATAGTTCTCTATTATTGTTAACAAAAGCATTTCATGTTCCACAGTATTGCATGTTTAACTTCTGTAGTGAACCTGGTAATGTCAGCAAAAGTTCAGCCCCCAGAGGCTCTGCCTTCTGTAGTTATGCCAGACAGCATTTTCAGAAATGCTGAACTTCCAGTAATCACTGGACTATGAGTAGGAGTAGAAAGAAATTCAGCAATGCATAACTTGCTTTTTCTTTTTTGTTTTGTTCTGGGTTGGGTTTTTTTTGTTTTTTTGGTTTTTTTAATTTTACTATGAAACCTGAAATGATACGCAGTTTCAAGGAAATTCTGCCTTTAACCTATCTCCAGCCAGCATGAGGCCAAATCAAAACCTAAACTTGCAGGGACTGCATGAGCAAGTCACTTTTTTGTGTTGAAAACTGCTCTCTTTCTGCCCTGCTGTCATCCCATGCTGCAGATGGGAGAAGCTGTCCTGTTTTATCCCATTGTTTACAGTGTGGACCCAGTGGTTCACATTGAGTCTTCTGGCTGGAGTAATTGATTTCAGGACACTATTTGAAATATAACCAAGAAATCAACTCTCTGCCCTTCAATACTCCTGACAGGTCCACTTAGGCTGAAGTCCATTCACTAAATATCTTTATAAAAGGTATTATGAAATCGTGGTTGACAGTAACTTCAGAGGCAGCTGCTTTTGATAAAAAAATTTAAATTAAAGGTGAAGCAAGGAGATAAAAGGGGCCATGCTGCCCATGCTGTAGTACACAGTTTTCTTTTTTCTCCTAAGCAAAATAGAGTCTTTTGTTGGTTTTACAAGACCTAGGACATTAATCACAGCTGTGAGCTCTTGAGGCAAATGCCTGAACCTAGGAGTGAATAAAAAGAGAGTCAGGGCTGATTTGCTGTAATATTTTAACTGTGTATGAGATGAACAACGGGAAATACTAGAGAAGATAAAAAAGAAGGAAGAATAACTTGCATATGATTTGAGTAAATGGGAACCACACTAAGTCAATGACATTAGAAGAAAGACTTTTTGGTGGGAAGAAGACCTACTGCATATGACAAAGCAGGGACCACCTTCTTTCAGCAATATCTGCTAGATCCCTCATCCTCATTCCTCAGTTCACCGTAACATGAGTTTGCATGTCATTCTATACCCTATTCAGTCTACCCTCAGACACATACAGGGAACCAAAACCAGGTGAAGGTAACATGTCACATCATTGCAAGGACTTTGCCCTGTTTGGCTTTGTAGATGGATTTGCTTGTACCCTTCTATTTTCTCATGCTAGAGCAGATAATTTTACAGAGCTTCCTATGTTTAGTTTTAGGGAAATTCCAAGATTCTCAAAGTAATAGGAAAGAGACAATGTTTCCACTGAATTGTTAAATGAAGTTTCCTCTTAGTGGTAGGTAACTTGACATAGGTAATATGGACAGTTAAGTAGCATCAAAATATTTCTTGCACTTCTCCACACCAAATGCTACTGCTATCAATTCAGGGGGTAGTTTTTTTCATAACTGTGCTACTCTGCCTTTATACATGAAAATTATGACTGCATTAAGTGTAAAAAAACTCTAGGGTTCTGAGTCATGATCCTTAACTGAATCTATGATGTACTCTCAGGCTGCTATATTTTTAGTTGAAGTGAATGCCAATGTGAAAATATTTTACTGGATTAAAACTCTTCTTCTCAGAACTTTAAAGACTAAGTAAGTTTTCCTTCTTTCTTGCATGCAGTGGTTTGTACTACAGAACCATTTGGTGTTGCACTACAATCATGCAAGGCAGCAGGCTGCCTGGGAGAGCAGGCAGTTTAGTATTCTCCCTGTCTCACATCCTCTGAATACATATGGGTTTTAGGGTGAATGATTGTGATAGATGAACTCGAACCTCCCTTAACCAAACTAGCAGTAATTTGGTACAGGCTCCAAAGGAGGTAAAGGCCTGAGCCATAGCTGGGCCAAGAACTCCTCTAGGAAACCTGCAAAGGAGTAGAGCAACACAGTGAATGCTGATCATGAGATTAACACATGAATAGCGGGTGTTTTTTCCAAGACTCATTTAGGACGAACAAAGAAAGTTATGGGTACAAAGAGTCTCTTGCACACCTCTTTCATTATATGCAATTTGCCTACCAGCCAACCAGTTTACCCCATAAATATGACAGCCTAAGTGAGCCTTCTTTGAGCTCTGCCTGCTAGGCAGCGTGGCTGCATGGTGGTGATCTCCCCTTGAGCAGGGGCACCTCTCAGTGTTAAGAGATACTAGTGGTTTAGCTTAAATAAGTAAGTTTGAAAATAGAATTAATCACTTTTAGAGTTATGATGTTGTGTGACCTAGTATGCTGTTTCCTTATCTTTACTTACTTAGCATAAGTAGCTAGATTTGCTGAAGCCTTAGGCTGCAAACTGTAAAAGTTCACCTAGATTTGCTGAACTTGTACTGAACTTGTACTACTCAAGCAAAACAAGGCCTCCAGAGCCAGCACAACCCAGGAGATAAGGAGGCTTCAAGGCTGCAACTGTCAACAGCAGCTGCAACTAGACAAGATCATGCTTTGTCTGGAGACTCCAGTGAAGGAATCCAATAAAGGGTCAGAAGATCTCAGGCCAGAATCACTATTGGACCGAAGGGCACATGAAAGGCACGTGAAGAGAGTGTGAAGAGTGCATGAGGGGCAGCTGAATAGTCTATACGGATGTAACTACCCAGGGATTTCTTTGTTCTGGTTGGTCCCTCTCTGGAGGCACTCAGCTTGAGCCTGCTGTTGTATGACTCTATTAAATTATTTATTTCTATAAGATTTGATGCCTGAGTGTCTGTTTTGGGAAAATTAGGGTTCGAACTGCAGAGCAAACTAACACTGGATGCCTGGACAGAAGGTACTTCTTTAACATCAATGTTTGAGATTCCTTACCTGAGACTAAAAGACCTCTTACCCAGAACAGATCCTCAGTAAGTGACTGATAGCATGATGAATGAATGTCTAATGAAATCCATGTAGCTAAGTCCATTAGCCATAAACTGTTGACCAAGTCTGGGACTAAGTCTGGATCCAGCTACACCTAGACTCCTCTGAGAAGGAGTGTAGAGAACAAGGGGGTCGATTCTGAAGCACATGACTCAATGGCAGATTTTCCTTACTCTTTGTATCTCTTCCATTAGACATAAACTGTTGCCCAAGTCTGAGACTAGGATTGGACCTAGCCACCCCTAGGCTCCATCAGGAGTTTAGAAAGCAATGGGGTGCACTCTGAATCTCCTGACTCAACACGAGTCTCTCCCTTACCTTTATGCATCTCCGGTTTCTGTGTAAATCATTCTAAATCGATTCTAACTCGATTTTCCTCTGTATGTTTCTTCCCTGTAGTAAGTAATAGAGTAAACCTTGCCATTGAACTCTGTTAAGTCGCACTTTTACAAATTCATGTTAAAATCACTTTTGCTAATACCTTTGACAGTGACTCTTTAAATGATCTAAAACACTCCTAAATCAGGATCCCTGACAACAATGTGGGAAGGAAATGAGGAAAGAAGTGTTCATGAACCATTCAAAATCCTCCATTCCTTTATTTTTTAGGGTAGAATTTTTTTCATTCAACCTATGACATCTGTAATACAAGTATTTATGTTTCAGGTAGTTAGTTATTAGAGTAGTCACTATATGCAGTGGAGATTTAACAAAAACAGTTAATAGAATTTGATATGAATTTGCCAAATGTAAATATCTGCTTTAGGATGAAATTAGTTGTGTCCTAATCTCCATTAAGTATCTTGATTACCTCCTCAGCAACAACAGGATAAGCCTAGGGTCACTTGTTGGCATAAGCACTTACATTTGTAGATAAGCACATTTAGTCAGATGGACTTCATGCCATGGGAGGCTAGAGCCAGTGAAGAATCCGTCAGTAGCACTGCTTCAATGTCTGCAAGGTCTCTGTATTAATTTGATGTGACAGCTCTTCCCCTTTGAGTTACACCTAAGTTCATTGTCCTCTCCCTCTGCTTTTTCTGCAAAAAATAAAGCAGATCTTTAGAGATCCTGTACTTGTGCCTGGAATGTCAGTACAGTTACAGTTACACAAGTATAATTTGGATGCTACTTAGTTGCTTTACTAACCCAAATTCATACATCAGGGCATGTAGAGCTGGAGGCAACGTTAAGCAATCATCCATTTCTGTACAGTTCATTAATTCACAAGTAAGTCTACAATTCTGATAGGCATTTCCTCCTCATAGTTCCTAAGAAAAAAAACAAAGATAAAGATTTCACAGTATTTCCATGTGGGCTCTTCACACCCAGCAAGATCTCCTGAGACCCCAGATAGTAGCACCTTTGACGAGTGGGAAGAACTGTCCTGTAAAACAGTTCTTTCACCTTTTAATGCACAAATAGAAGACTGAAGTGAAATTAACACAGGTGATGGACTAAATGCTGTATACCCAAGAGCCAAAATAGGGTGAGAATAATGTGGTTAAAATCCCAATAACTTTAAGAAGTAAGAAAATTGTTAACTTGGAAAAAGTCTGATTGTTTTACCATTTTGAGTAGTTAAAATACAACAGATATAGACTTGCAAGGAATCATTTATGCCATGATTTGGAACAATGGTAAGAATAGCCATGCTTCTATCTGATATGTATGTGAAAAACAAATAACCCGTTAAAGAGCTTGATTTTACTTGTGGTATTTGTCACTTGTGAATGTCCAAAGATGTAAGAATATGTAGGATAAGGATCATGTTATTTATGATCCATAGACTCTGGGTGATGTATTGTGATCCAAGGGACAAGAGGGACACCAAACTCTTGATGTGTATTATCTTGCTGGACCCTGCCTGGGATGGTGAGATTGCTTACTTAATTTGCTATATATACATAATAGTAAGTGATTAATAGCTGGCCTGAGACTTTTTCTTTTCAATAAATCTGCTTTTTGAATGCTAATCCACCAAGTTTTGTAAATTCTTAGGTAAATTCCTACAAGTGTTTAGTCACCCAGATATTTATAAAGATTTCCACTTGTCCATCATATTTTTTTTTATTTTTTGAATAAATCTTATTCTTCTAACCCTTCCTTAGTGACTACAGAAAATAATGAATTACTATCCCTCTTATACCCCATCTTGCAAACTGAAGTGTTGATTTCATGACATTTTCTCAGCATAAGTGAAACAAGTAAAAATAAGTTGGAAAAAGAGACCATAAAGAAAGAAAAGAGATAAGACACAACAAAATCCAAACGAAAGCTGATACAAGACTCTGCAGTAGAACCCAGGTTTTCTGACCACCGTACCCTGATCCTCATCTCATCCATCCTGGCTTTTGCTTATACAGAAAGATTCCTGTCTGAGTCCAAGTTTTCTCTATCCTGCACACAGATACGAGGAGCAGTGTTTGTAAACTTAACGGGTTACTAAATGTAGTGCTAAGCAACCATTATCTGAAGTTAGAGTACAAAAACTTTTTCAGTACATTATCCGAGAAACCAGCCTGCATATTTTTATCAAAGACTGTCTTCAGCATCAGTAACATACTAACATTATACCACATTTCTCCCATTCCATATTAAGATAGACATCACACATTTGTAAAACGCAGAAGGTGTTAGAAGAAGGTCCAGCCAGACTCATGTGTTCACTTTAAACCTTTCTGATTTTACACCTTCAACCTATATAAAAGCCTTTCAGCCTTTGTTCCTTTCCTTTAAAAGCTTGTTGATCTTTTAAGTCACACTCCCTGTAATTTTCAAGAACTCCCAGGGAGCCAACACATATGCACAGTGAGTCTGATGTTTGCTCCATTTCCACAAAAATCACACACAGATGTGCTCTTTTATTTCCTTTGTGATGTTAAGATCAGCTAATCACACTCAGGCATCTTTGTGAAGCTGTACTGCCTTCCTCAGAGCCACCCATTTAGAGAATTAGGTCTTTGAATACTGAAAGGTGTACACAGACACAGGTCCTCTGAAGCTGCCTGGACATAAAGGGATAGTATGTGTAAAAGTGACATCTTCAGAAAGGGCCAATTCTAAAGCCAGAAATCTATTGTGTAACTGGACACTGACTTTCTGCCCAGTATATCTAACTTGCTGTTAACCCCTAGTAAGTAGCAACAATAACCCTATGGAAACCAGAGGGAAAAGGTTTGGAAACAAGCAGGTGTGCTTCATGCTGATTCAGCTGAGTGAGACTGTCACAAAACGAATTTTCAAGAATCATGAGTATACTAAGTGCTTATGGTAGGATGCTAGCTGGAAGGGACAAGGAGGGCATAATTAACAAGTATACAGGTATGGAGCAGTAGGTGAAAGTAATGTGCTAAGACGAAGATGCAACTGCTGTAACATTAGCAGCAAGGTAGCTTGAAGAGGTCCCTCAGCAGCTGGAAAGTTCCTAGATAGCTGTATGTCTCTGCCTTATGGCTATATCTATACTAATAAATTAGTGTCAGTGACTGACCCCAAGCAGGGGAGCTCCATTGTCTGTACTGTTTAGTTGCTGTAGTGCAACAATTAGCACTCACAAACAATTGTGCACAGTTCAAGAGCTAGCTCAGGACCCAAATCAATTCTAATAGACAGTTTACATGCCACACTGTTTCAGAAGCTAAGTGAAATTATTAGTAAGTGTGTCAGTATCTCCATGCCAGCTCTAGAGGATGATCTCAAGCACAGTTTATGAGATATGTGGGTTTTTTTTCTTTTTCTGGTTCCTAGAGCTTCTGCAACAGTAAACTTCAGTGAGTCTACAAATGGAATATATTTCCTGTCTTGAAAGCTAGCCTATACTAGGAATCTTCTCATAAGTGAAAAATGTTAGCATTAATATATGCATTATTTACATTCATATTTTAGCTTGCATTTGCAATATCTGCATTTTTTTTCTCTGAGTTCTATGGAAAAAATGATTGCAACATGTCCCTCATCCATTGATTTAGCTAATGAGATCATTGTTACAGACACAGATTTAGAACAACAAATGGCTATAAAATGCTACCAACGGCTGGAGCAGATGCATAGAATGACCTTTTGGAGATTGCTTGAGGAAACCTTGTAAAATCTCTTTTTGTTGGCTAAAACCATGTTTACTGCACAGCTAATGTTTTTTCAGTGCCTTATGTGCAGTTAAAGACAGTAATTTGGACTGACACCAGTCATAACTTTTCATGCTTCATGGCAGCCCCCACCTAAGCTATTAATTTACCACCTGCTTTAGTTCCTGAAGAAATGAGCTGTCAACAATTTTTCTTAAGCTCTAAGAGTGGTTTCAAATAAAAGAAGGCCTTAGGAGAATGAAATATGAACAATATCCCAATATCCCCAACTATTTCACATGCTTCATATGGAATTAAAAAGTTGAATTTTGAAAATATTTAGCAAACCTCTGACTGTAGTCTCAGTCCAGTCTTCCACTACCTGTATTTGCTCTGCATGTTTGAAACTCACACTCTAGTAATATTACAGTGGCTGGGTTAAATATGATGGTAGAACAGGGCTGCTATTCATTATAATTCCTTTGGAATTTTACTAGCATAACTGATATCAAAATTAGATTCAAGATATCATGGCCCTTAATATAAAGGTTTACATTTCAAAGCTTGGTTGACAAACACAAACTTTCCTAAACCCTTGAGTCAGAAATGTATCAGCCATCTTCAATGCATGGGAGAGTACATTTAGAAGAAATTATTTCCATGCTGGCTGGAAGCTAAAACTTGGGTTGGATGCATTAACTGTATACTACTGTTCCACATTTTTTTGTTATCTTTCTAAAAAGTAACTGGTTTAGTGAGTGGAGTTGTGGCCCTATACCTTTGTCTGCCAGCACCAACAGAAAGCCACTGAATGCTCAAAGACCTCTGGGGAATTTTAAAGTCAAATCCATATCTGACTCATTAAACTGTATTTTTTTCTGGGGGAATAAAATTCATTACATTTCTATAATGGCTCCAATGTCCTACATAAAACTATACTTTTAAATGGATTTTCTAGGTAAAGTAGATTCCCTTGCTTCACTCCACAACATGGACAATTCCCACAGATCTGGGCTAGGAGGCTCCACTTAGTCAAGTGTTCTTGTTCTGTCCATCTCTGTGACCATGATGAACTCCTGCTATGTTGTATGTGAACCATAGTTCACTCTTACTATTTCTTCTTATTTTATATTTCTTCCCCTTTACTAATTTCTGTCTTCCTGAGTTGCTTCTGCCGTGCAATAGAATCTGGAAGTCCTGTGAGAATAATTCCAATGTAAAGCCTTTTGCATATTCTGACTTACACCTTTCTGGGTGCAATAAGTAGAATCTTACCAAAACAAATATTCCTGATTTTCATAATTACTCATAACTACAATTCTTCTTTACAAGTTTATTCATTAGGCAGTTGAAGAAAACACATGTGAACAGAATAGATGCCTGACACTGACAAGCTGGGAGTAACTTCAAAATATAGGTCAAGACAACTTGCAGATGCTCAGCACTTCTCAGGGCTTGTTTCATTGGTTTTACATGTGCAATGGAACAAGGTCTCCTTATTCTTAGGGAAACTAGAAGGTGCTCTGCATTCTGTAGAAGTGATCAGAGCTAATTCCACCCAACTTTAAGTAAGCCCTTCATTAAGGTACCTAATTTAGGATATAATTTCTCTATCACTCCTTCTATAATCAGTGCTGAGCATAGGCATTTCAGCCTGTCTGTAATCTGCAGTGACTGTGTAATTTGCTTAATCCTCTCCACTGTGTATAAGGAGCCCAAAGACTTTAAAGGTGCATTGGTCAAATGTCTAAATCTATGTGACACAAATCTGTTCCACCATCCCCTATACTTTAAGACCTCAATTCATCAAACTGTTGAGAGAGCAGTCAAGTATAATGTTTAAGTCTTGTTGTGTACAGTGTAATTTAGCTATCCACTTAAAGTTAAGCACTTTACTGAAGAGGCTTGAGGGAAAAAAATGGTAAAATGCTTTGTTGAATTGGGACCTCATTCTCTCACTGATTTGCCCAAGGTTATTTTACTTCTAACAAAAGATCTTTGCTGCCTTTTGGAACAACCAAGACTAGAATCATTCATTACTTCTACACGAGTTTACGGAAGCTTTTCATAGACTTCAGAAAAAAAGTCTATGTTTTTATGGAAAAAAACAGTTTTGCTGGTTAATCCAGAGTTCCATGGCTCCAATGGCTTTCCGCATCTCTATTATAAGCAAATTTTGTGTAACTTTTCTAGGTAGGCTTTACTCTGTAATTACATTTTTTGTTGTGCAAGAGAACAGAGGCTTTTGTATTTTATTATATTGTAACTCAACTACCCCTGATAAAATTGAACAGTATTATCAAATTAGCAAACCACTAATGCCTAGAACCTCAAATTAGGTTAAAGCTAGACTGGGCCAGCTAATGGCCTGAGACATAATGAGGTGCATGCTACTGACCAAGTGTGTTCACAGTTGAAATATAGGGAGTTAGGGATGAGAAGAACAAGACTGTATCATAAAGATTTGTCTCACCTTGTTATCTGGGCATGTGGAGAGAAAACTTTGTCTATAACATAATATGAAGTTCCACTTGAAAGAGGGAAAGCCAGTCATGAACACCAGATGGAAGGTAGTGGTTATGAAAAAGGGGTGAGGATCACAGACGACATGAACTCTCCCTTCACAGTGCAATTATAACTGCTAAAGCAGTCCTGGACTTTTAAATAAGAGACTATAATACAGAAGAGAGCACATAATCAAATTCCTCAATAGAGTGTGGTTGAGAATAGAGAAAGCGTGTGCTTCTATTTGTTCACATTAACAACAAAAGACTTCTAAATTTGGAAAAGGTGGAAAAAGACAAAACATCTAAGGATGGAAGAAAACTTTAAAGGGTAATTAATAAAGAGTTCAAGCTGTTTAGTTTATCAAATAGAACAGTGAAACGTGACTTGGACACTTTTAAAGTAATTTCAATTAATGCCTGATTGGCTTTTTTTATTTTAAAGAACCAGTAAGGCATAACAAGAACTAACCTCTGGAGACTGAAGCTGGGAAAACTCAAATTAGGAGGAGTGCTTAGCAAGGCTAATGGAAGTAAAAGATACTGTGGGTTTTTTATCTTTATATCACACGATTTCATGTCTTTCTGGAATTCTTTCTTAACATACCAAGATCAAGGTCTCAGTAAGTCGTTCAGTTGTACATTGTAGATATAAATCATGTATCAGAGCCCATCGAAAGAAATTGCTGTTTTCCCAGAATACGGTCGACTCCTTCCCATCTTGCCGATCTTTTTTTTCTCTCTCTCCCCTAGCTCCCAACCCTGTGGTTTCACCCTATTTCTCAAATTAGACAGATGCTGCTTTCTAACATTGCAACACTTCCTCTCTCATTCCCTTAGGGGGATTTCTGCAGGAATAGCACACTTTTTTGCGTTACTGCATGGTCAGTCGGTTGGTGGTCAGAGTTGGAGTGAAGGAGGGGGTAGAAGTGTGGTTTCAGGAGCACACGAGAGGAGTGGGTAATCACAGGGCAGAGGAGTAATTCTTCTGTGGGTGGGAGTGAGCCATTAGAGTAGGTGAGCCATAATGCATAGTACCCTTGCACTCTGTTAATTAACAAGCCCAGCTTCCACTGAATTTTTATAGAACTGAACCTTCTAAGTGTTTTCATGCTTTTTCCAAGGTGACAAAAAATCTATGGCACAAACCACAGACTAATCCAAAGTTCAAAGCAAGTGTTTGATAATTCAGAGGCAATTTTGAATAATTAAAACACTTAAATAACTTTACATTTACTTCATTGGTATTTTATTTTTCATACTGCTTTCTCATAAGGTTTTAATCTACTGGACACTTGGTTTTATCAGTTTCTGTTTGCAATGTAGCAAATATTTAAATTCACAGTTTTGTTGAAACCCAGTGCATAAAAGGTGTAACAATATTTTTCTCTTCATTTAGTTCTTATTTCAAGAGTATGAAAAATTGGCTAATTCATAATGTTAAATCCTTAAATATGATATCTTTGAAAATGAGCTGTGTATGAAAAAAGCCACTGCAAAATTAGTAATAATCTCAGCCTCTTAGCAATTTAGAGTTGCACTACTCATCAAAACATACATAGCTACTGCTTCACTTTTTGGCCATTCATTAGTTCTCTCTCTCATAGACTGGTTTCCCCCCACCTACTATGTTTTTAGGAGCATTTAGCTCAGTTCAGTTCAGTTCTTACATATGAGTTGGATTCCCACAACATCATAATCATAATTATTAATTATATATTATAGGTTATCTATTATATATAATACATTATACATCCTACATTGTACATTGTAATTCTATAATTAGTTTAACAACCAGAATATATCATGTCTGTAACATTATAGGAGCAGCATCATTGACTTAATTACAGCATTGTTCTTTAAAGTTTATTAGTGAAATCTTACAATTTCTTTTAAAAATAAAAAAGTCTAATTATATTTGATTACTGAAAAACAAAAGCATGTTTTCATGAATTGTCATCTGGCAAAATGAGATTTTTTTCTTTATGCATTATTTATTCATTATTTAGCCTTACTCATTGCAATGGTAAAAAGATATAGGCAAACAACCATATAACAGAAAAGAAAACATAATACATTGTAAATAGTGAAACACATCACTAAAGATAAACACTTTGTGAACATTCCCTAGCCTGATATTGTTCATATATGCTATTTGGCAGTTACACAAATAAATGTCAATATTGGCCTACAAACAGCTACTGAGAAAGGATAAAGGTCATTAGCACATACTTGTTGCTGATTTAAGACAATTCAATTTGCTCTCAAGCAATACAGGGATTTTAAACCACAAGAACTGTAAAAAAACCCCAACATCCAAGATGTTTAATTTGCTGTTTTGCTTTTGAAATTAAAAGTTTTGAATGTAATTTTTCTCCTCAAATAAAGCCAAGATTTTCAGTAATGGAAGGATTCAGGAATTACTTTTAATGAGTAGCAGCAATTTTCACAGGAATTAGGAGATCAGGGAAATAATCGCCTTGTTCCTTTGTTGTATATATCTCTTATTAACCCTGTATTTGCAATCTTACTGAGATTTATACACATTCTTGACTTTTTTTTTTTACCTTTTCCCAGTGAACAGAACTGAGAAGATTATTAATTCTTTTGACAATGAAGGTCCTAAGTTAAAAAGGACTTGGCTACAGATTTAGGTTCTTTCATTGGTGTAAACACTTTAAAATGAACTTAAAGAAAATCAATCCACACTAGTTGACAGGACACACTTGTTCATATTATTTAAAAAAACAACACTTCTGGGTAGTCTAAAAAAAGAATATACACTATGAAAGGTCTGAGGTTTTCTGAGGCACAATCCGAAGGGCAATAACACTGTGTGACTACATTAATTTTCCCATTGTTGTAGTTTAATTTTCACTTTGCCTATAGAGCTGATGAAATTGTAGTTCATTTATTAATTTATTTTCTATTCTAAACTGTTACTGTATCATAAATACTCCTGCAACTGAAAAAAATTTAAAATGTTTTAAAAAAAAATACTAAGGTTAAACCTTTCAATTTGGGTTCCAGGAAAAATAACTGTTCAGCCATTAGCTATAGCAGAATGTTAATATAACTGCCAGGAATTGTTAAAAGAAAAAATGTTTGTGCCACACTAGAAGTAAATAGATAAACAAATGCAGCCAATTCAGAGTAAATGAAAATATATTGACCTAATTTTCTAGTGACTGAAAAAGCTGCATGAAGAAGAGCTGCTGGTATAAATTATGTATTTCCTATGTCAGCAGAGGAGACAGGATTGAGCTGCTGGTGACCGAATTTCCCCTGATGATTATCTTTCTATTTTCTTCCCACCCTTCAAAGAATTAGAAAAAGTTAACAGTATTACATTATCAACATCAGATTTAGCATGCTGGATTTCTAATGAGCTGGATGTCTCCAAAAGCGAAAACTGGGCATAGAACAAAGAACAACAACATTTGACCAGGAAAGAAAGGAAAAGGCTGGATTCCTGCCTTCAGCTTTCGGTAGCACAATGATGATAATTAGAGAAAATCTTATCTTTAATAGAGATGTGTCTTTAATACCAACTGGAAAGTACAGTTGATCTATTCTTTGTAATACAAAACCTGCAGAACTTCATCTGAAAATAAATGACTTGAAGCAGCCAAGCAGCATGCTCATTTACATGAGGCCATTCAGGAGTTTGAAGAACTCCACCCTTGTGCCATATCGGTAAAGTTTTTAAAAATCAGGAGTCAGAACCAAACCCCGAGGCCATCTTAAATTCCAGCAGCCCTTTGTTGTTTTTCTAACAATACTCTTTGGACTGTCTTCTCAGCCTTGAAATTGGGCTGACTTCTCATTTTCTTCCTTTCTCCATGATCTTAAGGTCTGGAAGAGTTTATAGCACACAAGTAGCTGGGACCTAGAAGAAAAATTACGACAAAACCAAACAACACATCCTGGAACTGGGAGATAGTTATTAATATTCTTACACAGCTAACACCTCCGTAAGAGCTGCAGCAGTTTTAAGCCAGTAGATTCTGCTGAAGCAGGAACTTCATCTACCTCCCCTCAGCCTTCCTCCAGTGCTCTGCTGCTCCAAGGACACGGATCCTCTGTCAAACCTTCAAGTCTTGTGCACACTAAACATTGAATTGGCTTGATTTTGTTGTCACTGATGTTTTTCACCCCAGTTTCTGACTTCAGAGGAGAGTTCACCGATCTGAAGCAGCTTCAGAGCAGTGCTGTGGGGTGAAAATTTGCCAGTATGCTCGTGTTAGAGGATGCCCATTCTTGCTTACTGGAAGTGATGTCTCTTCAGAATGCTTTGTGTGATGTACTCTATATTGCTAATTGTGTTGCCTACAGTCACTGATCCCTGGCTTCCAAACCAAGAAGCGCAGAGTAGTTGTGTCCACATTTCCCAGTGCTAGACCTCTCTGAAGTCAACTGGTCACACTTGCACCTCCCAGCACTTGACCTTGAGTCGCCTCTGCATTCCATGCAGCATCCCAGAAGTCCTAACGTGCTCATGTCTGCTTTTGGGGTGCGTGGCTGTGTGTGTGTTGTTTTGCATCGTTTCAGTTCAAAGTGTAACAATAATGGGAGGGCTCCGTTGCAGCCTTGTAAAGTATTGGTGTTTTATACCAGAGACCTGAAGATGTGAGTTGCATGCTGTGGGTATAGGAAGAAAGTGTGGGAACATGCTTGCGGATATAAAAGCGGCTGCAATGACGTGGAGGACTGCTGAGGACAAAGGGAACCAAAATGACCTTTCATTTGCTGTTTATTGGGACAGGAGCCCAGACCCAACTATTTGCAGGAACCAAGTTTTGTATCAGGTGGAATTGAATGATTCACTCCAAAATATGACCTGAGGATACACTAGCATTTATGCAATCTCGAGGATGAGAACTGCGAGGTAAGATGTCTGGCAGGGGAAACATATCTTTCCTATCAGCAACAGAGCCATCCTTGGAATTGGGTTTATATAAAGGTTAGCTTATTTTTATTTCACTTATGTGAAATGAAAACAACAGGGAAAAGATAGGGAAGGGCTAGCCTTTTTTTCTGCCACTTACAAACCAATTGCTGACAGATTCCTGGCTGTGGTAAACTGCCCATCTTTTTGGCTTATGGCATGATCTACTCCTCAGTACCGTAAAGCTTAATCTAATATTCTTAACACTAAATTAACTTTGAATGTGAAATTAAAAGAGAAGGAAATTATGCACTTACACTGACAGAAAGCAGATCTTAATGATTTCATACCTCTGGCCTAAATGTAGTCAGTGTAAAACTTAAAAAAAAATAATATCTGTAATATTGCCCAGATAAGTTAATAATTTTAAAGGAAAATCAGTAATATTTGAATTGCTATTTAATTTTCATTCTTGTTTTCCTGAAAACACCTATCTTTCTGGACATGGCAGTGCAAAAGACCAGTATTACATTGAGCATGCCTACTTTATATTGATGGTAGAAAATCATGGGATTTCATTTTAGGAATATATCATAATCAGTGATTCATACTTATGTCACAGTAAGTTTTAAGGTAATGGACCTCTTTGGTGTTGAAGGAATACCAAAGGATCAGTTCCTATTTCTGTCACTTGCCTAAATACCAAATGCCAATGAAACATGGAACTGCATCAGGGTTATTGGGGCTGATTGCATATTTCTGAGTGGAACAGAAATGCAGAAGGTGACACAATCCTTGGTATACCTAACTGCACATTTCCTTGTGTCATGTGTGGTGGTGCATTTCTTTCCCCCTCTCTGGGCTAATCTATGAACTCGGGAAATCTCTCTAGGCCATAGCATAAGTGTAATGAGTCAGGTGGTTAAACATCCCTTGATCATACCAGGAACTCTCACATGGCAAAGACAGGGAGTCATGCTCACTGTCTCAAGGAATCTTGCTGTCCAGCAAAAACAAAAAAATGAAAGTAGAGATAACTAGTTCTCTCTTAACAACCTTGAGACATCCCAGCTCTCCCCTCCACAACCTTGGAGCATCCTGTATTTGAATTTTAAGTCATTCCCTGACAGCCCTGGCGCCTTCCTTACCTGAATCGTAACTCACATGAAAGGTACCAGAGCAGCTGGAATCCCATTAATTTGCTAATGACTAAAGCCAATCATCTCATGAATGTATAAAAAGCATTACTAAGTGAGAACCTTTGAGCTCTCCTGGACCGCAGTGAGCTGTGACCAGCATCTCCCTCTGGGACACCTCTCAGAGCTCGCAAACTTTCCTGTTTGCGAAGATCAGAGGTCTGTCGCTGAAAGTCGACAAGACTTGGGCTGATACACTCTGCTCCTTCAGTCTCTACCCTTCGTCCGTTGAGAAAGATGCCGAAACATTAAACGTGAATATTTCCACTGAACTGGAGGGGAATTTTTAACAGGTATACCTCTTTTACTTGCTTATGTATATCTTTTAGTGCCTTTATGAATGTGTATTATGTGTGTACTAACCCGAATATTCTATAGCAAGTATATTACAAGTTATTGCTTTTCAAATCTATAATTAAATTACTGTCGTGAACTTTATTCAACTGTGAATGATTCTCAGGCTGTTATTATACTCATAATACCTTTAGACATAAACCATTGACTGAGTCTGGGACTAGCAGTTGTTCCAGCTGCATGTAGACTCTGACAGGAGTTTAGAAATCAAGGGGGTTTTCTCTGAACCTCGTGACTTAATGGCAGGGTCTCCCCTACCTTCACATTCTCAATCTGTGTACAAATCACAGGAAATCATTTCTAACTCAATTTTTCTTTGTATATTTCTCCTTTACCCTATTGCATTTTTGGTCTTTGTAGAACTAATTTTAGTCTGATTCTAACTTAATTTTCCTGTGTGTTTTTCATCTGCGTATTAGATAATTGGATGAACCTTGCCACTGAATTCTGTGAAGTTGTGCCTTTATATAAATTCTTATTAAATCATTTTTGCTAATACCATTGGAGATGATTCTTTAAGAGGCCCAAACCACTCATGATAGCATGTTAAGCTGTTGCAGCTGTATATCTTTTCCTGTATATCCTCTGTCCCTCTACTCCACTCTCTGCCCCTTTACTCCGCTCTCTGCCCCTCTGTTCCACTCTAGTGAGACCCCTCCTGGAGTGCTGCATACAGCTCTGGAGTCCTTGAAACAAGAAAGGCATGGACCTGTTGGAGCAGGTCCAGAGGAGGATCACAGAAATTATCAGAGGGATGGAACACCTCTCCTATGAAGACAGACTGAGAGAGTTGGGGTTGTTTAGTCTGGAGGAAAGAAGGCTCCAGGAGACCTTTTTGTGGCCTTTCAGTACCTAAAGGGGGCTTATAAGAAAGGTGGGGACACAGGTTTTAGCAGGGCATGTGAAATAGAACAAGGCACAATGGTTTTAAACTAAAAGAAGGCAGATTTAGACCAGATATAACAAATAAATATTTTACAGTGAGGATGGTGAAACACTGGAACAAGTTGTCCAGGGAGGTAGTAGATGCTCCATCCCTGAAAATATTCCATGTCAGGTTGGATAGGGCTTTGTGCAATTTGATCTAGTTGAAGATGTTCATGCTCATTGCAGAGGGGTTGGACTAGGTGACCTCTAAAGGTCCCTTCCAACGCAAACCATTCTATGATTCCATGTTTCTATGATTCCTTTTCCCTCACTGAGATTTTGTTTGCATTATGGATCCACTGATATGGATCCTTGCTCTTTTCTCTATATAGGAAAAAAGGAGAACAGGTTGCATCACACAAAGCTGTATCAAATTATTTTGAAAGTCAGGGCATTGTGGATCCCTCAGAGAAATGTCCCACATAAGGTCTCTGACCTCATCAGAAGAAAGTGGTCAACATAATACCTCTCAGTGTCACAACACAGATTGAAGAGCTGAGATCAAGACAGAGCTAGTACTAGCAGGGCTGATGCTTTTGATTTAGATAGTACCTGTTGTGCAGTTTTGAGTGAGAAAGCTCAAATTCTGTTGTGAGAGTCTCACCTAAGTTGCTTGCAGCATGAACAATACCCATCTTAATGTTGCTGATCCTAAAGTCACACTAAGAGCCCTAAAAGAGTTTACAGCTGCCTTGTCTTATTGGAGACTTGGCTCCAATTTGATATCTAAATCACCTGCATGTGATACAAGTGATCCAAACTGAGTCTCTAATGGTAAAACATAAACCACTTCACCAAGTTCAATTGGGTTCAAATTTTATTAGTTTCCCAAGACTTACCATAAACACTTTCATTAACAAGCTGCTCAACATAACTATACCACCGCAATTATTAAGCTACTTAGTCCAGAAATGAGAAATCAGTTTATATTTTTTAAATATTTCAAAGCAGTTTCAAGAGATGAAAATGAAATACCTTTGCGTTTTTTAACTACTCACAATATTTCTGTCCTCTTTAACACTCAATGCAGTTCTCTTTAAACACTGTCTTTAAACCAGACCATTTATGAGCCATTTTAAATGTGATTAGAAGAGTGGTTTTGGTTTTCAGCTATTATTTGCTGGAATTGAAATAACAAAAAAAAACATATTCCCTTGCCCAGATTCCTTGCTAAAATCCAGTGTCTGAGTGCAGCTAACAAGCATCATCTTCCTTTCTTTATACCACATAATGGTGAATGCAGTCAGCACCTCATGTCCATGTCAGCTCATAAATTACTTCCTCAGCTACAGCTACAGCAGTTTTGCATAGATATATCTTCTCTGTTAATAATGAAAGAAAAGCACTACTTAAAACAGAAAGATCAAGCCTTATTCTTACAAAATATAGAAAACAGTATGTTCTGATTTCCTCAGTCTTTGTTAAACATTTTAATTTACTGTGATTCATGCACATTTGCAAGATGTTCCACTAAAGCCAAATGCTCACTTTTTAAGAAAACTTATTAGCTAAACCAGGTGATAGCTCTAGTTAGAACTGATGACAAAATAAGTGATTTGCATTCTCAAATCTCATATCTTAAATAGCACTTATTCTTTACATTATTAGGTGACTATATAAACCAAAACCCAGTTGGACAAGTGACAAAAGGTATTCTAAAAAAAGCATTAAAAGAGGAAGTTCTAAGACATATCTAGTGAGTTATGGTTGTGGTTTAAGCCCAGCCAGTAACAAAGCACCATGCAGCCGCTCGCTCACTCCTCCCCCCTGACGCGGTGGGATGAGGAGAAAATATAAAGAAACGCTTGTGGGTCAAGAAAAAGGACAGGGAGGGATCACTCACCACTTATGGTCACTGGCAAAAGACAGGGTCAACTTGGGGAAGAAACAAAATCAATTTAATTTACTATAAATCAAATCAAAACAAGGAAACTGAGAAGTAAACCCAAACCTTAGAACACCTTCCCTCCACCCCTCCTTCCTTCCTGCCTCAACTCCACTCCCAGTTCTCTCCACTTCCTC
>JANZLQ010000029.1:46923276-46956188 GCA_026212715.1 Elanus axillaris | reverse complement strand
CTCGGCCTGGGCCAGAGGCGGGTCCGGCTTGGAGCCTGGAGCCACGGAAGCTTCGAGCAGCTTCTCACAGGAGCCGGCCCTGCAGCCCCTCCCCTGCTACTAAACCCCACCACACAAAGCCAAAACAGAAACAAATACTGAAAAATTAAGTCAGCTGAAACTTCCATTACTGGCATGCTCCTGAGCAGCTGACCTAGACATACATTTACAGACTTCATTGATTTCCCAAGCCTGTGTGATGAGGGAGTCACAAAATCACATTAATATGATGAGGGAGGCAAATAAAGTCAGTTCCTGATGTTATAAAGACCAGTGGTGGGAAACCTCTGAGCTAGCAATGTCTGTCCAAGCAGTAATATAAGACTTTTTTTTTGGAATAATGATTGCATGGAAGGTATTCTGTGGTAGGCTTCAGCAACAAGGCATGAACACAACTGAGGAAAAACCTTAGTGAGTTGTCCTCACCTCAGTCACCTACCCAGAGTAGACCAGCTGGAATCCCATTGACTCCAACAGAGAGTTATACACGTCTTGTCCAAAGGCACAAGTTTTAGACAAAAAAATTCTCTGAGACAGTATGGGGTGAATGAAGACAGGCAGAAGAGGGTAAAAGCTGTTCCTCGAACTCCTTTGAAAAGTGCTTTCTGTTGAAGAGCCCAAATACAAACCTGTTACTTAGTGATGTCTTGATAAAATATAACCCTAAATAACACTGGGTGATTGATTTATATCTGTTTTAATGGTAAATGCTTCCTTATTTTTGTGTTGCACCTTCAGAAAAAGAACTGCCTTTGGCTATTTAAAGAATTATTTGAAAGAATAATATTAAGCCAGAAACTTGTCAGAAAACCGTTGCATTTTAATGTGCCTTGAGTTTCTTCCTTATGCACTCAATCACTTGTATATGTTTCCCTACTTCTCAAGGGTTTGATGATGAGATTTTATAAACCATAACTGAGTGTTTTAACAAAGCTATTCTGATATGAGAAGTTTGCACACACCAGTCAAGAATTATCCTTTGTTACCAGTTAAGCTGTTGAGTCCCAGCTGTAGCAAACTCATTCACACCAGAAGCAAGAAATACTTCAATTTTTTAAATGAGAGATGGTTCTGAGAACCTTTTACTGATGGAAATGAGGAAGAAGGACAAGGAAGAAACCACAGTGAAAGAAGTAATATTGTATTTTGAAACATGTTTCTTTGCTAATCAGGTCATTACAGGCATTAGTTGAATTATACAACTAAACTACAGTTGGTATGAATGTTTAAAGTGTACAATCTAAAGAAAAGAAGAAAGAAAAGGGTAGAACATCTGAATGACTGCAATCTGTGTTTACAAAGGTGAAAAGTCATGTGGATTTGCAAAAGCTGGCCAAACACAAAAGGGTGGAGGTAAAAAGGGGGCTGAATTGTTTCAATCTCAAATCCAGAAAAAACTGGCACAACAGCAAATGCTTAAAGTAAATCCCGGAGAGGAAGAGTTGTGTCATGTGTCTAAACAACAGCAAATGGAGTGCCAAAAAAAGAAAGTGAAAAGGAAGTAAACAGTTCTGTCTCAGTGGTAGAACTAAACCCTTTATATAAATAGTGTATTCATCAGAAAGTAAAATTCTGGTCTTGTGGGACTTAGGGATTCTGGAGAGGGAAAATAATATCTATGGTTTGATTCACTAATGTGAGGGAAGAAATCTCACATTTCTATCTGCTGCCTTAGGCACAGCACTCACACGGCAAGAGGGAGCAATGCCTGAGAAAATTTCAACCACTTCATTTTGCCTTCACTAAGCAATGGATTGCATGCTGCTGGCTTATTCAGTTTCTCCTGTTGACAATATGCTGTATATATGTACATAAGTAATTAAAACTGTTCAAGGGCCAGGGTAGGAACTTCGCTGTGTTTGAAGAAAGGGAAAACAATGTTTCTGTATGGTTTTAAGCTCTGCTGCACACCATGGCTATAGTTGCCTTAAGGATTACCAGAGTGTCCTCTGGACATTCAAGTGTGATTTAGATATTTTTAATGTGTTTGTATGGTCCCATGTCACCAGAGACACAAATTGAAACAGGCAATGACACTTAAACATAGGAAAAACTTTTTTTTTTACTGTGAGGGTGTAAACACCTGGAAAAGATTGTGCAGAGAAGTTTCATAGTCTCTATCATTGGAAACATTTAAAACATGATTGGACATTGTCCCAGGTGACCTGCTCTAGTTGACTGTGCTTTGGGTAGGGAGATGGGACTATGTGATCCCCAGAGGTACTTTCTAACCTCGGCTATTTTATGACTGTGTATCCTGTGCCTACCTGCATGTGCTAGTTGGAGACTTCCCTCGTTGTGAGCTTTGCAAATAAGTAACTTTCCCAGTCCAGGTCTTTCCTTATGCAAATTCATCACCTGCTTTGGATGAAGAATTTTTCCCCCTTAGTATACTCAAGTGAAGGTGATTGCTGACTATCAGTCTTTTACAAATAAGGCTTAAAGAAGCAAGAGACAATTTAATGTCAGTCTCAAACACTATTCCTCTAGGGCCTTAAAACATTTATCAGCATTTAATTTGGAGTAGCAACAACACTAAAAAAAGGATATTTGCTATTGTAGCAGCTGTGAGGTTCAATCATTAGATGAGTAATCTAATGAAGTGAACTGAGAATGGGCAAACCAGATAAACACCTATTGTGCAGACAAATACTAGATGAACTGCTGCTGCTGTCAGTACTTGCAGATGCATGGAATTATTAACAATATTTTAGTGTGACAGGTCATACCTCAACAAGTTAAATCAATAGCATCACCAAAATCACCACAGAGTCTCATTTGTAATGGAGGACTGGCATACTTGACCTTGGCCCTCTCTAACAAGCATGCTGTCATTAACAGAATACCTAATGAAGGATAAAAGCAGTATTTCAGATAGCCTTAGGAATTGGCTTACAAATTAAAGCCTCATTGTGTAAATTCACAGACTGGATACAAAAAATTATCAAACATGCTGTTGGCTCTTTTATGTTGTTACCACCAGTCCTGTACAAATGATAATGAGTGCATGTCGTGCTCCAGAACTCGGGAATATAAGTAAGAGTGGGAACCTTGCTGTTCCTTTTGGCCCAGTATGTTGTTTTTTGTCTGGGATAGAGTTAGTTTTCTTCATAGTAGTTTGTATGGGTCTTAGTTTTGGATTTGTGATGAAAACAGTGTTGATAATACACGGATGTTTTCATTATAGCTGAGCAGTGCTCACCCAGAGCCAAGGTCTTTTCTGCTTCTCACCCCACCCCACCAGCGAGGCGGCTGGGGTGGCCAAGAAGTTGGGAGGGGACCCAGCTGGGACAGCTGACCCCCACTGACCCAAAGGATGTTCCAGACCATAGGATGTCATGCTCAGCATATAAAGCTGGGGGAGAAGAAGGAAGGGGGAGACGTTTGGAATTGTGGTGTTTTGTCTTCCCAAGTAACTGTTACGCGTGATGGAGCCCTGCCTTCCTGGAGATGGCTGAACACCTGCCTGCCCATGGGAGGTGGTGAATTAATTCCTTGTTTTGTTTTGCTTTGCTTAGATGAGCAGCTTTTTCTTTACTTATTAAACTGTCTTTATCTCAACCCACTAGTTTTCTTACTTTTACTCTTCCGATTCTCTCTCTCACCCCACCAGTGGGGAGTGAGCAAGGAGCTGTGTGGTGCTTAGCCATTGGCTGGGGTTAAATCATGACAGCCAGAAATGAAGTGAAATTAATCAGGGCTATATTGTATCCTGGCTATTTCTGGAGAGGTTGAGCAGCTCTGAGCATTAGAAAGGTGAAGTCAAGTTTTGCTCAATCCCTGTTACTACCCAGTCCAATTCAAGAGCAACATAACACTTTTACCCCACTTGAACAGATATATAGCAGAAAATCTACAAAAATAATCTTGTTTCCCTGGTTTTTGGCGTTGGGGTTTTTTTTGTTTTTTTTTTTCTTTGAATTCCCTTACACGAGTTACCTTAATGATGAATTTGAACCATAGTTTGCTGATACCAGAGTAAAAGACATGGGCTGTATGATAAACAACTAGACAGCTTCCAGCAAAATCTACAGCTTCTGCATCATACATACCTTGTGGAAAAAAAATGCAAGAAGAGTAGTTCACTTTATAAAAGCACTCTGTACAATCATCACAGAACTTTATAAAGTAAGCCCTATTTCTTATTATTTTAACAACAGCTATAACACTATATTCATCTTTACCTGTTTTAGAATATTATGTATCATTGCATCTGTGGTCACCTCTGTGTAAAACTGAGGGCACTCACAAAGTTCATATAAGTGCTTCAAATTTTTTTTATGGCATAGTAATTTTTTATTGGTGGAAATTGTACAAGGTGGAACCTTGTGGAAAGAGAAGGTATGACTTTTCATCAGGTTAAGATGTGGATTTATATTTTAATTTCCCTTGCCTTGCCTTGCCTTCCATTCCCTTCCCTTCTTCAGAAAAGTTACACTTTCTTTCCTAAACAGGAATCAAATACTCAATTTATAGAGAAATATGAATATGTGTAGCCTTTGGAAGATAGCAACTGAAAAGGATAAAGAGAAAGAATAAAATAAGTGAAAGGAAAGAAGATAACTTAAAAGTATTTAATTCTTTGTAGCAAAACTGGAACATGAATCAGAATTAGGTTACAGATGCAAAAATCTAAATCTCTCATTTCCTGGTGACCGACTTAGGTTGAATTTATACTTTAGCAACCTATGTGGTATTTTTTTTTAGTTTGAGAAGAAGTGGAAATGTCAATGGAAAAAAATTTGCATCAAACCCAAAGTGAAATAGCTACTGTTTTGGGGACAAAATACAAGTAAAATTGTTATCTTGTTTGGCACTGACTTTACCAGAAGGAAAAGAATCTCCTGTCATTCTGAGGTTATTTAACCTTTTTTTTTAAACTTGTTTCGTCTAAATTAGATCATTTCTAAAACAGCTAATGCTGTTTTGAAGAAAACAGTTCCAAAGCTTTATTTTACTACAGCTGAAGGCAGCCTTTGAACATTTTGGAAAAATTTTCCCAGTTTTGTTGGGTTATGTACTGTTATTTTGTGTATTTATTTGTTTTCATCTGAATCAATTCTATAAAGCCTTTTCAACATCTTCTTTCTTTATATTATTTTTTTATCTTTAATCTGGTTCTGAACCTTTAGCCATTTTTTTAAAGAAAAGAACCAACTGGCTATCTTATTCTTGTTATATAGTTCTTTATTACTAAACAGGTTCAAAGACTTTGTGTCTCAAAATTGAGAAGACGATATGCAATCAGTCTGGTGTTGACTGGACTTGTCTTTTCAGTCATATGCAGAACAGTCAGATGGATGAGCCAGGGAAGCTGGTCATGTCCTCTACTGCTATATAAGCCAAAGAAGGATGGCAGGTTGGGAAGTAAGTCCCAGCTCCCTCAGCCTTTCTTCATAGAACAGATGGCCCAGACTCTTAAATATGGTTGTGGCCCTTCCTTGGATGCTCTCCATGATGTCTACGTCTCTCTTGTGCTGGGGAGCCAAGAACTGGACACAGCACTCTAAGTGTGGCCATACCAGTGATGAGCAGAAGGGAAGGATCATCTGCCTCAAACTGTGAGCAGCACTCCTCCTAATGCAGCCCAGGACACCATTATCCTTCTTTGCAGCTAGGGCTCATTGCTGGCTCATGTTCAACTTCATATTCCCCAGGACCCCCAGGTGCTTTCCAGCTAGGTGCTTTCCAGCTGGGTGACCCCCAGCATGTATTGGTGCATGGGGTTGTCCTTCCACAGGTATAGGGCTTTGTACTTCACATTGAACTGTTCCAACCACCTTCCAATGCTAGTAGCTTTGATTCTTTAACTGCTCCTAACTTGTTATATTGCTTCCTGACCCAAATGGATAAAATTAGGACCTTCCCAGCAATAAGCAGGCAATAATCATTTTTTTTCATACTTTCATTCCTGTGGAATCACATTTTATCCAGGGACAGGGGTCTTTGTGACCTCAGGTGCCTGGAGGCAGTGAAGTAACTTGACAGAAAATGGAAGCAGGATATCAAAATAGAGGCACAGGTGAGATGAGTTATCGATGGGAAGGAAGGAGTCCCCTTGTCACAGCGCATAGTGTTTCCTGTTGCTTACCAGCTGTTCCCTGCAAAAGATCACCTTCTAGAGACTTGGACAAAATACTGGAGAAATTATTATTCCTCAAGGCAACACACCAGCAGATTATCTAGTGTCCCAAGTGTTAAACCACTTAAAATGGAAGCACGTTGACTATGATGCTTTGTTTCTCAGAGGTGTTTGCTGGAACAGGATAGGATTTGTTAGATGTTTTGGTGATATGGAGAGGATTTAGGTATGTTAAATTTATCCCCTGTTGAGCACCTGCAGGAAGCACATAACCAGAGTACGTGGTTTAAGCTTTTATCTCAAGCTTGTTACCTGGGAAAGGGTACTACCACCCTCTTCTTTCACTGGAAGTTTGCTTTTGAGCACTTACTGTCTTGCATGCCTTGATGGTGTCCCTTTGAGTGGCTTAAGCATTTAAGAGTTTATTAGAAGTGGATGTAAAAAAAATAAAACAGGTTTTATTAGGATGTTACATCAGTCTCCAAGGCCAGCAGAACAACTGGCTCGGTGAAAAGATGAAGCACAAGGGACAAACAAATGAATGATCTCTGATTTGGGAACACTAGAAAAAATAAAATAGGGCCATGAATCACTTTTTGCTGGTGAAAAAAAGAAAAAAGAGAGAAAGGAAAGTTAGGACATTCTGGCTATAAGCTGTCTAAACTTAATGTTGTGTTTTGGTCAACTGTATAGTAGTGTACTCTTGAACTTGGTCAGGCCTTCATACATAATGTGTGGATTTATTGAAAAAATGAAAATATCTTAATTTCTGCTTCAATGGGAACCAAATCTCTTGCTTATATCCTACTTTCTTTTATTTTGTCATCCTATACAGCTGTCTAGCAACTTGCATAGCTGTAGAACCTAGTAAAAATATACTTATTTTAATGTGGTCTTTTTTTGACATGCTGCAGCTCAACAGGAAATATATTGCTCTTTAGTCTTTGACAGTGGAAATAAATTCAGTGCATAATTTTATTTTTATCTTAATTTCTGAACTGTCTGCTGCTGGTGAAATTGCTATGAAATCCAGGTCATATATGTGTCTAAATAAAAGGCAGGTTTCTAACTTTATTTTGCTTTTAACAGGAAGCTGCAGCAAGGCACTTTTTAAATTTTAAAGGACAGCTGCAGAAAGAAACTTTGAAGGTTCAAAAGAAAGCTTGTTTTTCTTCTGTTGATGTAGATACCAAACTTTAAGCCTCAGTCTGAGCATAATTTTCTTCATGATTCAGGATAGATGCAAAAAATGCAACATTTAGAAGTCATTTTTTACCAAAGTATATCTCAAGATTTATAATCCTTTTTAGTTTTGTTTGCTTTTGTTTTCATTTGCTGATTAGTAAAGAAGTCTTGAGCACCATAGAACCTGCACAGGATAATAAAAACACCTAATGAGTTGGGATTAAACTCCAGCCATATTTCAAAATTGTCACACCACTGTGAGCTGTAACACATGTACTTCAGAGAACCAGGATGAGGGAAAAGCAATGATCCTTCCCAGCACCGTCCTCAACCTCACCTCCATTTTGCAATGGGGGTATGGCAGGTATGCCATCATGATGTTGGCACCCCATTAACAATAGGTATCGCACTGTGCTGTGCCTTCCCACAGAATGGGTGATTCGAGTGGCCTTGGTGCCTCCAAGCTGTCTTCCACTTGGGAATGAAAACTATTTTTCCTGGAAAAGGGCATGAAGACCTCCTGCCTTGCAGCTCAACAAGACAGATGAGGAGCTGTTGTAATTCTGGAAAGCCTGATGATGCTGTCAAAAATAGGGCAGGTAATGGAGAGTTTGGTGGTAGCTGAAGAAAAGGGGAGATTTTCTTGGTCCCACTTATTCTAAGGTCTGTAGAAGAGCTTAGTAGGAGAGAGCACAGAACTCCCCTTCCCCTTCCCTCCCACTTTTTTCTTTTTTTTTTTCCCAAATTGAACCCCCAAACTGAGATTACTGATTTCTTCCTGACATTTTGATCTTTGATTGTATTTCTATATATGTGATAAATATCCGGAGCACTGAAGGGATAATAATACATGATATAGTGGATCTAAATACATTCAAATATGATTCATATGCAATAGCTTAGACCAGCAACAGCTCTAATGCTTTTTTGCTGTTAGGGATTGTCACGGAGGCTCACACTATCAAATTAAACAGATGTTAAACTCAACAAAATTTGTTCTTTAATCAGAATCATTTAGAACTCTGACAACATTGGTAAACCACAGGTTGAATGATGTAATGGGAAATTAATACTACACAACTGACTTAAGAATTCTTAAGCTATAGAAATGATGACCCAAAATGCGCATATCACTCTCCTAAAAGATGAGGGCTCTCAACCTGCAGGAATTATCTTGGGCAGCATCCTGACCCAAGGGGAGAGCCCCGGACTGCAGACTCACTGCTCTGAGAAGAAACAACTCACATTGCCCTCCGGCAGGACTCCATTTATAGCCTAGTTGAATCTGATCTGTGGTCAACTAAGGTCATGTTAGTCTCTCTTTATTCCTCAACTGAAGTGTGCACCTGGCGGGCATAACCTGACCTCACCATGCAGGTGGGGTGGCTCAACCCCCAAACCACGGCTTCTAGGTTTTTTTCTCTTTTCCAAGGCTGAGAAGTTTTGCTCTCTTTCAGGGCAGGTGTACTTGAGACAGGGATGTCTAAAGAAAATATGTATGCATGCACCTGTGAAATGCAACAGAGGTTTGAGAGAGCAACATCAGACAAAAGATATTGTACAAAAGGAGAACTACTACTGAAGCACACAGTTGTATAGGAAATACTCATCAACTGCTTCCTGAACAAAATCACAGGACCCTCATGATGTCATAACTTTGTAATTTCCTCCTGTTTCCCTTTTCACCTTTAGCCCAAGTTCACAGAGGCTTGTTTGACACAGGCGTATTTAAGAATAACCAGGAAAATCACCACTGACAACTTTTGTTCATTTTCAAGTACTTCCTGTGTATTGTGGTGCCCAGACTGCTGCAAAAACCGAGACAACAGTTCTTTGGGATGGGTTTCAGTCATCCCCTCCAGAGGCTAACCTGGGCAGAGATGGGGCACCACTATGTACTTGTGAACTCTGAAGCATGTTAAATTTTTAGTGAAAAAAAAAAAAAGTAAATACAGCTTTGGAAACTTGTTGCACATGACTGCTGAGAGAGAGTGCCAAACAAATGTTTCAGCAGAGCTCTGATGGGAATAGACCTTCACTTCCCCCAGGAACCACCCCAACCTAGATGTTTAAGATCAGAATTATTACTGCTCCTGCTAATGACCCAAGACCAGAACAGCACAATCATGAATCAAAGCCCCACTGTGTGAAAATATTTCTATATATAAAATAAAGAACTTGTGCCAAAGGTTTGAGGCCTAGATGCATGCTGCTGACTTGCATTCATGCAACATTTCAGGCTTCTTCAGCAGTCATTGGAAAGAGCAAGAAACACCTGCAGAAAGTGATGCAGGGATTAAGTGAGATCCCTCAGCCTGTGGAGGTGCCTTTCTGTCTTATTTTTCTGTTGAGAGGTCCTATGGTACAAAGTGCCTCAGTTTAGTAGTCTAGAACCTCAGTTTGGTGGGCAAGGTTCAGTGAAATTCATTCACATCTGACAGTGTAAGATATAGAAACAGTTGGATATAGCTGAAGAAGATAGTCTAGCAACACTTACTGGTGTGATAAACCATTAAGTACCTGTCTGGAGAGCTACACAGCTGTCCAGATACAGGCTTCTACTCTGGATTGCCTTCCAGATGTAATTGGTTATATAAATTAGACATCACTAGTTGTCTAAACACATTTTTTAATTGTATTTCATATGACGCAGCTCTCTTTCTCTGGGGTGTGGGTCATCCATAGGTCTTAGGTTTTAGCTGTTTATGGATGTAGATACCTTAGGAAACTGAAGCTGTCCAAACCAGAACTGAATTGAAACCAAACATCATAAAAATCCTACAGCATTTCAGCTGTCTTTCCATTATCAAGTATTTGGTAGGATTCATAGCAGAAGTGAATTTTAAGGTGAAAATCAAGGGCAAGGGATATCTAACAACCCAAGACTCAGGGACTATTATAAGAAAGATCCCATACATATGTTTGAAGCAAGATAGTGCTAGTCTTTCAAGGCCAGTAGGTAAGTGTTCATGACAATTCATCTTAAGGGTGGTTTGATGAGATGTTTCCCAAGGTTTGCCTTTCAAAATTCAGTGAATTATTCATGAACACTACAGGTTGATTTCATCTCTACAAAAAAAACCCTCATGACCTCTTTATTCACTCCTTTGCTACTGTCAGGCTCCTCAGGGCTCAACAACTGTTTAAAAAAAATGTCATTCCAACTACTGTGCATCATGGAATATGAACTTTTCTAGAGCTAAGAAATGAACCAATAATTTCCTGATTTTTCCAGTATTATTGGATATTATATATCTTAAACTAGAACTGAGTATATCAGTATTAAAGGTCAGGTGGAACATTGCCACAGTCTCTAAGCCAATTGCTAAAGGAAAGCAAAACACAAACATCTGAAGTTTAACGTATGAGTAATTCTTCATTTATCTCTGTTTCAGGAGTCAGAATGCATGAATTATAGGGAGAAAAGACTTATAAATGTCTATTGAAATATGTTGACTAGTGCATTTGTCCCATATACCATAGTTAGTCAGAACTGTGCCTTATTTCATGAAAATCATCTCACTTTAATGGCTGGTTTATGAAATGGATAAACATCAAGATGGCCAGAAAATACATGCTTTTGAATGTTTGGCTGTGGTTTCTTATTTGAACAGGACTTACTTGTCCTGATCACCTAAGAGAACCATCACAGTGTGAAGAAAAGAAATGGAGCGAAGAGGATATTTAGGAAAAATCTTACTTCAGCCTTAAATTGCTAATATACAGAATGGGTGCTTGTGAGTTAGAAACCCCAATTGTCCCATTTTCTCTCTGTCCTTCCTGCCTCTGAATCATTCTCACAAACTGTTGTCATTCTCAGTAAATGAAATTGGTGATTAAACAGCAATACTCTAGTAACTGCTGAAACTTAAGCCTTGTCATTTGCATGAGAATGAAACACAGAAAATAGAAGTAACCACATTCTCAATTCTACTCACTAGTGCAGGGTTGGGGTTTTGGGGGGGAGTTGATTTTTTTTTTTTAATTATATAAACCAAATCAGATACAAAAAAGAAAAAGGGTGGAAGCTTTCATTTTTTTGTATAATGGCTTAGCAAATTCAGATACTGGTTGGGAAGTGATAAGGGTTTCCTGTATGGGTACCCTGCTGAAAGCGGAACAAACAATTGTTAGACAGAGAGACCTGTGAGACAACAAATCCACACGATGCTCTAGAGAGTGTGTATGGAGATAAAGATACATTTTTATTTACTGTGAAAACATATTGTTTCAAAAGATCTTATTTCCAGACTGGATCACTTCTGCAGAGCATCAAGTTTAGAAAAAATGCCTCGGGCACCAAAACGGATGTGGGCTCAGAGCTTATGCTTCTAATTTGCAATCATATAGTACTCACACATCTTTGCCACCCACTGTATTTTGTTATTGTTCAAATGCTATGATTAAAATAGTTCTCATTTCTCCATCACACTGCCAGTCTGAGGCCCTTTGTCTGCCAGCACTTAAATAGCCAGTACATAAAAAGGTGCAAGTCATCTGACTGAGCCATTTACTGTATGCAATTTTCTTGGCTGACAGGAATAGTAGAATTCCAAATCTAAAATCATGAGCTCCCCACACCTTTGGGTGAATTGTGGCCATTGCAACACATAGTCCCTGAAGATCAGAATCTAATGGACCTGTAGTTTATGTGAAGTAAGTTATGTTTCAGGTGTCTGTCCTCATACAACTGTTGAGACACTGTGTGACATTGTGTCCTTGAGTTTGAAATTTCAGAAATCATAACCACTCATTTACTCTTCTTCAGCTAAATCAGTAATAGTCTCTCTAGTCATGTGTAATCAGTTATCCATGGTTGATAAACCTTGGATAAAAAAAAGTACTTTAAATGTATTTTAAAATGATCTGCATAAATAGTGTGCTAATAGCAGAAATCAGGGTTGAAGAGATAATAGCATATTGCATGGACAGTGAGGAACCAAAGGGCCTGATCCGCAAAAGGATCTGGATTACTAAAACCCACTTACCAGCTCTGTCATTCAGCTGCACCTTCAGCCCCACTTGAGGACACCTATTTTTGCCAGTGCTTTCACACTGAGTATTTTCAACATTTTTCTATACAAAACTAAGTATTGTTGCACTAACACTGCCTAAAGCGCCCATTCCACTGCATCTTTCAAATGCATAGCTACTGAATCAGACATCATAAAATCAAAGAGAAAGGTAATATTTTAATTTCATCTCTTTTCTTTCCATTATTTTTATCTAACACCTTCATGGCTCGCTGCAGACTTCTTGTGTAGTGAAACAACACCTTTTTCTCTGATACTTTCCCTGTTTATGTGCATGTATATTTTATTGGGCTTTAACTTATTTTTCCTAATGCAGCTAGCAGCATTCACTGGATCATGTGAACACAATTTCTCACAAGACTAGTCATTTTGGGTGCATTAGGAAGCATCCAAAATCAATTGGGGACTGCCTAAAAATTTCCTGCTTGACCAGTTTTTATTTACATCTCATAAGACAGCATTGTCTGCTGTTTCCTTTAACTTGGAGTCATTATTTTGCCACGAGCACCATGATTACAGTATACCTTTCTCCAAGCGTCAAGACAGTGTTTGTATTAATATTAGGAAAAATGGTAGAAAAATTTCTCTTATTAGGTCTCAAGCTGCTTGCTGTCTTGGAGAGTCCTGGGGCATCCCTTGACAGCAGTAGGGTGGTCAAGTTGAACAGTGGAAGTCAATTCTGAGTCATTTGAGACTGCTTACCTCTTTTAAAACCTCTTTACTGTGACCATTTGGTGTGAGTAAGCTGTTTCACTGAGTTTAGTGGGACTGCACTGTTTTGCATCATCTGAGGACATTTAGCTTCTGTGTTACACTCAACTGAACTAAAAAAGAAAATAAAATTTTTTTTAGTTGGTTTGTTGGTTGTTTTTATGGTTGGATTTGCTTGTTTCTGTTATCCACTACAGTTGCTAAAATGACATTAGTTTCAGGAGCTCAACATTAAGTATTCATATACTAGAGAAATTGCCACCCATAGTCAACGACACACGAGGCCTTCTAGAGTTTTAGGATGACAAATTGCTGTATAAACTATATCAGAGATCAAGGAGTGGCAGTGTATGCAAAATCATGCCAGCTACTGAAATTAAGTGACATTTTCTCTTGGCTTTCACTTGGGTATAAAAAATTGTCTCCAGGAAAGTCACTTGAAGATTAACAATAAGACTTCACATGTTAGTATAGCATGTGTATTGCATGACCTTCCTCTGCTGTTCTATTAAAAGACAAAAGTCATTATCTTCTTCAATAAGCAAAGGTGATACATAAAATCACCTGCCACCTGCCTCAGAAGAGGCGTCCTCTGTGGTGTTCCTTGGAAACGGGACTCACCCTTTTTTCTCCTTGTTTTAAAGACTACAAAGGGCATTAGATAATAACATAAGGCCTTAAAATTCAGTAAGGATTTTCCCTTTTCTCAGATAAAAATTACAAGCTTTAGGAAAACTGATGTTTTGGTACAATTCTGATTTAAATTATGGATGAATTAGCGGGGCAGACTGTCAACTGATGGCTTTTGTCACAGGATGGGGAATACAAGCTCTGAACATACCTTCAATATTTCAATAACACAACTTTTAATTCCCTCTGACAAAAATGGGTAATGGAAGTGGAGGCATTGCAGAATTGAAAAATAAAGCAAGAATTTGCACATACTGTACATACAACTATCTCCTTGGGACGCAGCGTACAGAGTTTTACACAGAAGCATAGATGGACATGTGCGCACAAACATGTCCCCTCTCCAAGAGATGTAATTCCCTATTTCTCTGCAGGGGTCCCCACTGGGCCTTGTGTAGGCTGGGTGTTTGGCAGGAGCATCTCTATGGTGTCCTGATAGTCTCAGGGGCTCATCTCTTGAAGTTACAGTGCAGCCTTGATGCTTTTTTGTGCTGTGTCGGGTTTCCCTCACAGAAGATCTCTCTGCCCCTTACCTTTAAGCTGTCCCTGAATCATCTTGACTGCTCTGTCTAATTAGGATTAATGTGATTTATGTGCAGGCTTTGTTTCTAGGCAGACACCTTTCCCCATTTTAGGCTAAACAGTAAGACAGCTTTGTAAAATTTAATCATACTGTGTTGTTAAGCTTGTTTAACCCATTACACTTTACTGGTTGGTAGTGGCTGGGAAACCAGCTGTAATATTTCATTGCATTCCCCTTGATACACGCAAAGCCTCATGAGAAAGTTGTCAAGATATTGAGGCACACAAGAATAGACAAAAAATGTTGTGTTTGTTTTACATCTCCTGTTCTGATTACATTTAATTTTGCTTTGCTTTACGTTTGGGTTTTTTTTTTTTTTTTTGGGGTGGGGTGGGGTGGAGTGTTGTTCCTGTGGGTTTTTTAAAGGATACAAAGCCATCATGTTGAGATTACATAGGTTAAGGTGAATGGTGTGCTTGTCTAGTGTTGAATCCATGATCACAAAAGAATCTGTCAAAGACCGGGAATAGTTCAAAATATATAAAAATAAAGATAAGAACAATGACCATGACTCTTATTACAAAGTTCTGAAAAAACAGCTTAAATCTCCTTGTGCCTACAACTCGGAATTAGGGACAAATATGTATTTTTGCTGCAGTTCCTAGGTGTACTAATTAATGAGCTGGTGTTATACTAGCCCTGGTTTGGCTGGTTAACTACTAACTAAAAGGTCTGGCTGCAGAAAATGTTCAGTTAATTTAAGCAGTTTCCAACAGTTTGATGGGAAGGAGTTCTAGGTACTCAGTGTGGTGAGTCAAACATCTGTGATGGCATGGAAATACTGGTTTAAGAAGCCTTTTCAGTTCATCCTATTTGACAGGGAGCATGTACTCTTTTTGACCCCTAACCATACAGAAAGATTTGGCTTATTTCTAGAGAAATACACAGGTCATGACCTTTTGACAAGGGTCCACATCTTTTTTTCTCTGAATCTCTGCCTGTCATCAAGAGTCTGAAGGATGCAGAAAAAAGTGCATCTGAGGAACTCACTAACCTGAGGTTAAAAAAGGTTTCTGTACCATCTCTGTGAAACTTCTATTGGCAGAAGCCTTGCTTAAAGCATTTGAGGAACAACAGCAATGAAACACAGACATTACTCAGAGGAAAACATAGTTATGTTTTCACTAAGGTCTAAAAATTATGTGGTACCAAATACCTGCATATTGTTACAAATTAATCTGTTTTTCCACATGCAGTGGCTAAGCAGAAGTTGTTCTGTGAGACCAGCCACAGGGGACAATGATAAGACAGCTATTATTATTGTAAAGAGAAGGGATGGATTAGTAACTTCTTTGACTGAAAAACATGAGAACTATGAAAAATATGAAAATTTGATCTTTTTGCTCTTCAAGGGGCTTTGCTAAGTGATCAGTTGGTACTTCAGGACAAGGGGATTATGGCTTAGTGTAGTGTTTACCACCAAGTTTCTTTTCAGCTTCTGTAAATCAGTATTATTTTTTTTTTTTTAGGAGAGGAAGTGTGTTTTGTCATTCTAGAAGGTTTTCTACATGCCTGAAACCTTTCAGAGGTACCTTCAAGTAGCTGATAAAAGTAAGCTATATCATTTATGAAAATATTTACATGTTCTTATATTAGCAACGGTGTCTTAGAAGGCAGGCATTATGAACAATTATGTATGATGGGCAAGTACCATGATTGGAATTGCCTAGATAAGCTAGACTATTTTATGATCCTTCAGGTGAGGTCTCTTCCTTTATGAATATCTGGTGCTTTTGATACTGACTGATGCTGCTGAAGGCAGGTAATACATAGTAGATTTCTTTTGAAAAGTTTATGAGTACTTAGTGAGAAATTCTTAAAGTATGGACATCTGAAAAGCAGCCCTTTGGTTTAAGGATACTCAATCCCATGTCCTACTCTTGGGGACAAGTCCCAAAATTTCCATTGCCTAAATATACATAAGCATTTGATGCTTTGTGTTGTCAACCTGCTCTGAAGGCTGATATCCAGCAAAAGGAATCACATGTCACACGTGGAAATTAGTCTGTCTAAATACCATCTTATGAACTTGCACCTATCATTTTCTGCACAGCCCGCCAACCCACTTCAACATGCTTCATGTATAACTCAGAATTTCAGCTTGAAAAATACTCACAGCAAAAAATCTAGGCAGAGCTCACAGTGATGAGATGTTTGGGCAAATGGGGTTGAAGCACAGGAAACAAATTACTGTTCCATAAAAAAGGTTATTCTGGGATGCCATCAACTCTAAAGAGCGCTTGGGATGAGGAATTTTACATTAGGAAGGATAATAATGCTCATGCTTCTCTGGGGCATTCTGCTAGAAGTAAAATATTTCTATTGATAAGCTCTAGCACGTCCACCCTGTTTCTGTATTTAAATTTATAAGAACTGAGGAGCAACATGACAAGACTTTTCAACAATTGACATTCATTCAGACAGTGAGTGTTACAGTATGGAATGGGAGGTCTAGGTTCAAAGCCAATATACATTTAGGATTTTTTTTCCTGAAAAAAACCCTCTGAGGCATGCTTCCTGCACTCCGATTCACAGACATACACCCTGAGGATCAAAAAACAACAACAAAAGCATCTTCAACTCTTAAATTTTTAATAGAAAGATGGTTACGAAACCAAGATGAATACAAAACTGAATGCAAATTCTGATCTTTGGTTTATTTCTTTTTGCTATACTTCAGTCCTGAGGTGTAAAGATTGATTTACAGCAAACTAAATCGCGTGTAGAAAAGTCAGAAAAATATGAGTGATAAATGTACTTCTTCATGAAGACTCAGGATTGACCTGTAAATCAAATTACAAAACCCCCTTCCTTTCTGCACTCCACTCAAACTACAACCTAATCAGGGAAGCTGGGTTAAAATATATGGTTATGTAGTGTGGTCACATAAACTGCTCTCACAGGGAGAGGTAGTATAAGAAAAGAATAACAAAGGAATAAAGATATCAGGACAAATCTCAGGACTCTACAGTATGTCAGAGAAGTGGGTTATGAGGGAAAAGAAGCATGTCCAGTACTTGTGTAGGGGAGACAAATGAAGAATTAAAATTTAAAAAAAAAAAAAAGAAAAAGAATTTAAAAAATAAAATAAGGGAGAAAGATAGAATAAGGGAAAATTGAGAGAAATGTACCTGATTTCATAGACAAACATAAGAACGTGTTCCCAGTGTACGTTATTAGGAACTAGGAATGCTTGAAAATTAAGCAAACGCGTATGTGGTGAATCAAGGTCTTAACAAAGAGAGAGAGAGCTTGATGGAAAAGGGGAAGAAGAAAATCAACAGAAGAGAAAGGAGCTCTGTGGAAAAAAAAAGACAGGAAAAACGCAGGCTTACACCAGCTGCCTAGCTACCAAGCACCCTGAGGACTGCACAGTGTTGCTTCTGCTGCCTCTTTACATTGCTTTCTGAGGTCATCCCTTGCTTCTTTATGTTAACAGCTGCAGAGGTGAAGCCCTGAAGGTGTCACTGGAGATATAAAGAAAGAAACAACATGCAGGCAGCGGCTGCATCGTTATTACAATGCACTGAGGAAGACGCCGAGCAGGGCAGCTGACACACTTGGTCATGTTTTTCCAAGTTCTATCATTTTCTGACAAGAATTGGAACAAAATCCATCATATCTGGGGGCAAAATGGCTTACTTTGTGATGAGCTGGTTTGCTGTACCTTAACCAAGCGCGGGTCTGGGAAAGAAAAAAATGAGAGATCTCTCCTGGAGCTTACTTTTTCCAAAAAGACATTAGCAACTATTATCTAGAAAGTAATTACACCTTGCAGTGGTGGGGTCTTGTTATCGTTTGTTTGGTTTCTTTGGGTGGTTATTTTTGTTTGTTTTGTTTTGTTTGTTTTTTTTAATCTGCCACTTAATTCTAACCTGTTAATTTATAGGTTTGGATTTACATAATTTGTTCAAGGAATATTGACAAAGGTTTTTACAGGTATTTTACTACCAAACTCATCTAATTAACACTTCTATTAATGCTGTCAGAGTTATGTTGCTATTTAAATTGCTCTTCACTCCAAACCTTGACTATTTATTATTCTTCTATTCATGGGAAGATACACAGACATCTGAGTTCCCTTTCTTGCTTTTGACAGATGATAAAACCAGAAAATGCAAGGGGAAAAAAAAAAAAAAAGGAAAGGAAAGAAAAAGGCTGGAAATAGATGAAGAAAGCATAATCCAGGATGTAGAAAGAAATCCAAACAGCTGTCACAGAAGGCAGATTTTGTTGAGCATTTTTGGTGTTAATTTATGACACTGTATTTAAGGTGCTACATCAAGAGGAGGAAGACTTTGTTTCATATGTTTGCAGCTCTACAGACCCTTTACATCATGGTTCATGACCTTGTCCTGTGCCTGTATCTCCAGCTTTAAAAGGGAGATAATATTTCCCTTTCTGTCAGGATAAATTGATGAATACTTAAGTACCCATTCTTAAGAAAGCCTGATGGCTGGAAACAAGAGACTGCCACTTGTTAATTAGACTTCTGTGTGTAGTGCTCTGATATCAAGGTGAATTCCATCAGGCAAAATTATTTTAAAATACAATTTTTATAAATATAAAAGAATTCAGAGCTACAACCTCTATAAACAAAAATGATACTTTCTACTTTGTGAAATTAGCTGAGAATGAATCCTCTCTCTTACCTCAGCTTACACAGAGGTATGCGAATCCATCTGTCAAGAGTATTGTGCCCTAAAAATCTTTGCAAACCCCTGCATTTAAAGAAGGGAAATTGTTTCACGTGGAAGTTTGCCATTATGCATGGAATGACTCCTGATGGCAAGTGTTCTTCACCCAAATTAGGAATGTATACAAGAGGGCTTGTCTATACTTACTTAATAATAAATATCATTTAACCTGCACATACATTCATTGTGACCTCCTGTTAAGTGATTTACTAAACAAAACATGGGAGACTTGTTTTTTTCTTAAGACTGAAAGAATTATTCAGCCCAAGGGAGTAGTCTGGTGAATAGATTAATATTCTGTCAGGTCACAGGCTGTTTACATCATGGCTGAGGCTAAACCCAGCTGAAGCAGGAATGGCCAAAAATCAATCTTTTGTAGAGGTTGTAAAAGCCAGAAGCTTACTAATTGTATACACAATTATTCAAGAAGTATACAAAAGTATATTTCTGCATAAATCTAACATAAATCAACACAGGATTAAATGCCATTGTCAGTTTTTGGAAAAGAGAAGATGACATATTTTATGAAAAGACCGTGCCTTTACTTAAATTGCAAAAGAACAAGTCCTTTTAAAAGTTGGGAATAGAGTCACACACAAGATGCATATGTAAAAGGAGGACAGGACTATCAGTTACTGCATGCCAATGTTTCTCCAATTCTATCTATCATGGGTATCACATTTCAAGGGCAAGGACAAAAATGAAGAAAGGACACTTCTTTCAGTCAGAATGCAAATTAAACCCAAGATAGAAATAATGATACTTTAATGATCAACTGTAATTATGATATTATGATATCATTAGAGTTGTTTGAATATTTTTTTAAGATGAATTTGCAAGTCTCCATACTATTCCCAGGAGATAAAATTGAATTCAGACTCTGAAAAGGAAAAAGTAGTGAACAAAAAGGCCCCTGTCTCCAGTTTTAAAAAAAAAAATTGGGAGTCCTGTAAAATAAAGTCACTGTTTGTGGAAAATGGGATTCTGGTTTGCTTCTACTTCACGACTCAAGACTTGAGCATGTACAAAGGAAACTGAACAGGGAATGATCCATAAATCAAGGCAGGTTCTTGAATAAGTCCAGAGCATTTTATTATGTGTGTAGCAGCAAAAATTTTGGGATGCCTAAGGAAACAGTAGAGGGGTTTGAGGCAAAAATACATGCACAAATGCTTTTGAGTTACAAAAAAGTTGTCCAAAACCAAAACAAATATTTTTTCTGTAAAGGAATTTCAAGAGGACAAACTGAAGACAAAAAAAAGGGGAGGAAATGCATCTGTTAAAGTTGTTTTGTGTAACCCCATTCAAGCTTATGTGAGTATGAGACAATTTTTCATTTCAGGATCACAACATTTTTAGTGTCAGACACTGAATCTAATCCTCAGAAGCTACTCAGCAGAAATGTGTCTTCCTATCAGAATTGTGTAATTGTTATTATCATTCATTAATATATCATATGCACTATTACACACCTCAAAACTATCAAATGTCAGTCCTCTGTCTTAGAAAGTCCTGAAAACTATCACTTGAGTTTTCAGAATATCTGCTACTCTATGTGTCAACTCCTATTGACATTTCATACCACTGAGCGTGTTCAGCACCTTCATATATCAAATCTTGAATGCCTCAAACTGGTATTGAGGCCATGAGGAGCCAAATGTCAGACAGTAATTCACAGGAGGAGTGTATTCAACTTCATCTAGATCTGATAGGACTCCCCAAACCACTGTTCTGCTGAATTCCTACATCCAGAACGGCTGTGGTCCTACGTGAGTGCTCCGGCATATGCATGATCCCATGTTACTGAGTATCTTGAACTTTGTGCTAAACATAGCAAAACTACTTTAGCTGTTTTTGTGGTTTAACCTCAGCCAGCAGCTCAGCCCCACACAGCCACTAACTCACACTTGCCCAGTGGGAAGGAGGAGAGAATCAGAAGTGTAAAAGTGGGTTGAAACATGGACAGTGTAATAAGGAAAGCAAAAGCTGCACGCACAAGCAAAGCAAAATAAGGAATTCATTCACTATTTCCATTGGCAGGCAGTTGTTTAGCCATTTCCAGGAAAGCAGAGCTCCTTCACATACTAATAGTTGCTTGGGAAGACAGATGTCATAACTCCCAACATCTCCATCTTCCTCCTTTTCCTCCTAGCTTTTATTGCTGAGCATGATGTTTTATGATATGGAATATCCCTTGGGTCAGTCGGGGTCACCTGTCCCATCTGGGTCCCCTCCCAAATCCTTGTGCCCCCCCCACCTCCTTGCTGGTGGGGTGGGGTGAGAAGCAGAAAAGGCCTTGGCTCGGGCTGAGCACTGCTCAGCAACAGCTAAAACATCCCTGAAATACCAACACTGTTTTCAGCACACATCTAAAGCATAGCCCCATACAAACTACTATGAAGAAAATTAACTCTATTCCAGTCAAAACCAGTACAACTATGCACAAAAGACTGTTCTATGAGACTGTCCCTGGCTCTGCAGTAAGGAGCAGAGCTGACTACTTACAATCTGTGTTCAATTTGATTAAATCTGCAGCAGAAATTTCTTTGAAGAATCTCCAGGATGGCCAGATTGCCCACCCAGGATGTTAATTAGCACACCAAAGCACATAAGTAGTGCCCATCAGCAGGTCAAAGAACTGGCTGGGTGACTCTCCAAAATTTCCGAATGGAGATCTCCTGTAGCAATGAATAAAATGCCTTGCTGTGAAGTCATCTAAGAGTTCAGTCCATTACCTTGTCTCAAGTGAGTCTGTTGTCTCAAATCAGTACATTGTCATCTATGCAGATGACTCAGGAGCTCATGGACCACTGTGGGAATTAACAAGTACGTTCCCTGGGTACTTCCTGGGTACTTGTACAGGCTCCGTCCCTGTGCCCAGCTACAGGTGTGATTTGTGTGCCCAGCACCATAGCTGTCATTTGAATTTCCTCTTTAGTATCAGAACTGTAACTCGAAGTCAATAGGTTTTGCTACACAGAGAAGATGGTTTACTATGCTATATAGATGTTATACAGTTTTGGATGAAGATAACAGATCTGTTCTAGACAACAAAGATACATGGAGGTGCAAGGCTCATGATATCACAGGTATTCCATATATATTCCATATATATATATGTGGGATTTCCCACAGAACTGTTAATTGTTCTTTAATAGTTATAGTGTCTTCTTCCTCTATAGCATCTGTTTCTTCCTCTGTTCTTCCCATGGGCCTTCACATGCTTTTCTTACTCTGCCCCTGTGTTCCTCAAGTCATGGTTCCTGTATTTTAGCCTATCCTTCCTTTCACCTTTTTATCTCATCTGCCCATTTACCTTATCTCAGTCTGATTCATATACCAAAGTATAGAGATTGTCAACAAAGGTGAGCGCACTAACACACATAGGACAAAGCAGTTTTATTAAACTTGTCTTTCTGTTCTTTGTATTGCTAAAAACTGTTAGCTATTATAATCCTTACAAAATTTAATGTTAGAAATAAGACAGACTTTTAAAAATCTGGCAAAAATACAATTTTCAAAACTTGGCACTGAAGTATCCCAACCTAAATGATTCTATGATTCTATGATTCTATCTGAACTCCCCAGGCTCTGACTACTTTCCCTGTAGTGTCCTGCAGCAACCTCATGTCCTCACTGGTTTCATAAAGATGAGGCCATTGATGCTTATTGTCCCCAATGGTGTTAAAGTCTCCTATCTTCCAGGATTTGGTGACCTACTGTAGCTTTTTCAGTACCTCTTTTTTTCTCAGTCCATTCCACCTGTTTTCTGGTATAGCTCTTTTGTTACTGTAACATATCTACAGCTCTTTTTTCTGCCTCTACTTATGTTTATCTAGACAGCCTTTGATAACAAGATTGAACACTACTGAACTTGTAATCGAAAAGACAAGTATTCCATTTTTTGCCATCGTATACTGTCCTGGTTTCAGCTGGGATAGAGTTAATTCTCTTCCCAGTAGCTGGTATAGTGCTGTGTTTTGGGTTCTGTATGAGAAGAATCTTGATAACACACTGGTGTTTTCAGTTGCTGTTAAGTAATGTTTAGTCTAAAGTCAAGGATTTTTCAGCTTCTGATGCCCAGCTAGGGAGAAGGCTGGAGGGGCACAAGCAGTTGGGAGGGGACACAGCTGGGGCAGCTGACCCAAACTGGTCAAAGGGGTATTCCATACCATGGGACGTCATGCCCAGTATATAAACTGGGGGGAGCTGGTCTGGGGGGGAATCACAGCTCAGGGACTAACTGGGCATTGGTCAGTGGGTGGTGAGCAATTGCATGGTGAATCAGTTGTATATTCCAATTATTTTATTATTATTATTGTCATTTTATTATTGTTATTATTATCATTATTATTATCATTATTAATATTATTATCATTATTGGTTTCTTCCTTTTTGTTCTATTAAACTGTTCTTATTGTAACCCATGAGTTTTACTTTTTTTCCCCAGATTTTCTCCCCCATCCCACTGGGTGGTGGAGAGTGAGTGAGCAGCTGTGTGGTGCTTAGCTGCTGGCTGGGGTTAAACCATGACAATACCATGTGTTTTTCACTGATAAAGACTCAAACATTTGTGACTACACCTAACTACCTGATCTGGGATTTCAGTGCCTAAAGTCTACCTAATATCCCAGTTACAATCCTATCACTTGTTTGCTAGGCCTTTCTGACTCCATTCATCTATGCAGATTTCAGCTTTCTAAAACCTGATTTTCCCAGGGCCAGGTAAAAGATGCTAGCCTGCCATTCCTTGCACCGTCCCTTTAAATGTTAGAGGAACAATCTCTTTGGTTTTGTTTTTCTGTTATATTCATTGGAGATATCATGTCAGATGTAAAAATACCTTACAGTGCAGCACAGACAATCTTCCAGTTCTCTATTCTCTGGACCAAGTGTTTACCACTTATTGGAGCAGTGTCTAAACAAAGCTTACATTAAAGATCATATTTCTACTATGAGGGGCTCAGCCCTGGAATATGAGAGATAATTAAGCTTCATTACTGAGAAATCTTTTGGTCATAGATTAAATCCTAGATTCAGGCACGACTAGAGCTTTTACTATGTAAGGTAGTTAAAGCTTGAAAAAAACCACCACAAACTTGCTCAGAAATTACTTACTTTTTGTATGATGGCTGTGTTGGAATGAAAAAAATATCCTTCCCTCATAAAACATAAAACAATGGTCATCCAGAATCGAATGAGTGAGATAAATTTTGCAGTATTTGAGCAAATGAAGTGCAAAATACCTCTTTGGCTTTGGGAACAAACAAGGTAGGTTCAAAGTGCAAAAAGAGAAGTCTTTTAGGATCTGACATCTTCCAACCTGAAGCTTGGATTATTAGTTCAACTAGTTGGATTTCAGGGCACTTCATATATTCTCCTGGGAGAAGGCAAAAGAACTAGAGGAGGATAAATAGTTTTATCATTTATTTAAGCTGAAGGTTATCCCCATGAGTTGCTAATCTTATTCACTTGTCATCATCAATAAGTTTATGATGCAAGAGGGAAAGCTGTGGGTGGGTGTGGGCTTTTAAATCACTGAGTATTATGTGTCTGGGAGCAGCTTTGGTTCTATAGGAAAGTACTGTATCCTCTTCAGTTGACAGCACTAGCTATAGAAAGAAATGTGAAATCCTCTTTCAAGCCTGTTTCCTTTAATTATAATCTTCTGAAGGCTTTGCAGATAATAGTTCCCATTTCTTTCATAGTAAATCGTTGAGTACAAGAAAGCTGTGTTGGCTTTCCAGTGCCCAGGACAAATAAAGCTTTTGGTCTCCCTTCAGAAGCTTTGTCTTTCAAGAGAAATATTTTCACACAGTGTTTTGCTATTACCTACATTGCTGTATAGACTGTCATTGATGACTTGAAGAGTTGGGCAGGAATATAGCCCCTACACATCCCAAGAGATTGATTGTTAAGAAATCAATGACAGTAATGCTGCATTTTTCTGCCATTATATTTTGCTTTGAGTTGCTTTATTACTTTTCCATAACAGCTCCAAGACTTTCTGGTCAATAGCTTAAGAGCAGCTTACTGAATGTCTTGTCATAAGCTATCCCTTGAAAACATAAAAATGCTGTTTCAGCTCAAGAGTCCATCTAGACCAAGTTCCCGCTTCTAACTGGGCATAAGCAGACTCTGAGAAGAGAAAAAGCAGGGCAGACATACTTGCCCGGAGTATTCTCTTAGCCTTTGCCTATTTTCTGCTCAGGGCATTTCCTGAGCCTAATGGAGAATACCAACACTCAAAAAATTTCTTTTCCTCAGCCTTTACCTTTATGTTTCTGACTGACTCCAGGAGATGTGACTACATTACTTCAGTTGTCTTTAAACTCATGCTTAACAATGAGCATGTGATTAAGAAAGTGGCCTCCATGAACTTACTTCTGGAGTTCTTCCATCCCCAGGAAGAATTTCACAGGGTTTTGCCAGCCATGACTGCCATGGAGGTTGGACTTCTCCTGAACTGGGAACAAGAGTGGATTTTTCATTTCCAGGGGTGATTACCCAAATGTAACCTTTGATCAATGCTGGACAGAGTGCAGGGCAGATTTCTGCAAGTACAGATATTGTTACAGTTGGAATACAAGATTTGAAGAATAAGGCTTTTTGTGGGCTGGGATTTTTTTTTTTTGTCCTTCCTTTCCCTTCTCTGTAAGCACTAAGCTCAAGGGAGCCATAGCACACAACCAAGACATCTACCACCAGTGACTGGAAAAATAATAACCTCTCCCCATTTTCTATAAAGAATCATATTTCCATTTGGTATAGACTGACTGAATCTTTTTTTCAGTTAACTTTGATCATTAAAAAGACATACAGAATTTAAATTTTAAAAAATCTTACACATTGGGATAGAAATGTGACCTTTTAAACCTTTTAACAGCTGCAACAGTGCATACACATATATGCCAGAGAATAAGATTTTCTAGTCAAGTGGTCAAAATATACTGAAGATTCAAGACTGTGAATGTTTAATTCTTTATTAAAATATTATTAATTTCAACAGAAGAGGTCAACTGGATTCATGTAAATAAAAGAGTACCAACTTAAATTCAAAGGTAAACCTATTCCTGTGCTTTGCATTGGGTTGTCTCAACTAGATGTCTCCAAAGAAAAACTCAAATGCTGCGTAAGCTTTGGCTCCCTCCCCTTCCACAGTCTTCCCAACTCTTGACAGGTTTTATATTGACAAGCATCATCACATGCCAGGGCATACAGCACATGGCTTCACATAGTGTTATAAAAACACTGGTGTGGTGATCTGCAGTCAACCCATAGCATCATTGTACTTGTTTTCAATTAAACAAACAAACAACAACAACAAGAAAAAAACCCCAAACAACAAAATAAACACACACAAAATGTAATATTTTTATCTTTGGAGCTAATGAAGCCAAGAGGAGACAGGAGGACAAGGGCTGTATAGTGCAAATGTAGTTGGTTTGCTCTGAAGAGAAGTAACCCTGAACAGCGTGGACATGAGGCCATGTCACTTGTCCTCAGAACCAGGGATCATTCTGTCTCCAATTTTGGTTAGTAATAAACAGTCAACAGAAGTTGTTTACAAGGTAAGGATGTCTGAGTAAGTCATAGGAGCAGTCTGAATCTATCTTTCTCTTGTATATGGCATAAGCATCTGGGTATACTTTTGTCAGCAGTGGTCCGCAGGCTTGCCGAGAAATGCCATCCTGGGATTAAGAACATTTTTCTGACAATGTTGCAAGCCTATTACATTTCACAGAAGTTTTGGGTTTGATGAAGTGTTAGTTTACAGAAGGAAATATTGGAAATGGGAAATATGTGTTGGAAAGGTATTGTTTAAATCTACACAAAAGTGGAAGTAAATTAGAAAAATAATCTGCATCACTTTTCTAGAATATTTGTTTTAATAGTACTAAGTGAAGAAAAGACTGCAACAAATCATTGGCTGCCACATATTCACACTTTTACAAAGCATTTTCTACAGCATAGTGGTGGCATCCTGCAGGAGGTGAGAACAATGGTTAAAGATACTGTCTCTATTAAGGTATTTCTTGCACACAGTCAGCAAAAAGAAAGAGAAAAAGGATGGTCATGAGAATAATGAACATTAATAATGAAGTTAAATAGGTAGTATTGTGAGATAAGAGATGACAAACAGGCAGAGAACACGATGGAAGGCCTGTGCTGGAGGAGAGCACTAGGGGTTTGTAGTTAATCTGTGTGTTAGAAGAGCAATGTGTTATAAAGCTAGAGCAATGGGATAAGACTCAGGGAATGTCAGTTTTGCACATGGCTCTGCTACCATATGATCTTCACCAAATCAGGTCTTTTGTGTATTCCTCTTATTAATTTCCACTCTTGGTTGTCCCTTTTTATTTATATACATTTTTGAGGGTGGGGATCTTTTCTTGGACTGTGTTTGTATAGCATTTAATATTCTAGCTGCAGGTCAGATTTCAGACTTCTAGGCACTGTTGTGTATATATAAATTACATGTATCTGTATACTGATAACATGAATAGATGTATTTAGTATGTAAATATCCTCCAGTTTAAGTCTACAAGTATGATAACAACCACCCAGCTATATTGCTCTAACAGGTTGTTTTATAATCTGAATTAGCTGACAAAGTTCTCTCTGTAGTCAATACTTGAGGCAAAACCCTTCCACATAAAAGTTACCAGCCATCTGTATCACACACCTATTTTTAGACCAAATAAATTGCCTTCAAGAACTCTGTTTCTTTGTATAACTGATGGAAGGATTTTAAGCAAGAGGTGTAGCCTGAAAGACTAATTTTTTTGTCTTTACAGTGAAGGAAAAAGAGCATACAACCTAACATTAATTTGATATATTTATAGTATTATCACCACTATACTAGTCTTTGGCAAAATAGTCTGATTTGTGGTTCTTGACATTATATGTTGCTGTGAAATAGACATTTCACTCTAGCCATCCAGACTGTTTCCTTTGTTGGCAAAGGATATTTTGCTTGTTGACAACTCTATAGATAAGACAGCACATAGTATTTACATAAATTTTTTGCATAGCATCTTTTACTTTAGCTTTTTTGTTTCTCAGTAAGACATTTCCAACTCCCTGTTTCATTTTACTACTGGCAAACTATCATACTTCCAGTCTACAGTGGTATTGGGTTTTGGGTTTTTTTTGAGCATGGCCATGTCATTGATAAAGGCTGGGTGTTTGAGAGGAAAAAAAAGTGATCAAGTAATCTTGTATTCTTCTGTACATTCATGCTTGTATTATAAAGCTACTACCTCAAAATAAAGAGAGGGGCCATATAATGTAGATATGTTTTAGATTTGTAGATCTCAGTTTTTCCCATCATTCAAAAATATGCAGGTAGACAGACTTTCCTTCTTCCATTATGACTGCAGAATTCACTGTTCTCTCTGCAATGTCAGGGATTCAAAACACTTACTACTTACTGGAATGCATGTACAGAGTCATTGTTACCTGCATGTATTTTGCATGCCAGAATTATGAAAGACCTCCTAGTACTTTAGTGGTCCAATGCTGAGCTGGATTCAGGAGGAGTGCAGAGAGCCTCAGAGAGCAGATTTCAGCTCTGTAATACCAATGCAACAGAAGGGCCAGCAACATAAGGTTCGTAGCTTGAGGGTGGCCCTTCAAGTGATGTTTGCTATATTTAAAATCTTGACTGGAGCTGCAAAAGCCACAGGAAAGGTGAGGCAAGAGGGTATCCCCAGTTCAAGGTACTGATACCCACTGACCAGGAAGGTGCAGGACCACAGCTGTCACGGTGTCTGGCAGGAGGTCAGGAAATCTATAGGTGATGGGTGGATGTAGCAGTATACATCTTAGAAACCAACAGGTCTCTCTAGGAAATCATATCTGAACTATCTAGGAATTAGCCAGTTCAGGTACTAAAGGCAGTGATGTGCAGAGAGCTCAGAGCTTACACATGCTGCACAGATTTGCTGGGACCTCGGGGAAGCATCTGAGCAGCTACCCTGCACCATATTATTGTCAGAACACTGCCAACATTAATGAGTTTAAAAGCCAGGCTGGGAATGTCCTCCTGCTCTGCTGTTGCACCTTTGTGAGCTGCATTCACACATCCCCCAGACCCCATGGTGCCATCATGTTTCTGTGCATTGACAGAGCACAGGTTCCACTTCATGTCATTTCCTTCTCTCCCTCAGCAACGTGCAGAAAAGCAGCTGGTGGGAGCTGGGTTATGCTGCTTGACACCAGCTGAGAGCTCCCTTAAGCCACAGAGAATTATAGACCTTTCATTAGGTCTCTGAGCAGTGTAAAGTGGCAGGAAAAGGAAGGGATTCTGGCATATGGCTGTATGCACTGCCTTCATGTTGAAAAGCTTGAGCTGGAACAGGCGCTGAAGCCAAAACTGAGCAGGATAACCTCTCTGGGGTGTTAGGGATCAGATGGTTATATGAGCTTGGGACAAAACTCTGGAGAAGAGCCAGGCAGAGTCTCTCATAGATAGGAAAAGAAGTAGTTAAAGCAAAGATTTGGGGATTTTGATAAAAACGTTCTGCAGTTCTGACATGTTTTTCTCCATCCTGATCTGAGTGGCTATTTACTCCCCTGCTTCCAACCTGCTGAGTTGGTTTTATCCTCTCCACTTCACTTCATACATCTCCCTCTAAGTTCCTCTCTCTTCCCTACTTCTCTCCCCTTTTTCTTCCCTCTCTCAGAAGCATAGTTTTGGAGAGATCGGGAACAGGGAGCTTACCAGAGCTAAAAAAAAGAATAAAAAATTAAAAAGAAGGTTAAAGTCAATGAAAAATGATGAGAGGAAAATTAACATGGCGAATGAGCCTCTCAGGGAAACATTCTCTCTTAATGCCTGTACAGCTGATAAACTGGGTGGTATTTAGTTTCTTTATTCTGGACATATTTTTAAATTCTTTTTGTAAACAGTTCACAGAAGACATACCATTGCTTTACATGAAATGCACTGGGGATATTTTACCAAATTAATAATTGTTGCTGCCATCTTTTCTGGCCTTAACTCCTACAGTGATTGAGACTCTCTTACCAGTTATCTAGTAGCTTAATTTACTGTAATTTAGTTCTGCATTGCTTTTGATGGCTTAATTACTTTCTAATTATTTTTGGCTGTGGGAGGAAGCCAGGTGAAGGCACAAGAATGAGCTGTTATAAATTATTTGCAATCTAGTAAAGTTACAGTTTCATTCCAAAATCAAGGTCTTCTTTTGCTTGGTATTACATGGAGAATGATAATCCAAACAGACAAGGAAGGAGGGAAATTGTATTATTATTAGCCCTGTTTGGACTGAAGAGGTAATTAAAGACGAATCAATTTACTGCCTGTCAAAAACTAAGTCCCTTTCAGAAATAAAATTCCAGTCCAGCTTGCTAGCCTTCAACAGACTCATACTTTCTGTACTTTTATTTCCTTATAAATAATGGGGTCTGTGTTGCTGTTGAGCCTATTTCATTCATGAGTAGCATGAACAACAAACAGATTGACGAATCTCTCCACTGCAACATCAAAAGTTAGCAGCCATGAGCAGAAATATAATATTCCAAATTTCAAGATCTTTTCCAAACCCTAGTTTTGATATGTTTTTTATATACACTGCTTTTCTCCCTCTTTTTTTCCACATATTAAATATGGAAATGAATTACCTAACCTCAAGCATCTAATGATGTTTGAAATTTCCTAGGGAATCACACCCAGTTTGTTCCAGAGCAAAGGTTTTCTATCCAGGTTACTTTGATTCACACCAGGTACTCCCAAGACTTCCATGGCAGTTTGCAATTTGCTTTCATTACACAATTCTTCTGCACCCTATCCTCCTCCTGTCCTCCCCATTCTCCAAAACTCCCCAGAAAAAAAATCCTGCAGACATTCATAAAACAAGCTCTAAAACCGTTACAGCTAGGAAATATTTTAGCTTTCATGAAGCAAAATTCAACAGCATTTCATCTAGTAAAATGTAAGGATTAGCTGCAATGTTGTGTAGCATGTCATACATATATATTCTGACTTTATCAGTGTATGAACATGTGCATCTATATCTAGAAAGATATATGACATACTTATGTCCATATGCATACAGAAAGCTTGAAAATACAGATTAATCTGTGATTTTTTAGTCTGAAACAGGAAAAAGAGATCAACATAGATTAGGTGTTATGTATTAGAGTTAGTGCATGCACACATATATGCACAAACACTTGCCACCCAACAGCGTAATATTGTGGTGCTTGGCTTATTCACATCCAAGAAGACAAAAAAGTGCATTAAAAAAAAAAAAAAAGTTAAAGCATCAGGCATCAGGCTCCAGACCAATGATACAGATTGCAAAAAAAAAAAAAAAAAGAGCTGGAAGCCAAGCATTGCTATGTTTGCCAGCTTTGACATATTGGGTGACAGCATAATACATTTAGCCCTAATCTAACACATAACCCCGTTGTAATTAAAATCTAGCACATTTTGCACAAGGTCACATTTAGTTTTATTGACCACTGTAATGCTGGAAAAAGATTTATGACAATGGTTTGAAATGTCTCAAGTGCTAAAGCAAATAGATGTAGAATGTTTCCCACTTGAAAACCAGCCAGGTAATTGTCCTTTTCTTTTGTGATTTCTGTAGAAATCTCTCTTTGTCTGATGGTTGTGGTATACCAGTCAGAAAATTCTCTGTGCCATTATCACAAAGCTTAAGGTTTTTGAAATGTCAGCTATAAAGTAAGGCTATAACAGTGTGTTAGATTTTTTTTCTTTTTTTTATGTAGCTGAATTTTGTGGATATTCTAACAACTTCAGGACAGAAGCACAAAACAATTTTTCTCCTGCCTTCTGGTGTGATTCCTTTGAGTCCTTTACTAAACTGAGCATGGATATGAGCTGGGTTTCTTTTCCCATTCTTATTGTAGATGGAGTGGGTATGCTGTGAGTTGGTTAGTATCGAGATGGAAATTGAGTACTACCAATGCTGGCTTTGTGCAAGGCTAATATTTGGAAGCTGTAATCATATATGAAGAAGTTTCAATTTTCATTTAAGAACAACAATTGCATCCCTCTTTCTAGATATGTAAGGTTTAAAGAAGCAAAGCAGCAATGCTGAACATCTTTCTCATTAAACTTTAATATTATATTTGGTTCTGAATTAGGTTTGAGTACTGTGCAATGTCTGGGTTTGCTTCAGCCGATGGAAATAACCAGATTATAATGATAGGTTGGTCACTCTCCCTTTTTCTGTGATTACATCCTCAGCAACAGAAGAGGAAGAAAAAAGCAGTAGCTAATTTTCTAGCAACTATCCAACTTCTTGAATAAATTAGTATTCAGATAATAATGATTGTCAGTATAGAATTTGGGGGGGGGCACATTTTAACTTTCAGTATAAATATACTAAAATGTAAAATACTCTTCAACTAAGTTTCTGTGACTTAAGGCAGTAAGAATGAATTGCAATTTGACATGACATCACATAAATTTAGGTTTCTGCATGTTAGTGTCTATAAGTATTATGGGTATTTTCTAAGTGTGTCTGATGAGTATTTAACTTTCATTGTAGTTAGTAGAGCTATAGACAATTTGGTCAGTGGATCTTAGGCAACAAGTCAGTTTATTTTAAAGTAGACACCTATGTTTGATCAGCTAAATATCTATCTAGACTCCATGGTTCAGAGAGACTGTGGTTTAGACTGCTATTCTATTTCTGCTGCTTATGCCTAGATATCGAGCATCATTTTGCAAAAGGCCGATATTCTACTTGGCTTCTAGATCTGGAAGACAGTGAGGCCATCTGAACAAAAAGTTCCTGAAATTCATAACAAAGAATCAAGTTATCTCATTAATCACAGTGTTGTGGTTTAATCCCAGCAACTAAACACCAGGCAGCTGCTCACTCACTCCCCTCCCC
>JANZLQ010000029.1:46902716-46917755 GCA_026212715.1 Elanus axillaris | reverse complement strand
CCTCCCCTCACCCACCCCTGCTTATCTACATATCCAGGTTCCTCTTTTTGGTACATAACAACCTGGTCGAATTAATGTATTATACCTCCAATACTGAGATCATGGATGCATATTTGCAGTCTTATTTGTTGCATCACTCAACAGCCTCTTTTTTTCACTTCTGTTCCCTTTCAGCCTCCTCTTTACCTAGCTTCCCCTCTTGCACCTGCACACTTTAATCTCCCATACATTCTCTCACCCAGGTGCAGGTCTTCCTCCAGAAGCCAAGACATGAACTTTTTCTCCTCAAATACAGAGTAGTTCTGTCTGAGGAAAGGGAAAACCTCAGAAACCTTTTTGCCCCTGGATGCAGGACATTGAACAGGCTCTGTCATAAGAAGCTGATTGTGTTTCTAGTTTGGACAGTTTATGACTTTTCTGTTGCTAAGGCAAGGTGGTAAGTTTATAGTTAAGAATTATACTCCTCTACCCCTGCACTTTACGTCCCTAAAATTACTGAATCATAAACATCATGCCTGCATCTTGGAACTACTTGATCTGACCTGCCCTGCTAGGAGGAATTTGTAATTTGGACAGCATCCACATCCACAATCCCACCTAAAATAATGATCCACTCTGGAAAGCAGCTGTTGCTCAGAATCTGTTGTCCACAAGGCTTAGCCTATTTCCAATTTATTATTGGAGTTTTACAGTCAGAAAGGCTTTTGGTCATCTGGACTGATGTATGTCTCAGGCCACAATCCATCTCTTAAACCAATACATTATACTTATTGCAATAGAAAAACTGATGATTCACAAAGGCTGGATACTCTTGACTTGGAGACATCAAGGTATAGGAATTCTGCAATTTGTCTAGGTTAAGTAGCCAGCTAATAGCTCATGCTTTCAAAAAGTTGTGCCTAGCTAGGATCAGCGATCCCTGGGATCTTCACAGAATCACAGAATCAAAAATGGTTGAGGTTTGAAGGGATCTCTGTAGGTTAACTGGCCCAGCCCTGCTGCTTAAGCAGGGACACCTAGAGCCAGTTGTCCAGGACTGTGTCTGGATGGCTTTTGAATATCTCCAGTAAGGGAGACTCCATAATCTCTGAGCAAACTGTGCCAGTGCTCAGTCACCCTCACAGTAAAAATGTTTTTCCTGATGTTCAATAGAACCTCCTGTGTTTCAATTTGTGCCCATTGGTCCTGGTCCTGTCACTGGGAACCGCTGAAAATTCAGAGCCTGGCTCCATCTTATTTGCACCCTCCCTTCAGACACTTACATGCATTGATACGAACCCACCTGAGCCTACTCTTCTCCAGGCTGAACAGTCCCAGCTCTCTCAGCCTTTCTTCACAGGAGATATGCTCCAGACCTTTCATCATCTCCGTGCCCCTTCACTGGATTCTTCCCAGTATATTCATGTCTCTCTTGTACCAGGGAGCCCAGAACTGAACACAATACTCCAGGATTTGCCTCACCAGTGCTGAATAAAGGGGAAGGATCACCTCCCTAGACCTGCTGGCAATACTATGTCTAATGCAGCCAAGGATTCCATTCACTTTCTTTGCAGCAGGGGCACATTGCTGGCTCATGTTCAACCTAGTGTCTACTAAGACCTTCAAGTCCTTTTCTACCAAGCTGCTTTCCCACTGGGTGGATCCCAGCATATATTAGTGCATGGATTTTTTCTTCCCCAGGTGCAACACTTTGCCCTTCATGAGGTGCAAAGGAACCTCATAAGGTTCATGCTGGATCATTTGTCCTGCCTGTCAAGGTCCCGCTGGATGGCAGCATGTCCCTCTGCATATCAGTCACTCCACCCAGCTTGATGTCATCTGCAAACTTGCTGAGGGTACTCTCGGCCCCATCATCCAGACTGGTAATGAAGATGCTGAGCAGGACTGGACCCAGTATTGAACCCTGGGGGACACCGCTAGTCACTGACCTCTTACTAGACTTTGTGCCGTGTTCATGACCCTCTGGGCGCAGCCATTCACCTCACTGTTAATCCAGCCCATACATTAACAACTTCTCTACGGGGATCTTACAGGAGACAGTGTCAATCGCCTTCCTGAAGTCCAGGTAGGCAATATCCACTTCTCTCCCCTCATCTACCAGGCCAGTCACTTTATCATAGAATTTTATCAGTTGGTCAAGCATGACTTCCCCTTGGTGAAGCAATGATGACTACTCACAATTTTCTTGTCATTAATGTGCCTAGCGACAGTTTCCAGGATTTGCTGCTCCATCAACTTCCCAGGAAACAAGGTGATGCTGACCCACCTATAGTTCCCTGGCCTTTCTCGAAGATGGGGTTTTGTCCTGGTTTTGGCTGGGATAAAGTTAATTCTCTTTCCAGTAACTGGTATAGTGTTATGTTTTGGATTTAGTATAAAAATAATGTTGATAACATACTGATGTTTTCAGTTGTTGCAATGTAGTGTTTATATTAAGTCAAAGATTTTTCAGCTTCTCATGCCCAGCCAGCAAGAAGGCTGGAGGGGCACAAGCAGTTTGGAGAGGACACAGACAGGGCAGCTGACCCAAACTGGCCAACAGGGTATTCCATACCATGCGGCATCATGCCTAGTATATAAACTGGGTTTAAACCATGACAGCATGAACATTTGCTTTCCTCCAGTCTTTGGCCACTCTGCCAGTGGACATCTTCCACTAGATCAGGGTGCTCTGACCCCCATCCAACCTGGCTCTGGACAGTTCCAGGGATGGGGCATCCACAACTTCTCTGGGAAACCTCTTTCATTATCTTACCACCTTCCTCATTAAAAAAAAAAATAAAAAAATAAAAAATTATTCCTCATGTCCAGTCTAAATTTACCCTCTTTCAATTTAAATCTGTTGCCCCTTGTCCTGTCCTTAGAGTCCTTGGTCTTTGTTTTTCATGTAAGTTATTTTTTATGTTGCAAGACCACAATAAGGTCTCAATGAGACTTCTCTTCTCCAGGCTGAACAACCCCAGGTCCTTTAGCTTTTCTTCACAGGAGGGCTGTTCTAGCCCTCTGGACCCATTTGAACATGTCCATGTCTTTCTTGAACTGTGGTCCTCTGACTTTCTTCTCACAAACATGTCTAAATGTGTAAAATCAACAGCAATTTTACATTTTCTTCTTGATTTCTGACATCAGTCCTAGTATTGGTCCCTGTAAAAGTCCTCTCCTAGTGATAAATATTTTTTTGAATGTCTATTATCCATTTCTTAATCAAACTAACTTCTGCTTTTAACATTGCAGCTTTTTTCTATCATTCTTAAGATTTCTTATCTTCTTTTTTACACTCCTGAATAATTTCTTGTGCCCCCAGATTTCAGTGCTCCAGCAGCAAAAAGTCCAAGAGCTTTGATCTGCAGCTTGGTTGATCTGTTCTCTTCCATCACATTGATGGAACAAGGATAATTAGCATATAAAACATCACCCTGCAGCTATCCAGAATCCCCGCCCCCCAAGCCAATTAATGTTTCCTAAGTGCCATTGTCTTATACTAGAGGAACAGCTTACGGAGTGTGTAGCTTAATATACAAGAAAGAAAAGAATGAAATATTATTTTGCCCTCTTTCACACAGAGGATTAAGGTACATAAACCAAAAAAGTAATACACAAGTTTAAGAACCATTGATTTTTTTAACTGTGAGAAATTAAAAGCACTGCAAACTTCTGTTAATCTAGATCTCATTCGGAGTCACAAGGTCTTACTCAGAATATTGTAGTACAGTTAAAAGTAGCTGAGAGACTATTTAATCCTTATAGAGAGGTATCATAAAAATAATAATAAAAACCACATGAAAATGTGTGTTTAAGCAGGAAATGATGTTTTTTTAAAATTTATAGAATAGATGAAAAATTTCTTCTTATTTTTTCACTAGCACTAAGGAACAGCTATTTTAGTGTAAAACCTTAGTGAGAAATATGCAAGGATAAGTATTAACTTTGAATCTATGTATGACTTGAAGCAATTCCAGTTTTCACCATACCATTGATGGCTCTGATCAGATTGGATCAATTTCTTTGTAGTGGAAGACTTTGAATATTAATTCATTTTACAAAAGAAATAAGAGAAACAGAAGTTATCTGCATCCTTCTATTTAATTTTATCTACCATAGTGAAATCATGCTTTTGAAATAACTTTATGACAACATTTTTTTGGTAAGTACAATTACAATAATAATTTGGCTGATAAACACACCTATCCCACTACCCTACAGTGATGCAGAATAGAGTATGGACAGAAACAGAGATGAAAGTTAGGAAAGGAACTTTCTCATGATCCTACTTTTCACATAAATGTGTCAGAATTCCTAGTAGCAACTTCAACTTCACCAAACCGGTCTCTTTGTTCTTTTATTTGGGCAAATGAGCAGCAAGGGGAAAATGTGAGTAGAGAAGTGAGCAAACACTGACATCACTCAAGCAAGAGTGCCTTAGCACAGCTCAGCTCTGCTGAAAGCTAGGTGTAATTCCTTATGTAGACTGCCAGTAGAGTCAGCACAGAACAGGAAATGTTGCTTGGAGGATAAAGAAATCCTCTCTTTTTCTTCACATATGAAGGCTGGAATGTATCTTTACATTACACAGGTGTACAGGCTATGGGAGAGCTCTTTCCATCCAGCTATTTTCTCATTCATGGTGTGAGTGACACACAATTGAGGCGTCCTGCATGCAGTTTGTTATTATTTCCTCCCTAATGCCATTCAGTACAAATGAAGACTCAGCTCAAGAAAAAATCACTGCAGTTGACTGAGCCATGAGTAACTCATTTCATTAATAATGGGAATTTCCTGAAAACCTTTCTGCTTCACTTAGTTTTAAATGGGTCTGTTTTCCATAGTTCATCACATTTCCTGCTGTATTCAAGGTGACAATTTTGTGGGGGAGGGATTTTTTTGTTTGGTTGGTTTGGGTCAACATAGACCTTTTCAAATACCATGTTCTTCAAAGAAATTTAACAATATGTTTGGAAAACAAAATACTTGATACAGCTTTCAGCTTTCATCTAATTATATAATTGTTAAAACATAAAAACTGCAGCAGAAAACATGGTGAAAAAGGGGAAACCACTGCCACTATTATTCAAAAAAATTACAGATTTTTGAAAAGGATTTTCTTTTCTAACAACATCTTTCTTGCATGAAAATTGATGTCTGTTTTTCCCATTGTTTGGTACAGTTATTTATTGCTTACCTCATGTATTATAAATGATTAATTACATTAAACATAAAATTAAAAAAAAATTATATAAACAATTACTTAAATATCCTTTTGCTGTAGAAGAAGACATTGCTATCGGTACTGAAATGCAATTATTTTTTTTCCTTTATCAGGGATTAGTACTTTCTTTTAATTTTTCTTAACGAAAAGAAAAATAATTATGCTATAAGTTTTCCTGTTAATTGAGTAATCAAAGGTTTATTGTCATAACAGTTTTCTCATGTTGAAATCTTAACAACTTACATTATTGCAGTCTTGTCTATACAAACATATCACTGTCTTATCTCCATCTGTGACTAGTAGGTTTTATTTCTGGTATTGTGGATTGTTTTTTTTTCTCCATTCATTGAATCAGGTAAGAGTAACTTTTGTTTTGTTTTGTTTTGTTGTTTTGTTGGTTTTTTTTTTCCTATTGACACCTTCTTACACTCAATTTCCTTTCCAATCCAAATGATCCATATTCCTACCTTGCTCCCTTCACACTGAGTCTGCCAGTTGGGATTTTTTCAAATAGATTTCATTATTTTCTAGTATTTTAAAGTGGACAGATTCTGTTCGTGAGTTCTACCTCACTTAAACAGAAGAAAACTCCATTAACACTAAACATGCTAGCTTATATAGAAGTGATCAGATAGAAAGTAACTATGTGTACAGGGTGTATTTACATCTTGGTTTTGTCAAAATTCTGTTTGAAGTTTGGATATGATGTGGTCCTTTCAGAATGTACTATGATTTTATTAGAATTGAAGGAATTGATTGTAAACAAAAGTATTTTTATTCAGAAAGTAGTACCAGTAACAAAAATGGACTATGAATTTCTCCTCCTCCTTGCTGCCTTTCCCCATTTCTGTTTGCCTGATGTTCCCCAAGTTCTGCTACTGCAACCACTTGCTGGGCTACTATGGGAAACATATCTGAGAGCTAACATGGGTTAAACTTCATGGGGGAAAAGGAGTGCTAATAAAACAGGTCACAAAGAAAATGGCAGTAGTGGGGAGGGAGGTAATGAGAGGATGCAGGGGCAATGATAGTGAGCCTAGGACATTTGGTGGGCAGAGGAGAAGGACCTCCTGAAAGGTATTGAAAAGTGGTACACTGAAGGAGTGTACTCTCCAGGCTTAAGTGGGCTTCAGTCTTGACAAGGACGTACTAGATGTTGCTGTGGATTTTCCAAAGTTTTCCTATTGTTCAATGAACAATGAGAGGATGACTTCTTCAGGGTCTTAGCTGTCATTTCTGTTAAAGGCTTAGCAGGTAATTAATGTTTCTAATTGACACACTAAGATAAATCCTGACTGAGATTTCTTCACAAGTTTTGAAAAGTCCCTCATAGAATTTGCCTATGTTTTATTTTTTTCTTTTTGCTGTTGTTGTGGTTTATCTGAATATCTCCAAAAATCTGCATTTATACATATGCCTCTTGTAGCTGAAAGCAGAATATGTCCTGCATGCAAATGATGCAAAATGTTTTCTTAATGCTGCAAAGAGTCAGGTGTTAGGGATAATGATATTTCCCATTAGCTTGCTCATCAAAGTAAAGAAGCAAGGAAAAAGGTAGGCTTTGTTATGAATTGTGGCATGCACTTCCCAAGATGAAAGTCAGTTCTAGTCTAAGGATGAGTAAAATTTAGAAGACCAATTCAACAGATGGGAATTTGTATATTGATTAAGATGGATACAGTAACGAACCAAATATACATGGCACATGCTACCAATCCTAAGAAAAACTATAGTAAGACAGAAGTTCAAATGGAGCAAGCTCAGCATAATATCTGAGCCAGTGATATTTATACCAACTTGTTTACGACTTACAGTGTTACAGAATTACCTAATCTCCATCTGCTTATCTCAGAAACAGAAGAACAGAAATAGGAGAGTACCAGACATGCAAACCATTTTTACAGGCATCCATATGTCATTCTTGAAAAAGGAAGCGTCAAAAGTGCAGAACACACACGTATCCTAGTGTTGCTACAGAGAAAACAAACACACACCAAAAAAAGCCTGCTTATCACATCTTAAAATGAGGCTAAAAAAATACCAAATAGTTTAACTGAGCCTTTAATATAATTGTCCAAGCATTGCATTTCACTACCAACTATGGGCAGAATGGTAAAAGACTTACTCTTATAGTCAGAGCAGTTAAAAAATTGTAAAACAATAGTATATATCAGCAGAGGAAGAAAAGCTGTTCAGACAGCTCTACCTTGTCTAAGGACATAGGTGAAGTATTTAAAACAAGCCAATATTGAGAAAGAAATATGCCTGATCTTGTTTTCCTAAATAACAGTCCACTTTTAAAAATTCAGGAATGTTTTTCTACCTACATCGTAATTAAGAGAGATGTACATTTCACTTATATAAGGTCTCTTTGCACTGTGCTGTCAGGGTGATGGGACATTACCTGGATATAAATGTAATTTACAATGCTCGTAAAACAGATCCCAGGCTACCAGCATTGTTTTCATATATGTGCAGCATCCTGGCCTTAGAACCTTCCTCTTGTTTCAGTGAAGACAAAAGTTTAATTACCAAAGCATTAATTCTATTGTTTATATTGAACTCAAGTCAAGAAAACAAAATTAATCAGCAATTACAAATGACCTTTGCTCACTGTACAGTATTCTAGACCAGAGTTATTTGGAGATTAAATAATCCCTTATACGGAAAGAAAGTAGATTCCAATGTTCATCATATGAATATGTAAAGTAATTTATTCTGAATGAGACTGTATCTGTCTCTCATCATCAGATGAGATGAAATGTATACCAGTAAAATAATCTGTAAGCATGTTAATAATGACAATAATCATAACAACAGCTATTACAAAGCCTTTTATCCACTAAGAATTATATAGATCATTATAATTCTACTCACAAGTTGTATTAATTAAAGTGGTTTTAAACTGGCCAAAGTGGAGAAAGACTATTAAACAGTAAGCATAAAGAAATAAACAAGAAAAGTTTTGCCATACAGCAGGCTTGCTTCTGGGGTCTGGAAGAGAACTCATGGAAGTATCATATATGTCTGCCCAGTTATTACACTTAATTAACTATTCACATACTACAGTTTTTGCAGGAGACTGGATACTAGACTAAATGAACCTTTGCTCTGACTCAAGTACTGGCCATTCTTATGTTAGGAAGACCAGATTATTCATGAAGGAGCTGGCATCCCTCTATATGCTTTACAAGCAGGGTGTTTTGGATCAACTCCAAAAAATAAGACTTAAACCTCCAAAAAGGGTAGTGGTGAAATTTAGGTAGTTAAGCTGCAAGCTTCTGCTATTAGCAGCTCCATGTTCATCTTCTGCTAAAACCTGAAGGCACATGCAATTCATTGCTAGATCAGGCTGCTGGAATTTCCATGAGCTATAAGATAGAGAACCTCCACCTCAGTTTGAATAGGATGGAGCAGTTGGTGTGCAGCATACACCTCAGTCTGAGTAGGTTGCAGAAATGAAGGCTAAGACTCATCAATCTCACCTGACTTCCAGTGCAGGCACCTACACTTGAACTGGTTATCTGTGCTCCCATTATCATCAGTAGAGATCTGATCAATTCAGTTAATGGAGTTTAGGATGCAATTCCTCTGAACAAATGTAAGCATCTGTTCAGGATGAGATAAATCACACCCTAAATTCCATTGTCTGTATTACTAGAGCTTCTCTGACAGTAAAGAGAACGGAAAGTGACTTGCTGAAATGCACATTAGCACCCACATTTAGTCAGATGAATCCTGTCGTGAGGGATGCCTCCTGAAGAACTCAGTATTATAAATGTTCCAAAAATGTGCTTCACCCACCTTGATAGGACTGAGCAATCACCAAATGGCTGCTCTCTTTTCATCTCTTAGAGACAGAGAAAGAGGACTTTCCTCCAATTTATTTTCTTTGCATTGTGGTAGAAGAAGAGATGACACCTGAGACATAAATTGGGAGAAATTACAAGATGTAGCTATCTACAAACAAACACACTGGCCATATGAAAATCTGAGCTCAGGTCATTCTAAGAGAAGCAACACATATTGTTCTGATTTCTCTAGGGAAAATTTTTCACTCTTGGAATAGGGCTAAATAATTTTTAAGGGGTTTATATCACATATGCAGCTGCCTTTAGAAAATCCGGCCAGCATCATTTCCAATAGGCTAACTTGCAGTATAGTGTCTATGCCCATGGCCAAACAGGCTGGAAGTATTGCTAAATAATTATATAATGTAGGGAGCTCTGAGATGGACTGATCTAAGGATCTCAAGTAGCACATCATGCCTGGCAAGCAGAGGGTCAAGCCCTTAGCTCAAATACTTCTGCACCTTCTGGCACACAGTGTGGCAGATTTAAGCTGTATTTGTGCTCCCATGACACTTGTACTGATCCATACCCAATATACTTTGAGGCTTGTGTAAATTGCACTGCCTGATAACCTGGTAACAACTCAGAGTTCAGCTGAGCATATTGAAAAAATGTGGTCACATTTCCATTAGGCCATATAGTCTTATTGGATATGTATACTAGAAGAATAATTTCATCTCTGTTTTCATCTCTCCTTTCTTCCCACCCTGCCCCTTTTCCTGCTTAATTCATGAGGCAGTAAAAGAAATTGGAAGACACTATTTTTTCACTTGCCATGCTCACTCTCCGTTAACATGTCTATATTTTGAAAACTAGAAAGACTATGGAAGTGGATAGCAATAATTGTTATATTCATTAAGGCTGAAATAAAAAAAAATTAAATTAAAAAATGAAGCTAAGCTATGGCTGGATGTGGAGGGACATAAATATCACTCAGTATTTAACCAGAGCTCATGTTGTCTGGTGTAAAAATCCAATAAACCTCCCTCTTTAAAGACAAGTTATTTACAGTGTTTTTCCTCCCTTAGGGGATACATTTACAAGCTCAATGCCAATAATTCTAGGCAGGAAACATTGTGATTACATCTGAAAATAGTGTTCAGCAACAGATGAATTAGCTGTCCTCTTTGCTGGCAGATAACTCTATTTGTGTTCCCATAGCTATTGTTTTAGTTAAAAAGTAATTTTAACAGGGATTAGATGAACACAATGTCATAGAGGCATAGAAATACTTCGGCTGGAAGGGATCTCTGGATGTCATATGGTTCAACCTACATCTCAAAGCCAGTCTAGTTTCAAAGTTAGATACACAGACATCCAAATATCAGAGCTTTAGGGGTTCTGAGCATATGTCAAAGACCTGTAACTGTCATCAGCTCAAATTCCAGTTTTATGACTCATTTGCATAAAATTCTTTTTGTTTTTTTTTATCCAATCAACCTTCACTAAAGGACGTGGAAAACTGTAGGGGCACTGCTACTGCAAGGTCTGGAACGACTTACACCTCTGGCTTAGTCTCCCAAGGATTTTGAGCTTCCAGAGTTATTTCTGGAATGTGTTTTTGATTTGTACTTAGCAAAAGTCTTATATTACAAGACCTAAACAACAGCCTTTGAGTAAGAGCATGAAATCTAGAGTGAATATTGGTCAGAGTCTTGAGGGAACCTTTCTCTACTGAATTCAGGTTTGATATCATTCTTAGTATGCAAAGCTTAAGGATGAGATAATGATGCCTAAGGTGCCTCTGAACAAAAACGGCTTATGTTATTCACACTCCTGTTGAGAAATGCATGTCTAGGCAGCCTGAGAATCAATGGAGACCAACTACATGACTTCAGCTGTTTTCATTATCCTTATATCCAGTTTCCAACTGTGCCACAGGTGCACTTAGCAATAAACCTAGTTTGAAGGCACACTGTGAATGTTTTGAGCTAATACAAGAGCAGAATGTCACCTCTACTTTTGCAGGCCCTGATGCAAAGTAGTCATTCCCAAAATGCAGGTTAAATTGTGATAGAAGCTAATACCACAGTAATGGGATATGAGGATGTATTTGGTTTATATGACAAGGTTTTGGTAGTGGGGGGGGCTTCTGTGAGAAGAGATATGGGGCTACGCCAATGTTGGACACGTTTGGTTCCAGCCAGCTCCAAAATGGACCCAACACTGGTCAAAGCCTATTTCATCAGCAAAGCTGGTGGTGCCTCTGTGATAACATATTTTAAAAAGAGTAAAATCACTTTGTAGCAGCTGTGAGAGAGAGGAGTGACAAAAAAATGTGAGAGAAAAAAAACCTGCTTTTTCATCTTATTTTCTCCTGCTGTCCTGTTGAGGAGTAGTGAGAGAGTAGCTAGGTGGGCATCTGGCAGTCAGCCGAGGTCAAACCCACTACAGAGAGTCTGAAACAAACTTCAAGAACAGATAGCAGGCAAAGGGCATAGGTTAACATGAAGCCATTCCTGCTGACTGTCTTCAGAATCAGTCCCTTACTGACCTCAAAAACAATATGACAAAAATGTCACGAAACCACAGTCCTTTTGAAGTCTCCATCACCAGTTCTGTCACCTCAACTGGTGCCAGGTAGTGAGATTTTAAAGGCTATCATCCCTAGCTGTTGGATACTAGCTCTATAGTTCAGACACAGGAATAGGCAACATGAAGGATTTAAACTCGTTTTGATATATAGTAAAAGAAATTAATATAAAAAAAGCACCACTGAAATTCAGGCTATTTTTGGTTGGTTGGGACAAATTGAAAGCATCATACACGGTGCACTTGAGTGAAAACATGCTTTTCTCCTCAGCATTTCCACTTTCCTAGAAGTCAGGAATACTGAAGAAATCTACACTTTCAAGAATTGACACTTTTTTAATAATCTTTTTTATTATTTACAAAGAAAATTCCTTTTCAAGTTTTATGTAAAATTCTTTCTTAGTTACTTTTTTTAGTCTTAGTTCCTCTTTTTAGTCTTAGTTTCTCATATTTACAGTGATGACATGTCTGTCAGAAAGAATAAAAATAAATTATTTATAAATGTGAGGGAATTACCTACAAACATATATAGGTACCTGTTTTATGTAATTACATAGTAAAAATATACCACCTCAAACCCCTTACACACCTAAGAATACCTTGCTTATAGGACTAATTTTCCTGATTTACACAGTGTCACAGTATGAGCAACGAAGACACAGGAGAGAAACTTTTTTCTAGGATCGGGCCCTCAAGTGACCCTGGTGCTTGCTTTCTCCTTTGGCAGTAAACTTTTGTGAAAATAAATTGCCCAATCTACAATTTGTCCCTATAGTGTTCCACTGTTTACGGATCATTTACAACACTCTTGTGAGCACCTTGCTAAAAGTACTTTGAAATATCAAAATGGACATTATTTGTGTAATGAGGTTTGGGATTTAATAGCTTCATTCACACATGAGGAATTGTAGACTTTCCTGATAGGCATCTATTAAACAAAATGGTTTGCAACCTCTGCTTGAGGGGAGAAAAACGTTTGTGTTACTGCTGTGGCCTGAGATTAAATAGGGCTTATATCTGAACAGGAGCTTTTTTGTAGCAAGAAAAACCAGTACATTTTGCTACAACACTTTTGTTAGGGTGATGACTGAAGTGGGAAACAATCCATGCTGGTGTCAAAATGAAGAAAAGGGTTTGGAGAAATGTTTCAAGAACATGGGAGTCTAACTCCTGAAAGTATGCATTTAGGCTCAATTCCCAACTTTGTTAACATTCTTAAAGTTGTAGGCGGGTGGCCAGAAGAATTTTCTGAAATCCCTCCTTTTTCCATTTTCTTAGCAGTCAAAGAAATTCGAGTCTTAGGCCAATTGTGCCACCAATGGCATTCATTGAGATGGGATGAGCAAAACTATCACTTTCAGGTTCAGCAAACCATTTACTTGTCTTTATTGTAAACCCCTTCACTGTCTATTCTAGTTAATCAAATAGCCTGAAGGAACATGCATGGGTTCTAAAGCTTCATTCCATCTACAGTGAAATTGTGATTAACTTTGGTGTGATTTTAATCTGGACTAGCTACCTTTTAAGCCTTAGTACAAGCTTGAGGTCATTCCCAGTAAGCAGTTTGGATGTGGCTGCTCTGATTTGGAGGCTAAGAGAGTTTGATAGGACAAACAGTGGTTATTCTCTTTCACTCAACGTTAGTGCCAGAGGAAAATTCTGATCAAATTTATTTTAAATCATTGTCTGCCCCAGTTTACTACATAAACTCTTAATACTGGCACTTGTTACCATACCTTAACAGACTATTGACATGATTTGGTTGTTCACACTGGGTACCTACTGTAATTTGAGATGCTTTAGAGTACCACACATAGATTCAACTTTCCCAGAAGGGCTTAGGTTCTGTATTGCATTTGCTAGTCCCATGTGAAGGTTTCTGCCAGCTTTAGACATCTCAGATGGTGCTAGACATTTTTGTACAGAAAACTGAATTTCAACTTTAGTGAAAATTAACTATAATGGAAATTTACAGCTTTACTTACACCTTAAATATATGAAGCTACTGTGACCTGATTTGCTCTGGTTTATTTTCCCTAAACTCAGATGACACTGCAGAATGGCACAGGTCCTATGACATATCTCTCTAGCTCCTTAACTCTCAAATATATGAGACATTTCACATGGCTTTACGTACCAATGTTTAGGCAACTGCCTATGTTTATTGCATGCTTGTGCAATAGGTATTTTGATCTGAAGCTGAATTCTGCTCTCAGTGACTGTTAATCAGAGAGTCTGACCTGAAGGAGACACTAAAAAATCATTGCAGTGAATGGATATGACTGTATCCATACTAATAAATTAAAAATGGCCATGTCAATGGCTTGGGTCAACTAGCACTTTATCGAGTAATGCCTGAGGGCAGTCAGGACTTGGTTAAGATCATGGACTACTGCAACTAAGCACTTAGGACAGGACCTCATTATTTTGAGTAAAAGGACTGTTTTATAGTGTGGACATGAAAGCTGCTGTGTTAAGTGATCTCAGCACCAGAGAATGTACTTGATTCTGCTATATTTACCACTTTGAGTGTTTTCTGTGTGAGGAGTTAAGTTGCAGTTTTGTGTCACAGTGAAAGTGATCTCACCGCTTGGTCTCTCTCTGCCACAGGGTGGTCTCATTGCCTTTCTCTTCAGGCCCCTGGGTAACGTTCATTTTCATCTCCTCCTTCACACTGGGGCTTGTTTGATCTCTCAGAGAAGCAGTTCAGAGAAAGCTGTACATTTTTCTACTTATGGGTCACCTGAGAGTTTTATGCCCACAGGGATGATACTTATGCAAGTGCTTTCACAAAGGAAAGAACCCATGGGTTCACTGGTCCACAGAACGGAAAGGGAAAAGCAGTGTGGCTAGGAGACACTAAATCACTATTTCCTTTATCCATACTGTCACAGTGCAGTCTGACAGTGCAGATACCCTAGAATCCTGTGCTGATTTAAAAATGGTGGTGCAGCGGTGAAGTGGCTGAAGTGGTGTCCCCTACTTCTGCCTCAGCGGTGGGAGCTTTCAGTGATGTCTTTTAGCCTCATCATACAGTGAGCCAGATGAAGCGTCTGCTGGTAACTAACCCTATCTGGTGGGCTCCCTTACCCAGCATCTTCTCCCTCCCCCTTCAGAACAGGAGAGAGGGAGATAACAGGATGGAAAAGCTCATGGATTGAGAAAAAGACAGGGAGATCGCTGATCAATTTCCATCATACGTAAAACAGACTTGACTTGGAGAAAAGCAATTTATTTTTTTTTTCAGTTAAAAAGAGATTTGGATCATGAGAAAAAAAGACAAGAACTAAAATACTTTCACAGACACACACCTTTTCCCCAGGACCAAATTCACTCCTTCAGTCCAGATTTCTCCCCACACTTCAGCAGGAAAGGGGCTGGGGGTTGCGTTCAGTCCCTGCCAGCCCCTCTCGGCCGCTCCTCCCTCCTCCCACGTCTCCCTGCTCCAGC
>JANZLQ010000029.1:46879806-46890666 GCA_026212715.1 Elanus axillaris | reverse complement strand
GGGACGTCATGCCCAGTATATAAACTGGGGGAGTGGGGGTGGGGGATCGCCGCTCGGGGACTAACTGGGTGTCGATCAGTGGGGGGTGAGCAATTGCACTGTGCACCATTTGTACATTCCAATCCTTTTATTATTACTGTTGTCCTTTTATTAGTGTCATCATTATCATTATTAGCTTCTTCTTTTCTGTTCTATTAAACCGTTCTTATCTCAATACACGAGTTTTACTTCTTTTCCTTGATTCTGTCCCCCATCCCACTGAGGGGGGGGCAGTGAGTGAGCAGCTGCCTGGTGTTTAGTTGGTGGCTGGGGTTAAACCACGACACTTATAAATGTCCTGTAAATCTGGTTTGGCAGAAAGAAAGATCCAGAAATGGTGTGCACAGACACAAGAAATTAAAAGGAATTAAGAGAATGAAGAGAAGCTGGATCCAAGTGAATGATTCTCAGCAGAACACTTATATAATTTTTCTTTGTTAATGACCTGTTTATGAGAAGACTTTAAAATCATCTGAAATATTTGTTATCAAAAAAAAATAAAATTTAAAAAGATCAAGAAACATTTCCCTTATTTAAAAAACTGATAAAATGTTTGGTGCAAATATTGACACACTGTAATTTGTTTTTAGCTGGTGAGATGCAAAGCTGACAGCTATAGAACTGGATGCAGACAGAGGAAAGAAAATGTGAGGACAACAGCATGAAATGAAAGGCAATCAGTAGGCAGAAACAGTGACAAGAAGTGGAAATAAAGACTCCTCAGCCTTTTTGTGAATTTTCATTTCTTTTCATATCTGTATATTCTTACTGGATTTCAGGTAAAATTCAACAACAGAATCTGATGCAACTTACTGGACAGTTTTACATTCTTCTTTGTTTCAGAGTGATATACTATGTGGATTTAAATACCAAAGACAGCCATCATGAACAGCTAATCCCCAAATATGGTAGAAAATATCCAATACTGTATGAAATATTCCTTTTGGTTATTAGTGCCATTTTTTCTGCACAGTTAAATGTAAGTATTGTCACAAAGTAAATCTGACAAAATTATAAATAGAGATGAACAGCAAAAGTATTTTTAATTTGCCAAGGAATTTTGTGATAGGACTTTTTTTTTTTTTTTTTCCTTTACTGGAATATATAATCAAGAAATGCTGATTACAATAAAGCACTGGGGGGAAAAAAAATGTAGCCATGACAATTCTTTTTGCCCCCATAGAAAATCTTATGAATAACAATTACATTATTGTGTTCTGGGAATTTCTATTAAAATGGAAAAAAAAGAAAAAAAAGGAAAAGGGGGTTTTTCACATTCTCAAACAACTGATCAAGCTCTTTTTTTTTTTTCTTTCTAAGTGAGTTTTGTCAAAAAGGCTTACTTTCAAATAATTGCAGATTTCTCATTTTATTGTGAAGTTTCTGTACAGTTCTAGTCGCAAACTTATTTGACTAAGTTCATTTCTTCACCTGAGTAGATACATCTAAGATCTTTTTCCTCCTATCTTATCCAAGTTGAAAAGGCAACAAAGCTTAAATAAGGCATCATGATCCAATTAACATGATATTTCTCCTAAAGGAAGCAAAAGAATGGCTGTAGTATATGCAAGCATAGCCTGAATACTTGGAAAGTTGCCTCCATGTTTTTAGCAAGCCAGAGGAGAGACAGAGGTTGCCTCCATTCTCTGTGCAAGCAGGAGGAGGACACATTTCCAGCCCATTCATATGTAGAAAAGTTTGGGAAAATGCTGATTATCCTAATACTGTAGTTTATCCTAGTGTACAATTAAGAAATTAAATTGGTTTGTTTGGTTTTTTTTTTATTTTAAACCTCACTTAAGTTTAACTTACTAATTTCATTTTTAAGCACATTCTTTTCATTTCAGAATTTTGTTTTAAAGATAACAAAAACTGTAGCATGAAACATCAGGACCCAAATTTATCACCTTGTGTGTCCTCTGTGAGCTATGGGATTGCATACATTTAGGAAACAGAACTGAAACACCTCCATTAATACAGTATTTGTGTTTTAAAATCAGTTTTTGTCATCAGCAGTTTTTTATTTATCATATTGGACTACAGCCCAGATACTCAAAGGTCTTTGAGTATGCAACGCCCATTGATTTCACAGCAAGTAGTTGTTTTCAATAACACTGAAATCCCTTTTGAAAATATGGGCCTCATTCCTGCCAGAGCCAGGTCTCTGTAGGAGAGCAAGAATCCCCAAGCTCAACAAGCTTTGCATCAGTTCTGCGGGGTTTTGTTGTTTCAGAGCAATAACCTTTAGCTTTATCACAGCTCCTTTAGGAAGTTCTTTCCAGACATACACTCTCCTGGGTACCAGTTGGCTTACACTCTTCATTATTTTGCTGCTACAGAGTAAAAATGCAATTCATCCATTCTTAGAGAGTCCTATTTTGACACAAGCTCATAGAGTTTCAGTTGGCTGAATCCACTTCCTTTTTCTTTTCTTCATACGGAGTGTGGTAAAATTGAGTGTCTGTTTGGTCTAGGGAACTGAGGAAATCACTTCAAGAACATTCACTATTCATGCAGATAAAAAGGATTTTTTTATTATTTTTAAATAAGATTGGAAAACTGCCTTGTGGCAAACAACTGGTACTGAGGTGACCCTCAGACATTGGCTTATGAAGAAAGAAGTGTGTTCTTTTAGCAGTACAAGCAGATTTGCTTTCTGATAGTATGAATGACAGACTATAGCTTCTTTTTATTTCCTACAGCCACTGAACTCTCTTTCTCAAATGACTTACTAAAAATGTTGACCAATGTCTCTAAACTAGTATATCCTACCCAACTTATCTTGGGTGGCTCCACTTCTCACTCATAGGTGTGCATGGATCACCAGGGCTTTGGTACCACTGGTATAACTCAAATCTTTATTCTTCAGTGGTGGCACACCAAAGGTGTTGACTCAGTCAGTCACTGTTAATTTTATTTAGTGCAAAGATGTCATACAGTATGTTACTCACAGCCTGTAATTTTGCATGCTGTGTGACTTCTGTTCATAGTAGCCAGGGACTATTATTTCCATGGGAAATCACAACAGCAAAACCTGACATCTCCCTTGTTCTTGCTCTACTCTTCAGAGTATTATGATTTTCTGATAACATGGAGGATGACACACTATGACATTTTCCAAAAGCCACATGGAAACTAGTTCTCATCAGTCAGTAATATTCCTCTCCTCTTTTATCCTTACCCTATATATATTTCCTCACACACATGCAAAAACCCTGAAATATAAGCCCGAAATTTCCCGAAGCAGTAAATAGGATCAATTACAATCCTGCATTCTTAGACATGATTACAAAATTAGGTACTTCAGCTCAGATTAGACTCCATGAATTACTTTTGAGCTTTTTATAGATAGGGAACAGTAAGAAGTGTGGGCTTTACCTCAAACACTTTACAGTCTAAGACCCTGACTGAGCAAACCTTCAGCTTGCTCTTGGTTTTGGGTTTTGGGGCTTTTTGTTTGGTTTGTTTGGGGTTTGGGGTTTTTTTTATTATTTTTGTTTGTTTGTTTTCTTTTTTTTTACCAGTTTGTATGCTTTTTTTCTCATTGACTCTGGATTTTTACAGTTCCCTTCAATCCTCACAAAATTTCGATCTCTGTCCTTTAAGGCCCTTTGATATTTTGTCCATGCAGAGTAGCCTTATTTCCGTCTGCTTATCAGTTCATTGATGCATCTTTTGCTCCAGAGACTGGACTCTCGTTTGTATCTGTGTACCACAGTTGTCCTGTTACTGTCTCTTGCAGTGTGCCCTAGCAGTCAGTCTTCTCTGCCTCATTAGCCCTCTGGATCCAGACATCAGGTGTGTACTGTTGCCTTCATTCCTTCTGAAAGCTCGTTGAAGAGCTCTATGTTAAATCCAAAACAATCTTCTGCCAAATGGCACAGCTAACCTTAATATTAATGGCTGGACCTTCAGCCAGTGTAACTGCAGGGATATCAATGAAACTAAACTAACTGGCACCATCTGGTAACCCGGCCTGTTATATCTTAGACAGAAAGTCAAGCTGTTTACCGCATTCAACGTCTTTCTCTCCTTCAAGACATGAGTGAAACAGCACGTGAAACACTTGTAGACTTGTCACCATCCTCTACTCTTTCTGCATTGTATAATAACAGCTCTGACCTCAACTTTACCTCAACTAGTGGGACCCTCAAGGGAAGACATTTCAGTGACTACTACACTTTTGCTTCTCAATCAAGGGATGATGAGACTTGCTCTGAAGTTGGAACTAATCCCTCTGTTATGTGGTTTCTATCATCCAAAAGATTCTGGAACCTGATGTTTATGATGATTAATTTTCAGAGAACGGTGCTGGGCTTTGACAGAAATTTCCTGTTGAATGTTTTTATTCCTTGTCAAAGTGTTATAATGAAAGATTGAAAAAAAGGAGGAGTGGAGACTCTGTAGGAGGCTATTGGCCTCATCCCTAAATCGGTCTACAGAGTATTCAATGCTATTTCTAGAGATCAGTGATCCTGAAGAACATCTACTACAAAGAAAATAAGGTTAAGATTTTCAAGGCTTACCAGGGAATTAACAACGGAAATCAGACATCAAAAATCCCCAAGCTGCCCCAGGTTACCTCTGTGTGAATGTCAATTCCTATTAAATGTATTTTACCTGCATTCATTTTTCTTCACTAGGACTTGTATATCAGTGAGTGTTTCTGGTTCTGATCAATAAAGCAGAAAACTTTGCTTACACCACAACTTCAAAGGAAGAATGGATCATATGATAGGAAAGGACCTTTTAGGTCAATGAGACTATTCCCGTCCCATCAGAGGCATGTGCACCCAAATAATACAGCCCCACTAACAGCATAAGCTACATCCTTACTTAATCTTAAAAAATCCTGCTATGTAACTGTAAGTTTCCAAAAGTATAGTCTAAGCCAGAGCAGGCTGAAAAACCCTCTAAACACTCTTGTTTTCTTCAATGACTGCATAATTTAAATAGACATTGAAATGACTGGCGTTATCTAGAATATTAACATAAACTAATTACTTCATTTTTAGATGGTAAACTTACTGGTCATAAAAATGATGTCTTAAGTATCTTTATCCAAAATATTAATAGAAAGCTAGTTCAGAAGTTCATTCCTTAGATGGATTGAAATACTTATACTTCACAGCCTGGTTTTCATTGTTGGTTGTTTTTTTTTTTTACTTTTAGTTTTAAAAAAAAAATATTTATCAATACTCCAGACAATCAAGATGCTCCTACATTTTCATCCTAAATGCCTTCATATAAATGACTTTAATCTCTTCCACATCCTTCACCTGGCATCAAACCTTCATTGCAATTGAGGCATTATAGCTTCATCAAACCATTTTGTCATATTATAGTTTTGCATTTTATCAGAATGAAGTTGTCCATTAAAAAAAATGGTCCATATTTAAGAAAGTATTTGCATATTTATAGAGTTACTAAAGGAAGGACTGGCACAACAGTGGTGATGACTTGGAGAAGATAGCTTACTGATGCTGCAAGGACCTGCACCACAGTCATCTGCCTAAGAAGAAATTCAGAGGGGGCTTATAATATTCACACCAAGCCTTAGCTCAGCACTGTGTGCATAGTTATATCTGCTCTATTCTGAAGTAGAAATTCTACATTTTCCCAACAGTAGCATTGCTCCATGATTAAGATGGATGAGGAGATCATTTTTCACATGAGTTTATCACTCTTTTATTACAGTATAGATAGCAGAAGGTGGTTTGCAATGTGAGGAGACTTACGGTGTGAAGATGCCTTTCTCCTCAAGGAATTTGCAGTAAAACCTATGTGTTAAAACTAGTTGATGAGAAGGTGGCATGTGAGATATACCCAGACACCATTGTTCCTCATGGACTCTTTCTTTTGATGTTTATTAACTTGCCTGTTATTTTAAAGACTCCTTGTGGTTCTTGGCTGTAAATCAAAGTTCTCCTTAATCACCACCTAAGAACACCCCAGAGAGTTTCCCTGATGTGTGATGACAAGCAGCAGTTTATCCAAAGCTGCAGATCACCCTCACGTACATCGTGGCCCCTGAGAGATTTTCAAGTAAGCAGCATACAAAGTAAAACTTAAAAGCTATCAATAAGAACTGGTAGTGAATCAAAATCACTTTGAAATCAGCAGAGTTTTATGGTGAGTTCAGCCAGCCTTTGATCAGGTACCTAAAATCAAAGCAAGATGATGTATTAATGTTTGAAAATTGTTTTGACGTTTCCTGACTAATTGTAAGGAATAGATTCATTGTAATGTTATTGAAGGTAAATGCTTTCAGTGATCACTGGTATGGCCTGTATGTTTTTTTTTTTTTATATGGAATTATTACTGACTAGTTGTCCCTAGATAAAACAAGACCTGGTTTCCCTTCTTGGTTCTGTCTGGCTTTCTGGACAAATCCTTTAATCATCCTGTGCCTCAACATCCCAATTCATGAAATGGGATAATCGATGCTGACTACTTTGAGTTATATTTATTAAAAGCAATATGAAGAAGCTAGTCCATAAGGTTCAACTGATGGGGAAATCTGCTAAAAATATCACAATAGATGTCTTTAAACATCCTACATACATAATTTATTTCATTCTGTAGCAAGTAGACAAAACAAGCAGGCTACTGTTACTTATTAGTGAGGATGAAATTACTCAACTGAATTATGTGCTAAATTGTCCTTGATGACAATTGGTTGATGAGATTTCCAGTTCTCTGGCAAACATAAACAGTATTTTCCTGGCTTGTATCTGCCTTCTGAAAAATAGGGAATGGAATATCCTAGAGTTGTTGCTGACACTGGATAATGAGTGCCAAATATCATGGTAGTGTGTGTCTATGTATACAAATTCAACATTCTGGAAAATATATTTCAGAAAATTACCTGATAAGAAATGCCAAACAGATAAAACATTCTCTGCATTTGGTACAAAATCTTCTTTCCAGTCCAAAATCTCCAGGTCATGGTCAAATTTCCAAAGGGGAATTTGCAAGCTATAAGATAATCACATCTGCGAAGGAAATCATTACAGCTCCAACCATGACATCCTTTCTTAGTGTAATTGGCTACCTTGCTTCTACTCTATTATCATTATTTAATGAACAAATAGCATGTGGAAATGTTTTATCATTGTGATTTAAAATAGCATTTTTACTGAAATTCTGTAATGGAAGATGAGCTACATGGAGTTTGTTTTATGTTTAGTCATTTATTTAGAAAACAATATACCTGGATAACTATTAACAAACATTTAGTTGACTCTTTCTCACAGACTTTGTTGTTGTTGTTGATGGAAAGAAACGATACACTTTGTCCTTTAGAGAAGGGAAGAACTATCTGATCATCACACTGGTTCAAGAAAGCTGACTTCTATTCTCGGTTCAGCAGTGTACTTGGATGAGCTATTTATATTGCTCTTTTCCTAAAAATTCTATAACAGAAAATATGGATGGCAGTTCCCAGACAACCAATGGTTGGTGTAACCCCACATTGCTTGAGGTTCATTAAAAACTTCATCATCAGTGGAAATAGAACATCAAAGTTCTCTGTGTCAGCTTGTTCTCTGTTTCACTATTGCTCAGCTGAAAGACAGTAATACCAGTAAAAATAAGATAGAAACAGCCTCTGAACACAGGATAAATTTTCCCTGTTTTCAGAGGTGAATCCTATGAATCATCTGCGATCCACATAGCTCCTAAGTGAACAAACTCTGTGTTTATTTAGAACTTGGTCCAAGTTTTCCACAAGGATTTTGAATATTGGATAAACTTCAGGTCTGTAACAAAAGGAAAGGTTGATATCTTTCACACTCCACATAGCACCTATCTATGGATTAGCAGGAATAGCTTATTATATTGGCGAACTAAGAATAATGTGAAATGCATAATCAGTGACTAAATATCTTCAAAGTCAAGTTCTCAGACAGTTTTCAGCCAGATTTTGATTTTTTTTACATTTTGTCCCACATATATTCGCACATGGACCTATATCTATTTTCCTAACTGAGAGCTACAAATACCTCAGTATGGGCAGGTGTGTTTCACTCCCTGCAAACCTGGAAACCACGATCCTCTGTTTGTTTGTTTCCAGTTTGTCCTAGTTATTTTATATGTCTGTTTATGTAATACTGAAATGGAAAAAATATTTCCATGCTCAAAGCTTTCTAAGTCTGTGGAAAAATGCCACTAGTGATTCAATCTCTATGGCTTAAGCTTATCTAGTGTTCCAGTGTGTAAATCTCCTATCTTCATTGTATTGTGCAGTGCTTTATCCATGCAAATCTCTCCATCATCCCTCTCTCACAGCTAAGTAGTTGCTGCAACCAAAGCCAATATAAATATGAACAACTGCAGTGTGCTTAGGTCTGTCACCTCTCCCTAAATACCCCTTTCAGGACCGTTTTCTAAATTGTTTTGGCAAAGCTCTGTGGACACCTTGCTTACAAAATGCCAACTACTTCATTCCATTGCTTCAAGGAATTTTGCTCAATCTGTGCAGCTACAAGGGTGTTATTAAGGAAGCGTAAGTCATATTTTTGAGAGGGATGAGCTGATTTCCTGAGATGTGCATGAGTTTGTATAGACAACTACAGAGAAGAGTCCAGCATAGCACTTGTGGAAACAAAGTGCTCTTATTTTCCATATGTCTTGCTTTTCTGGACAGGTCAGGACCAACAGAATGAAAAGTCCTGTTGACAATTGTCTGTCTCCTTCATCTCCCAGGTGGCTAGCTGAAATGTCTTGTGTCCTGTCTGGGTCCTTCAGTCACTGGCTTTGCATGTGCCATTGCACATGGTTATAGTACCACCTTAAACCACCTTGTCCATTTATTATGTGCTGAATGTCCATTAGAATTGCAACAAATTCTGCCTCCTGGGCTTATAGTTATATCTACCCCATTAGATTATTTTATTGTTATTATTTTTCCTTCCTTTCAATTTGTAAATATTTTGAAGAAGAAATTACCTCATTTTTTCATGGTCTGAAGAATGTGTCCCCTACATCCATGTCAGTGGCCAAATGGATAAAGTGTTGGATGCCACATGTGGGTTAAGCGCTAATTCTAATGTCATGCTAAAAATGCTCCTATTCTGCTTAGTTAACTAATAGTCTGGTGGAACTAGAAGAGTTGTGTTGTGCTAGCCATATTGTCTCCTAGTATGCTATTAGCTAATGATGCCAGTCTTAATTATAGCAGTCTGATAAGGTGCCTACACTCCGGACAAACATTAGATCAACACAGCACTGAACAAATGTTTATTTCCAGTAAATAAAGAATAAGGGTTCCTTGTCTAAGATGAGTTGCTCTTTCTAAATAATATTTCTATGGGATATTCCCTGCACTTTTGCTAACTGAAAGCAGAGGTTATATCTATATGAATAAATTAAATAGATTCAAACCATACACTGGCACTGAAATCTCTCAGCATGGAACAGTCTATTTTAATGTTGTTAAACATTCAGACTTCAAAACACAGTGCCCACACACAGGCTGCCTACTGGGAATAGGACCTGGCCTGTACTACCCCCCAGAACTGTGTCCTGCAAATGCAATTTGGCCTGGGTCAAACTGCACCAGGATCACAGTTGCCACGTAAAGGAAGGTACCATGATAGTCTTTCACTGACCAGCCATATGGGTATATGTACAGGAGAAGTTTGTGTGTGAAAGAACAGTTACCAGCTCTAGGCAGTAGATTTTATACTGTATTTCAAAGCTTGCAAAACACACAGGTATAACTTGTTGACAAATGCTAACTTCACTATATCACTGAAAATGAAAAAAATCCTTGGTGAAAGCCAGCTATGTAAAACCATTAGAAGAGAGGATTTGAACAAGAATTATCCCATTCACTATAGTAGATATGTTAATGATAGCAATGCTATGTTTTTACGTCTGTCGTTTTGTTTGAGGTGATGTGCATTACTATAGCATGATAATGTTTTCCGTTCTGCATAGTGCAGAGACAAATGCAGTTTTGTGCTGGTTGAGGCTGAGATAGAGTTAATTTTCTTCAGAGTACCTAGTATGGAGCTATGTTTTGAATTTGTGCCGAAAACAGTGTTGGTAATTCAGGGATGTTTTCATTACTGCTGAGCAGTGCTCACCCAGAGCCAAGGGCTTTTCTGCTCCTCACCCCACCCCACCAGCGAGGAGGCTGGGGGGGCACAAGGAGTTGGGAGGGGACCCAGCTGGGACAGCTGACCCCCACTGACCCAAGGAATATTCCAGACCATAGGACGTCATGTTCAGCATAGAAAGCTGGGGGAGAAGAAGGAAGTGGGGGGAAGTTTGGAGTGACGGTGTTTGTCTTCCTAAGTAACCATTGCGTGTGACGGAGCCCTGCTTTCCTGGAGATGGCTGATCACCTGCCTGCCCACCGGAAGCGGTGAATGAATTCCTTGTTTTGGTTTGCTTGCGTACACGGCTTTTGCTTTACTTATTAAGCTGTCTTTGTCTCAACCTGAGTTTTCTTACTTTTACTGTTCCTATTCTCACCCTCATTCCACTGGGGGGGAGTGAGTCCCTACATGGTGTTTAGCTGTCAGCTAGGGTTAAACCACAACCATCCTTTTCCTTATTCTATACCTTTTACATCATGCTCAAATCCCTCACTATCTGATAGAACCTCATTAACTACCACCATCCTTCCCAACCTTTGATAAAATATACAGATATCATTCCCCTAGTCTATGGACCACCCTTATAAAATGTCTGTAAAATGTCCACAAAGGTCCACAGAATGTCCAGTGATTTCATTTAGTCCATGACTTAGGGCTCCATCTGTTATGGTGATCACTCAGGACAGGAGAGGTGGTGTGTTGCATGGAGTTACTG